>JAZKJV010004711.1:0-337689 GCA_037367405.1 Ottelia alismoides
TAGAATGAATTAGAAAAGATCAAAACATGAAAGCTGTAGATCTCGATGAGATCAACAAGTTTCATGTTGGTCAAAAAATCAAAAGTTGTCATTTGTACAAGGAAGAATTTTTGCAAGTATTTTTAATGATGAAAACACTTTAATTTGTAGGTTTGATTTTTTTGTCTTTTTACTCTCTTTTTGAAATCAAAATAAATATATACAATAATTAATATAATTTTTAGAGGTTTTAATGATAAAGAAAATAAGGGAAAATTGTTAGTATTAAATACAATAAATTAAGGTTAGTGTTATTTACAGAATTATATGTTAATTACAGGTGTTTGGTTTATTTGACAAAGATGCGGACTTAATGAAGATTCTCATGAAGTTCTTATTTTTCAAGGATAAAAATAGAGAATAATGATGATCCAACAGGGATTCATCATACCCCTATACTTAAACTATGCTCGTCCTCGAGCATCTAAAGAATGAAGGAGCTGGATTAATTCCCGACAATGCATGTGAAATTTTCAAGGCTCAATTTATCGAAGACCCTCAATTTCAGTGATCCTCAAATTCTGTGCTCAGCCATGCTCTAGTCAAAAGGAATCCAACTTCTCTAATTATCAGACTCTCTGTTTGTACATAAAATATAAGGATATGATAATTAGTGTACTGCAATCATGAGAATCGAGTCGAGATGTCACCCAAGGTTCTAGTCTAGGAGACTCTCCTCTAGACCTAATCCTCAATACTAGGGAATATCAATCAACCATCTCATTAGTTTGTCATACTTGAAAGTGTAGATGGATGACCAAATGGTAGAGGGCATGGGATTGTGTCTATTTTTCTCTCCCTCATATTGGAACAAGGGGCCTCTCGAGTGCCTTATTACTCAACACATCTATATTTTTGGTTTGTTGATCAATGTGTCCGTCAAGAGAATTTAGAGTCGTCTGCACTTGTTTTCCTAGGAGTACGTAGGGGCGTGCCTCTTTTGAGTATCTAAGATACCTTCGACACCCAGACTTGTATCACTGTACGATGCAGAGCCCTTTTTTGGTGATAGCATGACTCGTAGGTCCTAAAAGCATTTGGTCCAAGTGGACACTTTGAAATGGTTGGGAGCGCTCGCCTTTGGGTGGAAGCTCTTTTGAATTTGTAATTGTAATGATAGAGATTTTTCTTGTATGAGAGAACTTCTCTCAAATTTCATTTCATTGCTTGGCTATCTCCACTGCTTTTACAAAAAGTTGACGCACACCGATCACCAATTATTTAAGTTTCATCACACCCTGGCACATAGGTAAATATCAAACGATAGCATGCGAACTTGTTCACATATTGGTGATGAATCCACATTTCATCATCTTTATTCTATCATTTTGGCCTCAAAAACCCTGGCAAATGCATGCAAATACCCTTAATTCATACATTTTAGCATCCATGTATGTGCGTATAAATAGTGTATAAAATACAGTTTTTAAAGACAAAATTATAGAATAAAGAAAAGAAAAGAAAAAGAATAAAATATTGTAAATATTTTATGACCCAAAACCCCGAGACATAGGCATCTAGATGACTAGGTCGACAAGGAATAAAGTAGGGGGAGATAAGGGCCAAAATACCTTTTATTTTATTCATTCTTTATTCATTTTGGGACATATTTTTGGTTTCACTTTTTATACCTCAAATAAAGAAACTTTGTACATGAAAATTGTAGATAATTAAATAAAGAAAAATACAAAATTAATTTCATACAAAAATATTATATGGATAAAAAGATATGACCTGAATTAAATTCCAAAATACCAACTTCCCAGAGCTGTATCTCTCAAATAAAAGCTCGAAACACATCAGAATCATCTTTAATTGTATATAATTTTAAATAATCTATTTAATGAAGGTGGTTTCGTATTTTGCGGAGCTACAGTTTGAAAGTTGAGTTTTGGAACCATAGTGTATACTTGTACATATTAAAATATTCAATTTATTCCTTATTCATTATTTTTATAATTTCATAGTTTTATAATTTTGTAGATATTACTTATAATATATATGTGCATTAAAATCAGAATAAAAACCTAAAGGAAATTCAAAAATAAAATACATAGGTATAATACCTGTACATACACCTATAAAATTACTACTTATATTTTATTAAGTGTACAAAATACATCAGAAAAATCAAATAAAAATTATAGTTAAGTGTATAACAAGATTTTATAAATTTATAAAATAATAAACAAAAGAAATAAAATTAAATATACAAAATAAAAATAAAATATTAAAATATATAGAAGAATATACCTATATAGGACATAAAAGGTAACTTATAATTCTATACCTCATAAAAATAAATAAAAATCACCATAAAATTCTTTATAAAATAAGGAACAATTTTTTATTTTATAACCAAAAATAAATAAAATTATTTATTATTTTATTTTGAATTTACGAATAATTTTCGCTAGGAATTTCCTGGTTGGTCCACGTGGACCAACCATGTGCGGTCATTTGTTGACCTCGGTAAACTCCCTGACCGAGGCCTGCCAGGTCTGACGCCCAAGATTTCGCCCCGTTTTCAAGAAATTTTGGCACCTTATTCTTCCATCTTTTTGCCTCGATTCCTTCTTGGAACTTCTTCCCCGATCTTCACTGAGCCACACCAAGCACCTAAATCTTCCAAAATCTTCATCATTCGTGCGTGCTTAGCCCCGCAAGTTACGCCACCGTCACCTGTACATAAGGACCCGCCAACTTCGAGCCCAATTTGGAACCCCTTTGGATCCGCTTTCTCCCCACCTAGCGCGCTCTAGAGCGAGAGGAAGGTGCCAGCTTCCATCTCCAGCCTTCAGGCGGGTCGAGGAAGGGCCTAGGCGGTCTCCACCATCTCCGCCGACCACCGGCGTCGAGGTTCCCTTCCTCTGGTTCCGACCACCGAGGTTTCCCTTCTCCCTCATTTCTTTTTGCATTTTCTTAGTCCCTGTAGCTGTAGGAATAATTTAGGCCACTTAGATTCCCTCGTCGATCCACATCTCATCGTCCATTGATCCATTGCCGGAGCGCACCTCCGGCTGAGTTTCCCTCTCACCATACCGCCGTCCATCGAGCCTTTTCGCACCTCCCCGGGGTCCAGGCATTTTTCCATGGTCCCCTTCACCCCTTTTTGCAGGTCAAGCGCATTGGACAGAGCCTGGAGCTCATTTTGGAGCGTCGCCGGAGACACTTGGACCCAGCTCCCTCCGCCGCCTTCTTGGTGGCGCTTCGACGCCTCGTCGATGATGCTGAGTGCTCCATCACATTCCCAGACCTTCCAGGAGCACGCCCGACTCTTTCTGAAGCTTCCAGAGTCCCATAGGAGGAAGATCGAGGTCGGAGAAGTTCGCCTCGCCGACGATTCTTCCCCGTTCTCCCGGACCCCTTCTCCGCCGTCCGATCAGGGTCTCGCTCTAGATCACACCGCGACCGTCAGATCTCGGCCAGCCTCAGCCGTCAATCATCTTCGCCAGATCTGATCTCAGTCGCTCATCTTCGAACCGGCATTGCGCATTCCTGAGCTGCCACACATGGATAAGTGGCGACGTCCCCGCTGTTCGATCTCGTAGTCGTGGGTATTTTGCACTATACTCCCCGGCCATTTGGTGTTTTATTTTGAGTCCTTAACCTTTCAGGCATAGTTTGAATATTTTTATAATATTTGCATTTAGACCCCTGTACTTATTATATTTGCACTTAGGTCCAATCCACATCACCTCACGTGACTCACACACATGGGGTTGTGGGTATTTTACAGTGGACCCCCTGAGGTTTTTATATTTAGTCTTTAGTCTGAGAACTTTTTATTTAAGTTGTAATATTTTGGTAAAATTGCATGTTAGCCCTTGGAGCTTTGTGATATTGCAGAAATACCCCTACAAGGACACGTGCCTAGCGCGTGTGAGTTTGGCAATTTTGCAGGGAACCCCCTCTGGGTTTGGGTATTTGTATTTGGTCCTATAACTTTGTTTATTAGTTGAATATTTTGTGGAAAATTGCACTTTGGACCCTGTATTTCTGGATATTTACATTTCTACCCCTGCTAGTAGTGTATTTTCTTTTTGTTTTCTCTATTTATTTCGTGCATCCAGAAAATCCCAAAAATCACCAAAAAATTATCATAAGTTCCTGCATTGTAGTTTCATGCCATATTTTTATTTTGCATTTCTATTGCATTTTAATATTTATAAAAAATAAAAAACAAGCATTCTTAGCACTATTTGCATTAGAAAATACCAAAAAATATTAAGCCCCTGAAAAATTCCCAAAAAAATATATTTTGTGCATTTTAGTGTGTTTTAACTTCTATCAAAAAATCATTAAAAAATTCAAAAGAAAACCCATAAAAATTATAAAACTCTAAAAATCTTCCTAAAAATATTAAAAATTCCAGAAAAATCCTAAAAATATAATCTTTGTCTCAGAATTTTCCATATTTTATTATCTTTTATTTAAAATTAAATTGGAGAATTTTAGTTACTGTGTGATATTTTATTTCTCCATTTTAGTTTTAGCTTTTTTGTTTATTCCATGTTTTTAGTATTTTAGTCTTTAAAAATACCAAAAAAAATTAGGAAAAATATAGAAAAAATCATAAAACATTAGAAAATTATAAAAAAGCCAAAAATACCATATTTCCTAATTTCTGAATATTTTCACCTATTTTTATAAATCCTCATTCCTCTCCTTTCTTATACTGTATATATATATATTCTATTTAAATAAAAATAAAATATAAAATCAGAAAACAATCAAAATACAAAAAAATAGAAAAATTAAAAATTAAATAAACAAATTAAAAGTTAAAAACCCACCAAAAATAGCACTTGTAGGCATTTGATCACTTTCACATTTTTTAGCATTGTCGCCTTGTCTATCCTGTTTGCTCCCTGAGTTCAACACCCTACACTTACTTGCACCTATACACATTTATTGTAGAGTTATAATAAATTTTAACTCCATATTTACTTTCATAGCTTGATTTGATTGTCGTGGATTAATTGTTGATTGGATTGGGATTTAATGAGGGTCGCCACAGTGACTTTGTCTCCGCCTTGTGTGAGGCATTTTTAGACCCTCATGTTTCCCGCTTCATCAACTGGCTAGGGTTTTGCTGACACTCAGATTTCTTGACCTTCATTGACTTTATCCCATCCTCGAGCATCATTAAATCAAGTCTAAACTCAAGTATCCAATTCTAGTTACTTAAGTGATAACTCAACTCATCCCATCAATCATGCAGTTGTGAAAGTGTTGTGCTGATCATATTCTTTAGAAGGTAGAGATGAAGAGTGCAATATAACGCTCAAATATTTCAAACTCGGGAAGTGTGCATTATTAAGCTCAAAACCCTAATTACTAAGGTTGGCTAACTCAGTCTCTCAAGATCTCAGAAATCAAGTGTCTTTCAATCCTCGAGCCGTAAATGATAGTGAATGTGTCAGGAATACACCAACTCCAGAGTTAGTGATTTTTATGTGATTTTTAGTTTTTGCAAATTTTTATGAATTTTATTTTATTTAGTCTTGAAAGATATAATGACTGGCCCAAGCTCATATGAATAGTTGCATCTACTTCCATCCAGTATGGGTGTAAGTATGGATCGTTAGATGGCTACCCATGTTACTTGAGAACGGAGCCATAGACAATGTCCTCTAAACCTCCCACTCTGCTAAGGGAGACAGTAGTTCCCCCAACTTAAGAGTATCTACTCATTTTTAAGACTAGTAGTCAGAGTCTCTATCAAAGAAAATTTTTAATTTTTCGGATTTTTAAGGAGTTTTTAATAAAGTTAATCTTTTATTTACAAAAAGTTAATCCCTCTATTTTTAAAAAGATTCTGTACACAAATTTTACAAAAATCAGTTCACAAGCATACCTAAACTCTAGCCCAAAAAGCTTTCAAAAATTTTAACATACGAGATATGACTAAAGTATATATATACAATAATATATGGTATAACCCCTATACTTAACTTTTGCTATGTCCTCATATCACAAATGACATGAAGCCATAGATACAGTTAAATATAAGATGATATAGTGAAGCTGACTCTAAGGTCTTCCTATACTCAGGTCAAGAATGACCTAAATTTAAGAAGACAGGTAGAGGGACGATGGGTTGAGTCGGGTCCCCCCTATACTTATGCTAAAAATAGCCTAAGTATCGGTTGTAGAATTTGGGCTGGGGGACCCGTGGTTGGTTAGGATTATATAGTGTATTTATACAGATATCAGTCACTTGGAGATGGGGGAGGGGTGATAATTTTTACATATGAATATGAAGTGTCGGGGGGGGGGGGGGGATGCATTGTGATGGATGCGCGGGAGAGAGTGGTGTGTGTATGTGTGTGTTTTTAGAGATGGAAGGATGGAGGGGGGGATAGATCATCGAGTGATCTACTTTTTTTACACGCAAGAGCCCTCGAACGAGGACCACTAGAAATGCATATGATACATTTATTTACAACAAAATGCATGAATGAAATGTTTACTAAAGTTCCTTAAATCCTCCTTGATTTTCTTTTGCGGCTCCTCGCAACGGAGCTCCCAACTCCACGCCTCCATGGGTCTCAAGCGTCCTCCGTCTCCATGGGCCATGCCATAAAGAAATTGTCAGAAAAAATATTAAGAAAAATAATCAACAAATGATGTAAAAAATAACACGATGAGAATACCTGAAAATATTCACATAAAAAATTCAATAAAATTCAACAAACAAATAAAGACGGCCCATGTCCCCAGCAACGACACCATTTGATTAGTGTGAAAATCGCCTCTTTAATTGTCGATAATTGTCATATAGGAGGCAATTTACAATCGATCAAAACCACAATCTTTGATTGTTGTGGAGAATTTTTTAGTTGGCAATATACCAAGGTCGAACACATGGATACGAGCCTCTTAGTCTATTTAAAAATTATTGTTTAATTAATGAGTGATTATTTTCTAATCTTAGGTCTTCATGTACATGCAGATGTGATATGCAAAATGATGTGCAAATAAAATAATGCAAGGACAAGTGATGCGTGCATTTTTTATTTGAATTTAAAATGTAATTAAAATAAATGTACGGTGAAGAATATGCAACAAATACTACAAAATGCAATCAATTATTTATAATTACAAATATACCCTGAAATTGTCAAATCAATGAGCAACAAATTAAGATTCAATTTCAGAGGCAAATTAAGCACAAATGATAAATAATGGCATTCAAATTATGAGTGGGAGACACCAAATATCATACAAGAATTAGATCCTATAATTCAGTTTCAAAATCATGAATTAAATATGCCATTATAAAGATGATAAAATTTTGCAACACAATGAAACTGGAATCATGGAAAACGGAGTTCATATGCTCAAGATATGCTAAAAATAATGCAGGGGCATAAATGTAGGGAACATGCATGGAAAATAAAAGACAACAAATAGGTCCATGGAGGGACCTATTTGCAATTAGAAAAAATCAGATGGGCCCTTTTTATAAATATTCCTTTGTGTGTATGGTCCTTTATGTAAATATGAAATTTCGGTGGAGATTTTGTGCAAATTTCCAAGCGCACTTGCGAGGCATGCACATGGGGACTTGCTTGTAATTCAAAGAAATCATCGGGGGTGAATTACAAATAACCCAACCCCTCCCGTGCCTGGCACGCGAGGGGTCCAGGCTCGGGAGGCATCCCAAGCTCGGGCCATGTGGCGGCGTCTGGTGCTTCAGAAGGCAGCTTGGTCACCCGAGCCTAGAGGGTAGACATAGAGGCTCGGGCCTTCATCTAGGCTATTCGATCCAGATGATCGGATGACGCCTGTAGCGCCTTACTCCGCCTCTTGCGGCAGTGAGGGGCCTGGGTTCCGGTGAGCTCCTAATTCCTCCTCCGACCTCATGATGCTCCCTGAAGGTCGGGAGAGGATCGCATGAGGCTGGCGAAGGCCCTAGATGGTCTGATGATCGACGAAGTTGCTCGGAATTGTGGAACGGTGCTGCATCATCAGAGCTAGTGCTTGAGATCGAATATGCCTTGAAGCTTCCGATCATTGAAGGCTTCGACCCGCTGAAGAAGTTAGCGCATAACCGAGGCGTGCAGTATGTGCGAAGTGGGGTGAGATGAGGGCCTGAGCGAGGCGGAGAAGATGACAACCCAATGGGTTCTTCGACGTGTTGTCGGAAAGAATGGAGTGAGGCTGAGAGGGTTATGGAGGAGGAGGGAAGGTGATCGGAGTGAGACGTGTGAATGAAGGATGTCCGATGGTGGTGTTTGTGTGATGAATTGAGGGTGAGAGTGTGTGTGCGGAGTGAAATAAATCAGGGGAAAAAAGAGAAACATGGGAAGAAGATATCTTACCTAATCGGAGAGGTCAACGACGGTAGGGGAGGGTTGGGTTGAGGACCTGGGCGGTCCTCGAGTCTTTGCACGACGAGGGCAACCGGTGGTCGACGGTGCCTAAGGCGACAACAACATGTTCGAAGGATCATAGATCACACCTAGGGTTGGTAGTTGTCGTCGCCTTGACAACCACCCTCGATTGTCACCGAAGGGTGGAGGAAGGTGGGTTGCAGCCCCGTTGAGTGGTGGATGAGGGTAGAAGGAGGCAGAGATGGATTTTCATAGGCGACGGAGGTGGCGATTTACAGGAGGGCGGCAGAGGATTTTGAACAGTCGAATGAAGGTTCTAAGAGTTAGGGTCTGGAGCAATGAGGGATGCACGAAGATCACTGATCTTGGGATATCGTGGAAGTGCCGTTATGTTGTGGGTAGACGGAGAGGAGCAACATACAAAAATGGAAGGGTGTAGCAACTCAACAAGGCGAAAACACCTAGGATGGAAGGTTTTGGAGTTAGAAGATGAAGCTCTACCATTGGATCGAGTGATCCAATGGTTGGGATTGGAGCACGGGTGAAGGGTCTGGATTAGTTCAGAGGCGAACAATCGAGATCTGATCAAGGATCAAATCAGAGGGCTATTTGGGTGGTGCAGACGAACGGTGGTGATGAAGCGCCAAACGATGACCAAGCGGTTGTGGGAGAGTAGGAGATGGATGGTGGATGGGTTTAGGAGCGAGGTCTGACGATTGGGAAAGGATAGGCCACGCGGAGGTCGCGAAGCCATTGGATGGCACAACCATCCAATGACTAAGGGGTAGGTAGGGAAGGACGACTCTGATGAGATCTAGGGATCTCATCAGACGACTGAAAATTCAAGCATCACTGGACGACCAAGATGAAGATGCCCAGAGGATGATCCAATAGCCAAGGAGGAGGCCGGGTGGAGGGAAGAGGACAGGGCCACGTGGGTGGCCCAGAGGGCGCCACGTGGTCCAATCAGAAAAATCAAAAATTAGGAAAATAAAAAAAATAAAAAAGAAATAATTAGAGATTGATTTAGAAAAGGTCATAATATAAAAGTTGTAAATCTCGATGAGATCAACAAGTTTCATTTTGGTCAAAAATCCAAAAGATGTCATTTGTATAAGGAAGAATTTTTTCAAGTTTGTGGTTTTGATATTTTTGTCTTGTTAATTTCTTTTTGAAATAAAAACAATATATACAATAATTAATCTAATTTTTAGGGGTTTTAATAATAAAGAAAATAAGGAAAAGTGTTAGTATAAAATACAATAAATTAAGGTTATTTATTTGACAAAGATGCTGACTTAATGAATATTTCTCGTGAAGTTCTTATTTTTCGAGGATAAAAATAGAGAATAATGATGATCCAACATGGATTTATCAGACACCATTCGAGCAAAAGAACCACGCACAAGGTACTTCAAAGTGGACTTTATTGGCCGACCTTTTTAGAGATGTTACGGATTTTGTACAATCGTGCCTTGTTTATCAGAGGGTGGGAGGGACAATCAGTTATATAGATGAAATGCCCATGCAACTGATAATTTTATGTGATGTCTTTGACGCATGGGGCATAGATTTCATAGGTCCCTTCTCCAACAATAATGGTTTTGTGTACATCTTGTTAGCGGTGGATTATTTGTCAAGGTGGGTGGATGTCATCCCAACCCAAGCTGCAGACAATAGGATTGTCTTTAAATTTATTAAGGATCGTAACTTTTAAAGGTTCACAGTACTTAAGATTTTGATTTCAGGTGGAGGTAGCAACTTTGTGAATAGAGAGATGAATTCTTTAATTAAGGACTACAAGTTTGAGCACAAAGTTACTAGTCCTTACCATCCACAGTCAAACGACATGGCACAATTTCAAATAGAGAGGTGAAGAGTATTTTACAGAAGTTAGTAGTCTATCCTGGTAGGAAGAATTGATCCCAACTATTGGACCAAGTTTTATGGGCATATAGGACGACCTACAAGACTCCACTTGGCACTTTACCTTTTAGAATGATTTATGGCAAGCCATGCCATTTGTCAGTTGAATTAATTCACATGTCTAATTGGACAATAAAGAAAATCAATTGGAGTTGTCATCTAAATAAAATATGCTGGGACTTGAACCTCAATGAGCTAGTGGAAATCCGCAACAGATCGTATTACAACAGCTTGATCTATAAGGACTAAGTTAAGAAGTGACATGACTTTCATATTAGAAGTAAGAACTTTATCCCAAGATAAAATGTATGGTTGTTTAACTCAAAGTTCAAGATTTTCTACGGGAAATTGAAATCAAAATGGACGGGTCCCTATATAGTGAAGGAAGTACACAATAATGGAAGTGTAGAGGATGTTGATCTCATAGACGGTGCATGTTCTTTCCCGGTCAACGTTTCATTTGTTGAAGTACTTTATAGAAACTAAAGAATGGTTGGTTCCAGTTTAAGTAATTGACTTCATGTCGACTGAGTCCTTTGTAGATATTTCAGATACAACATGAAGCCACGACTTGAAGATTCAGATCTGACAGATTCAACACCTTGCAGATTCATTTATTCTTTTACTAACACTTAGTCTATTTTATTTTTCCATGATTTGATTTCTTTCCTTTTTACTTTCTTACTCCTAACTCAGGTTGTTTAGAGCCTAAGTATAGGGGAGAACCAAACCATAGTTTTGTATATTCTTCTAGGTTATCTTTCGTCGTATCCTCGATCCTTCTTTACTTCATTCAATTCTATATACTTAAGCTATTTTCAGCCTAGGGGGCTGTTATCCTTAGTTCTATTTACATTGCTATTCTTTTGTATCCCAATGTCTATGTCCTTCTACCCTACACTTAGGCAATTTAAAGCTTAAATATAAGGGGTCTGACCGATTTTCATGTTACCTCTTGTTTCTCCTCTTTATGCTTAGTACGGGCTATGTCTTTCATTTCACTGTGTGTCACGAGGACATAACACAAACTAAGTATGGGGTGTGTATATATCTTGCACATGTACTTTTATTCATAACACAAACTAAGTATGGGGTATGCTTAGTACTTTCACATGTTTTCTATTTTTATTATGGGCCATGGTATGGAGATTTGAAAATATTTGTAAAAATACTTTGTAAAATATTTGGAAAATTTTATATCTATTTTACATGGTTTGCAAAGATGTTTCTACAAATTATTTTGAAAATGGTACACATTATTTTGAAAAGGGTACAAATTGGTTTGATAATATAAAACATTTTTTTCAGTATATATTTGCAGATTCATAAAAAATAAATAAAAAGAATAAATAAAAAAATATACCTTACTTCAGTTTCTCAATAGAGTTTCGATTTTGTGAAAGGGCACCTTGGTGTGACAATAACTTTTTGAACCGTTGGAGCCTTTAGGCTACAAAAGTTTGCCTAGTCTTATTACCTTACCGAAAGCATGGAAGAGAGTTTAGATGTGAACTCTATATTTTGGAAGTCAACTTGATAAAAAGTTAATTAAAAAGAGTGTTGCCTATTGATGAAGATAATCTGTTCTTGAAAGAGTTGGGTATGGAGGAGCATGCACCTTTCCTTGAGGATATACAAAAGCTTAAAGATCATGTCTCTTGTAAGTTAGGTCATCCTCATATGTCCAGCTTTTTCACTTTTAAGATAAACCCATAGGTTTATTGCAGAAAATAAGGGTTTGATACGTCTTCCTTCCATTTTAGAAAACATCAAGTCTTCCCATATTGATATGGATATTACTTTTGAGGAAGAATGACATCGTTCGGGGCGCATCATTTCTCAGGTCAATGAAGATCTTTCCTATTCTGATTCTGAGGTTTACTCTGTGAGGAGGAAGCAAGTGAAGCATAAGTCTGCATGTGATTTTAAACCCTGTGGATTCAAGTCCGATGCTTGAGGTTGAGAGGCTAAAAGTTTGGTAGTGTTGTGTTGGTACCCATGTGATGTTCTTGTAATATGTATCGGTTCCTTTTCGTTGTGTTCTGTCTAAGGGTACATGTTCTGTAGTTTTTGTTAATGAATTTCTTTAAATAAAAACCTCTAACTGATTAATTTGTAAATAATAACTTGGTATTTCCCCGACACTTCCACATTACACAACAAGGTTTGTTGAGATTCATATCACTTGGTTCATTAGGTTTAGAAATTTAGAGTTAACATGCCTTAATCATCAGGGTTTTAAACATAATAATTCATACTTCCCTAATTTGTAAGATATGTGTGCTTTATTGCATTCTTAATCTCGTCCTTAAAGAATATGACCAACACCCACATGCACGACTGCATTCATGATGAGATGAGATGATGTTTCACTTAAGGGACTAAGAGTTGAGTTTGGAATTAATCTTATGATGCTCGATGATGGGATAAAATTAATGAAGGCTCATGAAACCTGATCGTCATCAATCTTAGCCAGTATCAGAACATGGTTCTGATATCAACCTCTTGATATTGACCTAAATGCCAAGATGTGATGAAATTGAATTTAATATGTTGATCAATATGTGTCAACTCTTGGTAAAAGCAGTGGAGATGGCCAAAGAAAAGAAAAAGAAATAAGAGAGAAAAAAGCTCATGCATTACAATGTCAAATTAAATAGCTTACACGAGTGGCGAGCGCTCGCAAACCTTTAAGTGTCCACTTGGACCAAAATCTTAGGCTTTTTATGAGTTGGGCTAGTACCTCAAAAAGAGCTCTGCATCATATAGTGATACAAGTTTGGGTATCGAAGGTATCTCAGATACTCAAAAGAGACATACCTCGGTGCATTCCTAGGAAAACAAGTACAAAGGACTCAATCTCTTTTAACGGACACATTGATTAACAACAAAAATATGTGTGATGAGTTTATAAGGCACTTGAGAGAATCCTTGTTCCAATGAGAGAGAGAGAGAAGAAATGACACAAATCCTATTCCCTCCATCACATGTCCTTCCATCCACATTCTTTAAATTTGTCAAACAAATGAGGTGGTGAATTGGAGTAAGAATAGATTTAATCCATAATGTTGAGGATTACGTACTTAGGAGAATCTTTTGGACCGGAACCTTGAGTAACATCTTGACTCGACTCTTGTGAATGCAGTCAAAACATAAAGTCATACACCTTATATATACGTATTATCAAAGAGTTTGCTGATTAGAGAAGTCAATTTCCTCTTGATTAAGACATGGTCTAGCTTAGAGTTTTAGGATATCTAAAACTAACTATTCTGGATTGGATAAGCCTTATTTCTACACATGCACATGTCAGTGAATTCACTAACTCACTAATTCATTCTTTATTTATTTGCTCGAGGGCGAGCAATGCTTAAGTACAGGGGGTGGTAAATCCGTGATTTATCGGATTATTTTTAGATTATTACCTCTTTAGCTCGATCCCCTTCATCCAATTAATAATCAATTAATCTTAATTAACAAGAGACTATTTATAAGTAATTAACACTAATTGTTGTAAATAAATAGTTATATTATTGTACCTATATTTTATGTTTTTCTTTATTATTAAAACTCAAATAAAAATTAGTTTAATGTTGTACATAATTAATCTAACATTAATTATTTAAATATAAAAAATAAAAATAATAAGAAAAGAATAAATTTTAATGCTTTAAAATTACTTGCAAAATTTTTACTATGTATATTTGATATATTTTCTTTTCGAGTTCTACATGAATTTTGTAGATCTCAAAAAGATCTACAACTTTCATGTTGAATATTTTTAAAATTCTTCTTCTAATTATTTATTCTCGATTTTATAGATTTTTTCTATTTTCTAATTTCCTGATTAGGTCATGTGGTCCGATCAGAGAATTTCTCATACCGACCTTTTATTCCTCATCGTCCATTTTCCTCGACCGTTGGATCTTGATCCAACGATCCCATGTTCATCTTCAACCTCGTGCCCCTTCGCATCATCCCTCCATCAACTGTGTAACCTCCTAACTTCACCCAGTTTTCCTGACCACCTCTGTCAACCTCCCGGCCTTCTAACTCTACCATCTTCTTCGCCTAACTTCCATCTCTCACACCAACTCCTTAACCCCTTCTAACCCTAACTCATTTAACCTTTGGTGGTGGTTGAAACCACCACATGGGAAACAACTTCTGTCAACTCCTCCCCCTTCAAAATCCATTCTTCCCCGCCCACAACCTTAAACTCCACCATCTGGAACGATGTTTCTACATTCCAATTTCTTTCCCATTATGGTTATTTTTGTTGGCCAATTAAATGGATTTTAATAGTCAATAAATATCCCTCATTGACAATCTTAAAATTCCATCCAACTCCTTTTCTACGGTACCTCTTTTACCTATTTGTGCCTTAGAGAGAAAGGAAGAGAGAGGAAGAAAGTTAGTGAGAAGTCCTTGTTGGAGAATCATCTTGCATCGCAGAAGACGGCTGCATTCGATCGGAGGAGGAAGACACCGACTCGTGAGCAAAGAGAGGGTGTAGCAACCACATCGTATGAATACAACCACCGGACTTGAGGCATGTATCAATTTGGGATTGCGATCTATAATTGTATGTATCGGTATAAGATTTTGTAACAATATTGATTACATTTGAAATAGATCTCTTAATGTATGTATCTGTTTAGGTATACGTCTGAACAACCGAAATAAAGCCTTTAAAATGAACATCTCGTACCTTTTGTTAATACATATGTGCACTGATTCGTATGATGAAATGGGTACGTACACGGAAATGGATGGAAATTCCCAGTAATAACTCAAGTTTCATCATATTAATCCATGACGTCTCTCACGTATATTGTTTTTTTTCGATCTTTTGAATGAAAGAAAAGGAAATAGGTATATTTGGTATTCATGTTAGTTTGTTAAGAAGAAGAATTATTGTTGAACTCCTTCTGTAGCTTGATACATAAATAACATTAAGATTAGAACTCTTATTCCTTGTGTTTCTTTGTGGCATGGAATATTACTAAGTCCCTAGTTTTTTTTAAAGAAATCATAACCGTGAATGATTCCTGTTGTAGTCCAAGTTACTCTCATGTACCTCATACTATATGCATATATAGAAGGAGATTGTACAGAAAACCTTATCATTAATAATACACATTCATCAAAGACCTTAACATCTTGTATAGTTAAATGGCATAATTACTTACATGTACCAATTAGTTTAGTAGTTGTGAACCTTAAGGAAACAAAAAAAATTGAGGAGCAACTTTTTTAAAAAAGGTATACGATTATGTATTAAAAAATACAAAATGCAATGGATTTTTACGGACAACAAATCAAACTGTGCATTGTCATCGTACAGATACTGTGAGAACAATATAATCCATGGATATAACATTTAACTTTTACGTACGGATTACTTAAGTTATAATACATATGACATAAGTCTTTTATATAAATATTTAACAGAAGTTAGTACGTGCATAATGAAATAATGAAAAATGGTGATATCATGGGTGTGTATATGGATTAATTAATCTATTATTATAATAATGATGAACAATTCCATACAAAAATCTAACAGGATTTAAGGCATGGATTTATAAAAAGTCATATGGATGATGACAAGGGGTCGTGTTAGCTCAAGGGGCAACACAACAATGGGCATGTGGTTACAAGAAACCACACATGCAAAAGCTAAGTCCTCTACAATTGTAACTGCGCTGTCATATCATGCCATCGACCACACATGCCAGCGGTTGAAAATGTAACAAGATACGTACATGAAAGTTATGTAAGAACATAATTTTATAACGGTAAATCATTATAAGTTATGCAAGAAAATGATTTAATAAAATAATAAACCATTAAATATCGTACGAGAGTTAGTTTAAAAAAAGTAAACCATCACAATTCATGCGAAGTCATCTTTGGGGGGGGGGGGGGGTAACGTGCAAAGTGAATTATGATAGACATGCGCATACCATGAATCTTGATATATGCCCCACAAGATGAGAGAAATGTATCTTATATATTCTTATTCATATTATATATGTATATCTATGTCTATGAAAGAAGCCAAATTATACTTATTAGGGATCAAACTTAGACATGCATAGAAACAATTAAGTACGTAAGGATATTTGTCTATTAAAACTCAAGTACATGCAATATATCTGATCAAAAGATCGTTAGAATTCCCATGCATAAACCCCGATGCATACTGGGCGTTAGACTTATCAAAAATTATGTTTGTCAATTTCAGGTGAAGAACACGGTTGACCGAGTACTCGAGATTCTGGTACGAACTCATTAGGATTTTCAACATGATATGATCCAATGCATGGAGATTTAGAGGATATCTGAATGCCCACGAGAACAATTGAGATGTTATTTTATTTCTTAGTTAATTTTAGAAATTTACCCATGTTATAAATGTATTAATGGAACTCTTAGATTAAATAGATTTCATTTGAGAATAATATCATTTCTGCTCATTGATTACCATGCATGTTTTCGATAACAGTTCGGTCGTGCGATCATCTATGGCATGCTTCCGCTGATCGGCAAGACTCGTTCCATTACATCAACAATTACTTTATTCGACCAATTGGTTGATTATCAACAATTGCCATCGCTACTAGTCGATTATGATCTCTTTTTATGGTATACATGATGGTATTATTGTACATTATTTAACATTATTGGGCAATTTGATTCCGATACTTTAATGCACCCTTTCGACAACATGGAGGGTTTTGTTACAAATTTCCTTGAAATTATCATTGTACAAAATCTCAATAATTTACGATATAAAATTGATAGCACAAATTATCAGAATCAAATCATTGTTTATGCTATAGTCATTGTCATTATTCTTGAAGCCTCAAACGACTAGTCTTTTCTTGTACTTTAAGGTTGCGTTCGGTTGGCAGATTACCCTGGAGTAAATTCGGAGAGGGTAACCTGTTTTTGTGTTCCGGTGTTTGGATAGAGGGTCTTGGATTGAATGGATTTGTTATGATGTGATTATATTGAAGTTTGAAAAAATGAATAGTTGTTGTGATGCTTGTATAAAGTTCGAAAAAGTAAGCAGAAGTTGACTAGTTTAAAATTTTTAGATGGTATGACAATATAATATATTAATTTTTGATGGAATGAATGAAAGAGAAATTATTTATTTAATGTATAAAAAAAGAGGAGAGTGGGTCCCACATGAGAGAGGAAGTGTGGGTTTGAGGGGTAACCCCTCAAAAAGGTAGGGTAACCCCCTACACAAACGACCCCTAAGGGCGAGTTTGATTGGTAGGTTACCTAGTGTAAATTAGGGGAGGGTAACCTATTTTTGTATTTTGGTGTTTGGATAGAGGGTTTTGGTTGAGTAGGTTTGTTGTGATGTGATTGTATACCAGTTTGAAAAATTGAGTAATTGTTGTGATGAGATCGTATTGAAGTTTGGAAAGTGAGTAGATGTTGAGTATTTATATTTTTTTAGATGATATTATAGTATATCATACTATTTTTTGATAGAATGGATGAATGAAAAATAATTTATTTAATGTATTAAAAAAGAGAATAAGAATAAGCCCCACATGAGAGAGGAAGTGTGGGTTTTGGGAGATAAAATCAAGGGCCAGTTGGTAACTGGGTTGGGTTGAGGTATCCGGGTTGAGGTATCCCCTAGTGAATAGTAGCTGTTTGGAGGGTTGGGAGGGTTGGAATGATAATTGTGATGTGATCTGACATTGATTATGTGTTATATTAACCTTTTTAATTATTATAATATATGTTTTATGTTAATAATTTTATTCGAACATAGTTAAAAATATTATACCAAAGAAATTATAGGGTCAATACAAGTAATCCCAAATCAGGTTGAGAGTGTTGGAACGAGGGGTATGCCGTTGTACACCAGTGTACACCAGCAACCAAAGAAGCCCAGAAGAAGAGTAACCCCCTACACAAACGGCCCTTAGGGTCTGTTTGGTTACTGGGTTGGGCTGGGTTGGGGTATCCTCATGTGAATAGTAGCTGTTTGAAGGGTTGAGAGAGTCAGAATGATAATTGTGATGTGTTATGACATTGATTATGTATTATATTAACTTTTCTAATGATTATAATATGTTTTTTATGTTAATAAGTGTATTTGAACATGGTTAAAAATCATTAACCAAAGATTATAGAGTCAATACAGTAATCCAAACCCAAGAATATAGGATTGGAGCCTGAAGTATCCCAAGGTACCTCGATGTACCCTGACAATCAAATAGGTCACACATGGATGCCAATGTTTACTCAGTGACAATTGCGCAGGTTTCTATTTGTTACGCAGATACACTCCAAATTATACCCCTAGTGCAATATTGTTTGTGTGCTTGAAACTATTGAAAGCTTCGTCGAGTCAAATCCACGTGGACTCGTGCCATTTTGGAAGGATTTGTTGTCCTCTTGAGTGATAAATCTGGAAGCCCCATCATCATTTAACGTACTCTTATGCGATAACTTGACTTTGGAGTTGTTGCGTGTCAAAACCAAACCATCAACTTAAGCAAAGTCTATCATGATGATTTAATGATTACATGCATATCTCAGTAAATATTAAAATACATAAAGAGACCTATGGTATATTTTCGCACATCTATGATCTAACCATAAGCTAACACGTATGTTAGGGAGGAGTTATCCTGCCATCCACTCATACAAGTTAACCCCGGGTCATTTTAGCATTCTGGATACAACTCTCAAAAGTCTCGATAAACTCCCCAGTTCCCGCATCTCCTACCCAAAACCTCGACCCTAACCCCTCGTCCAATCCCGGTCGCCGTCACAGCCCGCAGCCGCAGCCACCATGTCCTCTATCGCCACCTCCTCCTCCTCCGCACTCCTCCCCTCCTCCGTCCCTCCCCTGTCTTCCCCATCTCCTCCGCCCGCACCTTCGCCTTCTCCTCCGCCGAAGAAGCCGCTGCCGAGCGCCGCCGCCGCAAACGCCGCCTCCGCATAGAGCCCCCACTCCACGCCCTCCGCCGCGACCCTTCCGCCCCCCGCCCTCCTCGCGACCCCAACGCCCCCCGCCTCCCCGACTCCACCTCGAACCTCGTCGGCCCCCGCCTCAACCTCCACAACCGCGTCCAGTCCCTCATCCGCTCCTTCGATCTCGACGCCGCCTCCTCCACCGCCCGCCACGCTGTATTCTCCTCCGTCCGCCCCACTGTCTTCACCTGCAACGCCATCATTGCCGCCATGTACCGTGCTAAGCGCTACGAAGATGCTGTCGCCCTCTTCCGTTTCTTCTTTGACCAGTCTAACATCGTCCCCAACGTCGTCTCCTACAACTTTCTCATCGTCACCCACTGCGAGGCTGGCCGCGTCGACGATGCCCTTGCTTACTATCAGCGCATCCTCGAAACCGCCCCATTCTCCCCATCCCACATCACCTACCGCCACCTCACCAAGGGCCTCGTCGACGCTGACCGCCTCCCCGATGCCCTTGGTCTTCTCCGAGAGATGATCACACGTGGGCATGGTGCTGACTCGCTCGTCTACAACAATGTCATCTTGGGGTTTCTGGAGAAGGAGAACCTCGAGAAGGCACGGGAACTCTTCGACGAGCTCAGGGAGAAGTGCCTGGTGTTCGACGGCACTGTGGTGGCGACATTCATGGATTGGTACTTCAAGAGGGGAAGGGGGAAGGAGGCGATGGACGAGTACCAGGCGCTGCTAGACAGGCAGTTCCAGATGAGTGCGGCTACTTGTAATGCGTTGCTTGAGGTGCTGCTGAAGCACGAGAAGGTCAGGGAGGCGGACAGGCTGTTCGATCATATGCTTCTGAAGCATACCCCTCCTAGCTTCCATGCGCTTAACACGGATACATATAACATTATGGTGAATGAGCGCTTCAAGAAGGGGGACTTTGAGGGGGCCGTGGAGGTGTTCCATAGACCACCGACGAAGCCCTGCGTGATGGACGTGGGTTGTTTTAACAATATAATCGGAAAGCTTCTTGAGAATGGGTTGCTGGATCAGGCACAGAAGCTGTTTGATGAAATGCCGGAGAAGTCTGTGATTCCGGATGCAGCGACTTATGGGTTTTTTATAGACTTCAATTTCAAGGAGGGGAAGGTGGACGATGCCATGCGATGGTTTGAGAGCATGACAACCCAAGAGGGAGAAAGGGCCCCAAAGGTAAGAGTTGATTCCTACAATAAGATTTATGATGGATTGGTGAAGGCGGAACGGTTAAGTGTGGCCATGGAGATCTTCAGAAAAATGTGGGAAAAAGGTCTGAAACCAGATTATAGAAGTTATGAGATCTTGATTGCCAGTTCCTGTGAAGCCGGCCTCCTAGATCAGGTGCGGACTCTGGTGGAAGAGATGGTGAGAATTCGTGTAGCTAATCCACCGGAGCTACGCAAACTTGTCTTGGAAATTTTTGACAAAGAAGGGCGTGGTGAGGAGGTTGAGAAAATGTTCACGCCTCCGCGAAATGTAGCATCTCCTCCAAGGTTCTCGACTGCCCCTCCACAACCAGTATACCGTAATTTCGGAGCTTTTCCTCCTCCACATAACACTGGCAACCAATTTCCTCATACCGGAGGCCCTCAACCCCCTCATCGTCCATATCCCCATGCTGTTGATGTTACAGAACCACTACATTCTCCAGGACATCAAGGAACTCATTTTGCTTCAACTCCCCAGTCAGGATATGTTGCAGATTCGCAAACCTCACTGTTTAGCACTTCCATTAAACAACCAACTAATGCAAGTGTGAACGAACCACGATTCCCAACACAACCCACTTCCTTTGCAGGGGCTCAAACAGCAGATGCTATGCTGCAACCTACATCTACCCCAGATTCACAATTCCTGGGCAGATCATCCCAAGTTACACATGGAAATCCTAGAACACCATGCGTGGGTAATGCTCAGACATGGGAGGGAACTGCTTCCCAAGCAAATGTTTTCCACCAATCGTCGGTATCTCCTCAGCCACAACATGTTGCTAGTTTTCAAGTTCCACACTTTTCTTATCATGCTCCAACTGATGGAAACCCCCATGCCCCGAGTTTTGGAAATCCTCAGTCTGGTTCCGGAATTCCACACACTTTGAGTTCTCAGGCCACAAATGCTGAAAATTTTCATAGTTCTGCTCCTCAGGCTTCTCATGTTGTGAGTTTCCAATCTTCAAGTATTTCACCCTCTCCACATTTTTCACCTAACCATTCACAAAGTGGAATGGCATCTCAAGTTCCACAGTCTGCTGATCATTTACTCTCAAATCTTGCCGATCAGAAGCCCTGGTGAAATGATTTTTGCGATAAATAGTGGTTCGTCACCTAAAAGATCATGAATGGCATCATTTGGACAACCTAGATGGTTGTCATCCTCAACAGCGAAATTAGCAGGCAAAATTAAGTGAAAGCTTCTGTCACGATGGTACTCATCTCTGATTCTATTATTTAGTAGGGATGTTGTCTGGGCAAACTCTTCAGGGATATACTTTTTGATGAAAAAATATAAATTATGATATGGATTGCTATGTGTGATCATATGTTCAATTCTACCCAGTTTTGTGCCATCTTACTGAGTTTTTTTGGGCAGGTAACTTTCTATATGACATCTTATTATCAGATTGAACACTTTGAATAAATTATGAAAGCCTTTTTCTAATGTTACAATTTTTTCTGTCCATGTTCACAGCTTAATATTTTTCTATAAGTGGTTCTTATTTTTTATAATTACTTTGTGTTCTATGCTATTGATATTTATGCAAATTTTGAAGCAGTTGGAAAACCCTGAAGGAGAACACCTTTGACCAAAAGGTGAATCTATTGTTTCCAATATATGAGCAATCGGTAACACAAGGATGGATTATCATTTTCATTGCTAGCTATATGTTTTTTTTTGACATTTTTATTTTTGAGCAAGTTAGTTCTTGATTGGTGAAAGGAATCTGGTTACTACCTTTTTTTGCTTTGAAAATGACGTATGAGCTTTGTTATCGAGGATCTGGACAGAACATAAGAAATTATGATATTTTTTCTTTTGAAGCCTTCGACAATAGAACTTAATATCTATGCGAACCATCACATTATCCAAATCTGTTAATATTTGGAATCATGCTTCAACAGTATATTTTTGTTACTTGTATACATGCATGGAAGTTATGGGATTTAGGTTATCATGATAAAACGATGTTTATGCTAAATCTCAACATAATCTTGGTCGATATGGCCAACGTAGCCTATTGAAAAGGAAGACAAACTATGATGGATGTATGGCCAACATAGCCTTGAACCATTAAGAATATACCCGTTTCAGTGTTTTATGATGATGTAAGTGTTCCTATATATGCAGCTTGCTTCTATTGTCGTAAAGTTTATTTTCTTCAGTCATCATACTGGTAATTTCTGTCCATTTTAATGTGGCTCCACAAGTTGTTGCTTCTTGTTGTTGACCATGCTATCCTTGTCTTCTGGGCATATTATAGAAGCAGTAGGAGTTGTTTGTTATGTTGGGGCAGCAACAATAAAACTGCCGCTGCCACCCTTTTACATTACTAAAAATATTTCAAAAAAAAAGTAACTGAAAATCTACAGCTGTTGACGCTATTACTGGTGTTGATTTTTTTTGATACCTTAGTTGTTGACTTTTTGATCTTTATGTGCCAATTGCTGCCGGCTCCTGCAGAACTCTATTACTTTTCCGCCATTAAATAAATACTCCCAGCGGCAGTTATCCCTTTCAACATAGGCCCTCTCCCTCAAGAAGCATATGTGTTTCTGTCCAATTTCAAATCGACCATGCCCTTGGCGGTCTTGTCGAAGAATTACAAAGTTGTGCTTGATTTCCTTCTCTTTATTTATTAGAACTCAAGGTGCTTTCAAGACCAACCTATTTTTTAATCCACGGTGAACATGGGTTTGCAATTATCAGTCTTCATTTAGGCAGGGGAGCACGATAATGACTCTGGTTGCCTGCAACTCTATATCTAAATTATTGCTCTGTGAATTGTGCGATGACGAGGGATGAACATGCATGGGATGCATATTTGGAGTGGAAAGAGATGACTTGCTTCACCATCTTATGAAGGATATCTGCAAAGTGATGATGAACCTTGAGACATCGTCTATTGGAAGGAGGCACCCCTCGTGCATCTGGATGGGACTTATCTGTGGTGGTCCTGAGTTTTCAGTGTTTTTACCCTGAATTAAATTGATACGGTAGCAGATTGTTGGTCCAGTTCGAGCACTGACCCTAGGTGTGGTGCTTGACCTTCTCATTGGGTCTTTTTGATATAAGAATGTGAGAGTTTGCAGAGCTAGTTGAGACTTTGGGTCAAAGTATGGACCCTCACATGACGTTTGAGATCAATGGACGCGATATGGTGAGGTTTTATTAGTAAAGAAGGCTTACACCAATTTTATTAGGCAAGGGTTGTAGGAAGATGCTGATTTAGCCAGAGATTTGTCTTATTTAGAAAGTCCGGGCCTTACTAAGAGTAAGAATTTTCCTCTATCTACCAAGAAGGGGGAAAGTTATGACTCATGGCTTTGGAGTGTGGTTTCTCCCGCCTTTTGAGGTGGGATGCCCGGTTTGGCTTGAGGTTGGATGTGAGGATATCTCTCACTCTTTTTTGGTGTGATTTTGCAAAAAAGTTGGGAAGAGCTCATGATTATCCTATGTATCCGCCTCTGGCCCGAGAGGGTTGACGTAGTTTTAGTGAAATGATACACTGATCCAAGCTGGAGAGAGCTAAACTTTTTGCTTTTGTGTTTTATTTGGTGTAATATATGAATGAATAGGGAATTCGTGGTGTTACATGATGAGCATTTTTATGTGAAAAATGTTAATGCACATGCATGTCTTCTTTTTAAATCATGGTTGATGTTTATGTATTTTATTGTTAATTTGTGATGAGTGGATTTTTAGCTTGGATGAGCACCTAGCATGAGGGATCGCCCTTTTTCTTCTTAACAACAATCCTCTTTTACTGCTCACCCTTTTAGCACGGTTCCATGACCCCCTATAGATTCTGGGCGTTAACATTCCTCGACACCTGACTGAAAAAATGGTAAATGATGGGAATGAAAATAGATATATGACCAATGGACTTACTCCTCACATACCAAGGATAGCTCATGCCCATTTAGCTTAAGGGTCCCTGTTGGGGAAAATAAGAGAACTTGTTTATTCCATCAGCCCTAAGCTCTCTTATATAGGAGAGTAGCCTATGGGTAAATTACATAAAGAGTCCGACGGGAAAGAAAAATAACTAAAAGGTACATAAGTGAATAATATATGTTTACACTCCCCCTCAAGATGGAGCATAGATGTCAATCATGCTCAGCTTGGACGCACACTTCTGAAACGGGCCTCACAGTAAAGCCTTGGTAAAAATATATGCCGTTTGATTCTCTGAACTAACGTGGGATGTAGCAATGAATCCCTTCTGAATTATGTCACGTATAAAGTGACAGTCAACTTCAATGTGCTTGGTTCGTTCATGGAATGCTGGATTATTTGCAATGAACAAGGCATCCTGATTGTCACATTCCAAAGTCATAGGAAGTGGGACTTCTATATGTAAATCTGTAAGCACAACCTTTACCCACAACATTTCTGTACCAACCTGGGCCATAGCCCTATATTCAGATTCAGCACTAGACCTTGCCACCACAGTTTGTTTCTTGCTCCTCCATGAGACTAGAGAATCTACAACATATATAACAAACCCAGAGGTGGACTTCATGTCCTTGGGACACCCTGCATAATCTGCATCTGCACATGCTGAGATAGTAATCACCTTGCCTTTCTTGAACAACAACCCCGCACCTGGAGATGACTTGAGGTACCTGAGTATCATATGTATGGCATCCATGTGTACCTGACGTGGTTGCTCATGAACTGGCTCACTCGACTCACAGCAAAGGATATATCGGGCCTAGTAATAGTGACATACAGAAGTTTGCCCACCAGTTCTCTGTATCTTCTCCTATCCACCTCCTCTGTATCACCATCATATAGCTTCATACTCGGGTCCATAGGTGTGGTAGCAGGTCGGCAACCAAGCATTCCTGTTTCACTCAACAGGTCAGTGACATATTTCCTCTGAGACATTACCAACCCATAAGGATTTTTGGCGAACTCCAGTCCTAGAAAATATCTAAGAACTCCAAGGTCCTTGGTAACAAATTCACGCCCCGGCATTTCTTTCGCCTCCTTTATTCCCCGTTCATCATCACCTGTAATCAGAATGTCGTCTACATAGACCATGATTGCAATAATACCTCTGGAAGTCTTTTGTACAAATAAGGAATGATCAACATTAGAACGTTTGTATCCCTGTTGCTCAAAGAGATCTGAGAGCTTCTGGAACCACGCTCTGGGGCTCTGTTTAAGGCCATAGATAGCCTTATGAAGTCTGCACACCTTAGGATACTCCCCTCAACAGCAAAACCAGGTGGCTGTTGCATGTAGACTTCCTCATGTAAGTCAACATATAAGAACGCATTCTTCACATCCAACTGGTATAGCGGCCACTCACGAGTGACTACAACATACAACAAAATCCGTAGAGCGGAATGGCGGGCCACTGGCGAGAATGTATCAAGATAATCCACCCCATATGTCTGTGTAAAGCCATGAGCAACAAGACGAGCCTTGTATATGTCAATACTACCATCTGCTTTCTGCTTGACTGTAAATACCCACTTGCAGCTCACTGGTGACACATCAATAGGTTTAGGAACCAGACTCCAAGTTCCTCTAGACTGAAGAGCTGCCATTTCTTCTTCCATGGTTAGACGGCGTCTGCTATCCTTCAGTGCGTCTTGGTAATTCCGTGGAATAGCTACTGCTGACAATGCGACGACGAAGTCCCTGAAATCTCCAGTCAGTCGATCAAATGACACAGAAGCTGCTAAAGGATATGATGCACAGCTCCGCTTTGACTTTCGTATAGAGGAACATCTAAATCATCTGTGTCCTCGTCTGGCCTCTGTAACACATCCTGCTCAGAAAAATCATCAGATCCATCAATAGTAATATCTTCAGAACATACCTTAGGCGAGCTAGGTGATGAGCAATGACCATGAGCTGAAGCAGGCCTGCAGATTTAATGAAATGGTAATGATGAAACATGTATAGTGACAGGTGGTGGTGGTGGTGGCATATAAATGGCATCAGTCTTAGCAGGTGGTATCGACTGATCACCTGAGGCTGAGAAATACATAACAGATTCAAAAAATGTAACATCTGCACTGACAAGGTACCGCCTGCGCAATGGATCATAACACTTGTACCCCTTCTGAGTTCTGGAGTACCCAACGAAGACACACTTGACAACCCTAGGAGAGAGCTTGTCCGTCCCGGGAGACAACTGGCGTACAAAGGCAACCGAACCGAACACACGAGGAGTAAGGGAGAATAATTATTTTCCAGGGAAGATAAGAGAGAAAGGTCTTTTCACCTAAAACAGATGACGGCATACGATTGATTAGGTAACATGCTGTAAGAACAACGTCACCCCAGTAAGAAAGAGGAGCATGACTCTGTATAAGGAGCGACCATGTTACATCCAGTAAATGGCGATGTTTCCTTTCAGCAACCCCATTCTGTTGGGAGGTATAGGCACAGGATGTCTGGTGGATGATCTCTTGGGATGCGAAATAACTGGATAGGACATTAGTACACAATTACAGGGCATTATCACTTCTCACAATTTTAATAGATGCAGAAAAAACATGACGAATCTCATTAAGAAAATTGATGATAATATTCCCTGCTTCAGATTTATTCTTTAACAAAAACACCCATGACACACGAGAGAAATCGTCCACAATAACTATATAAAACCTGTGTCTTTGATGATCAGGAACACGACTCGGACCCCAGATATTGATGTGAAATAACTCAAACTTGGAGGTACTACTCCGACACTGACTACTGGGAAAGGTAGACCGATGATGCTTTCCCAACTGACACGCCTCACATTGAATAGAAGTGTAAGGCAAAACCCGGGGTAACACACTACGCAGTTTCTGAAGCGGTAGATGTCCAAAGCGCAGGTGCCATAGCAGAGGAGAGACGGGTCCAACAGGTAGAGATGAGGTTCCAGCAAAAGAAGTTTGACTAAGGCGATAGAGGCCTCCTTGCTCATAGCCACGCCCAATCACGTTGCCCGTAAGGATGTCCTGAAAAACAAGAGAAGATGGATCAAAAATCGCCCGACACTGTAAATCCTTTGTAATTTGACTGATAGACAATAAATTCATTGAGAAATCAGGTGCGTGTAACACATTCTTGAGATGCATAGATGATGTCAGTCTAATCTCCCCCTGACCAGTAATCGGGGAATGTGTACCATTAGCAATGACCACTGTTCGACCTGGAGGGATCTATTTGTACCCTGTAAGTAGACTTTGATCGCCACATAAATGATGTGTGGCGCCAGAGTCCATAACCCATGCTAAAGTATCTGATCCACTACTAGTAAATGCATGTGTGCTACCTGATGCACTGATAGATGTAGAGGCGGATGCGGCAACATCAGACTGGTTCTCAGTAGTGGGTGCTGGGCCAGATGGAGGAATAATGCCCCTTAGACGGGCAACAAGATCATCAAAGCGCTGATCCAAAGAGGCAACAGATGGAGGTTCTATCTGTGCAGATGCAGGAAATCCATGCTTAGACTAGCATATATCTTCAGTATGTCCGGTGCGATGGCAGTAGGTACACGTTGGCCGAACACAGCCTCCTCTGCCATGAGGGCCACAACCACGGGTCTGATGATGGTGACCTCCACGACCTCGGTTGGCAGCCATAGTTGAAGCAGTCTGATTCGTAGCCGTAGAAGGAACATTGATACGACTCAATCTGTGAAAGGCTTCCTCCATAGGAGGAATAGTAGAATCTGCCAAGATCTGGGACCGTGCTGCCTCATACTCAGGATCAAGGGCAGCGAGGAAAACTCCTACCATAGTAGCATTCCGGTAGGTCTTCTGTTGCTCTGGTGTGGCTGTCAGGGGCATGAAGCTATACAGCTTCTCGAACATTCCTCGTAGGGATGTGTTAGTGAGTGTAGAGGACGTCCATTCTGCTTGATAGTGAATATGTCATGCTGGAGTTGCAGAATCTTTGTCTCATTCTTCACTTGAGAATATGTGGCAGCCATAATATCCCACATTGCTTTGGCTGTGGGCTGATGAAGAATATCATTGGCAATCTCAATTGCCAGAGTTCCAGATAGCCAAACTTTGGCATATGCATCATCTGCCTCGCACGAGGCATTAACTCCAGTCTTCTCAGCAGGCTCTTCTTCAGTAAGAATGTGCTTCTTACCGGTTGACTTCATCATACTCATGAACTGCATAGCCCACAGTTCATAGTTTGAACCATCCATCTTCACAATCGGCGCTGGACCTCGGAAGGCGCCTATAGATGGAATATCTGCCTTGCTTTCTGACATACTGATAACAGAAGACTAGAGTAGTAGACTGAAGATATGATCGTCTACAAGGACATAACCGGCTTTAGTTGCATGTGTAGACTTCAAGCAACCAAACCCATTATGTTGAAGGCGCGCGCGCTCGACTTAGGGTTTCGTAGATCTCGCAGCCCGATGCACGCAAGGGCGCGAAGTGCTGGACAACGTACAACGCGCGAGGCTGAAGTTTTAGGAGACCATGCACGTCCTGGCGCACAGTGCACGGGGCTGGATAGACGCGCAAAGGCGCTAGGAACCCGCGCTGCCTGGCGCACGGTGCGCGGAAGGTGCAGAGGAGGCGACGCAGGTGCGCGTGAGGCGCAAGCGTACGATGCAGGCGCGCGTGAGGCGCGGGCGCACGAGAGGCGCGAGACCGGCGGCGCGTGGAGAGAGAGGGGCTCGACGGTGGGGCTAGGGTTAGGGTTTCTTTGGTTCGAGAACTCCGGTCTAGGACCGTCGCTCTGATACCATGTTGGGGAAAATAAGAGAACTTGTTTATTCCATCAGCTCTAGGCTCTCTTATATAGGGGAGTAGCCTATGGGTAATTTACATAAAGAGTCCGACGGGAAAGAAAAATAACTAAAAGGTACATAAGTGAATAATATATGTTTACAGTCCCTCCCTTGGGCCACGATCCATTTTTTTATTTCCCTTAAATAAAAATTGGGTGATGGTGATGGTTCACACGATTTTCTTCTTCCAATAGCCGAATGCGTTGCTCTTGACATTATCAATCTCTTAGCTTATCAATCCTTTAAATAAGATGCTTTTATATTTTATTATGAAAATTCCTTTTCCATCTCGACCGGTAGCAAAGAAGAGAATGTGAACTAGAGAAATTAGACTTGACTCTTGATAAAAGAAGTCTGCTTAACTTTGCTTATGTCCAAAACAAGCACATGACGTACATAATTCTCCACCAAGACAAAAAACCGACTTACACGGTAAAAGGATAGTCTAAGAACACACAAGGGAGCATTGCCTGACTGAGGAGGTAGACACTGAAGATGGACAGTGGTAGGAGGCACAATCCTAGAAGTCTAGTAGTTCTAGTGTTGTTGAAAGTGGATGTTCTCCAAGACACCAGGGGGTCCAAAACATTTGAGGCATTAGAAGTCCGTCCGAGAAAAGCAAGGTGTTGTATACATACATATGCGTATATGCATGTTTATATGTAATAAGTATTTATATGTATGCGTATATATGTATGTATGTATTCGTGTACTTAAACACACCTAAATTTCAATAAGATTAGTCTAATATTTATGTATACACCCATATGTACATGTATATAAGTACACATGTATGTCACTATGTTTGCATATACGTGTATGTGTATATATGTATGCATGTATGTTTGTGAATGTGCTCATATAGTCATGTGTATATATGTATGCATGTATGCTTGCAAATGTGCTCATATAGTCATGCATATGCATGTATATGTGTACGCATATACATGTTTTATTATGCACGTGTGTATTTATCTGTATATGTACACACTACACACACATACACACGTGTCACATGTGTATATGTGTATACATGTGTATATACAATGCAAGTGTGTATAATTTATGTATGTATATGTGTGCATATATATATTTATGTACCAATAGTACTTTGAATTGATAAATAACTGACTTGGAAAATCTAAAAATGGATATAAACATAGAAAGTAAGTAGAACTTTCTTTTTTGCTTCAAGTGATCCATTTGAGCATATGACGCCTTTGGTTAGACTCTTAGGCATTGTTTGGGGCAAAATACCTTGCATGAGACAAGGTGAGGTGCATGTGTGTGGCACATTTGGTTAGACTCTTAGGCATTATTTGAGGCAAAATACCTTGCATGAGACACGACAAGGTGCTGAGGCTTCACCTTGCCTCGGCTTGGTGCCTCGGTAACATTGATCATGACACATAAGGTTAGTTGTTGAGCATCGAGGGAGAAAACGGGGTATAATGAAGGATATGTGATGAGGTTTGCGACAAGATCAGGTAGCTGTGTGAGTTGTGGCTATCGAGGTTTAGTAAGGCATGCAAGTTAAGTAGGCGAGCCTTAGATATGTAGAAAACTTGAATGGTTAAAGAACACCTCCTTTAGGCCCTGTTTGTTGTGCAGGAATAGAGGGGAGAATGGAATCACCATTCCTCCGTTGATTCCATTCCTGTGTTTGTTAGATCATATTAAGACAGGAATGACGATTACAAAGGAAACCTGATTCCCTCATACATGGGAATCTCCATTCCTAGGTACCCCTCTAGGAATTGGGATTCCATTCCTTACAAATGCTAATGAATGTGTTCTTTCAATTTTTTAATTAATATATCATTGTTACAAATATATGGTTATCGACATGGATATGTGTTTTTCTTTTTTGGATATTTTTTGGGCACTGACTTGGATATAGTTTTTTGGACATGGATACGAATATATTGATGCAAAATGTCAGACAAGTTACAAATATATGCATATATGGATACTGACATGGGTATGGGATATTTTGCGGATACATATATAGATACGATTCAATTTTTTAATTGGATATAGATACAAATATGAATACAAGACATTCAAGGAGATATAAATACATATATATTAAATATATCTATTATATGGATGAAATATATCAGATAAGATTTTTTTACGGATACGAGTACAGATAGGAACATAGATATGTGTTTTTTAATTTTTTTTTCCGGTATAGATATGGATAGGGATATGGGATTTTTTCTAATATGGATATGGATACAGATGTAATTTTCAATTTTTATAAGATATGGATAATGATTATATTCTAGCGGATACATATACGAAGATGGATATATATATATATATATATATATATATTAATTTTTTGTGGATACATATATGAACTTGAATGAGGATTTTTTATGGAAATGGATATGGACATGGAAATAGGTTTTTTTTTGCAGCTATAGATATGGATACAGATACCATCTTTAATTTTTTAGGATATGGATATTGGTTATATTTTAGTGAATGCATATACGGACATGGATATATGTGTTTTTTTTGCGAATACGGATATCCGTAATATTTTCAAAATTTTTAGGATATGGATATGATAATAAAATATTCTATCGGATACGGATATTGATATATATATATATATATATATCAATTGTATGGAAAAATTGACTATTGATTTCTTATATGAAATATATCAATTATATGAAAAATTAAGTTCGAGGATACCGATTATTAACTTTTACTTAACGAAATATATCAAAGGAACGCTATTTTCTTTCTATTCTTTTCCCTTTCCAAACATAAGAAAGGAATGTGTCTCATAACAAATGTTTCAATTCCTAATATGAACCAAACAATGGAATGGAAAAACTTATTCCTTTCCTTTCCATTGTTAATTCCATTCTTGTCTTGATTCCATTCCATTGTAATTCCTTTCCAACGAAACAAACGGGGTCTTAGAGGACACGTTGAAAAAGAGGGGATGCGTGTTAGGTGGGGGGGGGGGGTGGGGGGAGATAAGGAGGGATTGGCTTTTGACCATTAACAACAACAAAGCCTTTTTCCACAATTAAGTAGGGTCGGCTAAAATGTCAAAGCCTTCCCCCACTATAAGTAGGGTCGGCTACATGGATTCTTGCTCAAATTCATGTTGAAAGTTTCGACTATTTTTTACGCTTGCTGTCGACTACCTAACGCAACCCCCACAAGGGGGATTTGAACCTTGGTCTTTTGGGTGGTAGGCACACCGCACTACCACCAAACCATTTAAGTGGGTACAAATTAAATGTTTAATACATAATCTATTATCTAGCTTGTGGGCCTTAATTTTGGGTCAAGCTATACTTTTTATTAGATTAGGTTCTTGGCTTATTTCGATCTTAGTTTAGATCCTATTTTTAGAAAGGTCAGAATGATGGGCCATGCTTGTCATTTGAATACTAGTTTTGTTGTTTGGTCAGGCTTCTGGGCCATGTTTTGACTGGACCAACCTAATACTTATCCTTAAAGGTGTGCCGTTAGCAATTAAAAAAACATGAAGCACATAATGTGGTTTTTCGTCCTTAAGGCTACATATAAGCTTTGAGGCATTTAAGGCATACACCGTTTTTTGAAAAGAAAATCTTTAACTCGGGGAAAAAGTAAGTATTTCGTGAAGAAACTATACTGAGAAATAGCATTTTCAAATCATGAATAACAACCAAATGAATTGTTAGAGTATATGAACGATGCAACCCTTTTGAGGGTAGCATGTACTCTCCATAATCCTAGCCTCTTCTTATATATAAGGGACTATTGTTTATTCACCAACAAATAGTTCTCTCAAGTAACGGTGCTAGGTCGATGTTTCGAATCTAATATTCCCCCACATAACTATTCAGCCCCGTGGATCTTCTCAGGACATTACTCCCTTTGAGCCATGGCAACCTGCACCTTGCGACGATTGGCTTCATAGTTATACCGCAACACCTTCACTGGTGCCACAATAGAGGATGACCACTTTAGCATGTTGTAGTTGGGGACCACAGTAGTCTGCCGTATAGGTCTCCCGAATAAGTTAATTGTCATTGTCAACGTTGTAGGACCGCTCACCCTAGTGGCACAAGTAGTTGCCTCAAGGACACCATTGCCATTTCGTGCTTGTTGTCACACCATCCTCGTTTTGTTTTGATTAAGGTCATACACAGGGATGTTTAAAAAATAACCTGCCCTTTATTTAATGGGATGTTCTATTACTGATGATGGAGGGGACCTATTTTTTGGTCACACTATCAAGATGGATGAGATCAACTATATCCAATGGTTACATGTTTTCCAGATGTCTGTCAGAGGACAGAAGAATACATCTTCTTTTGGAGCCAAAATTAGGGAAAAGGACTTGCAAGTATGCCACATGGGTGTCACACCTTTTTAGATTGTTTCCACTTTTCCTTGTGTTTGTTACCAGGAAGTTCTTGAAAAAGACAGAGATTGAGACCACCCATGAAATTGACTTGGATTGGCGGCGCAATGAGATGGGTTCTTCTCCAAGGGAGAAACATATCCCTAAATAGCAAAGGAGAAAGGAGGACTTGACTCTCTGTTGCTGCGCATGGGCTTAGTTCATTTTTCCTTTCGAGCTTTAGTTGTTAGGTTATGCAACTGCGGTCATGCCCTTTTGCGTCGTTGCTATTTTCCCCTTGAGTTTTTTTGGGCCATATAAGGCCAGAAAATTCTTAAGAAATGAAATAGAGAACATTAAAAAAGCGAGGTTGTCATGGGATTAAAAATTTTAAAAAGAGCAACACAAAAGAAAGAAGTTTGTTTTATCCTACTTGTTCCCCTAACTTGGTTGATTGTCCTAGTATCAGAGAAAGGGAGAGTGCAAGAGCAGAGTATATTATTCTTTTACTTAGATTACCCAATATATACTCATTCATCCATCATCTTCTGCTGGAGCCCATTAGCACAAGATAACTTCTTCTTCAAGGTTCCTATGTGAGACCCTTAAGAGATTTTTATGAGAGAAACTTACTCTTTGAAGCCCTATAAGAGAAAAGCTGCTACTGGTGCTTTTATATGGAGAGACCCTTTCTCTGAGTTTTGGTATAAGAGAGGCCCAATCTCGAGATCTCCGCATTGGAGAGGACTACTCTACTTCCGATGTTTGTATTAATTGGTACTACTTTTGTTGAACTTCTTTTCTATTGCCTGGAAACGTCTTAGATTTCTGTTAGCAATCAACTGATTGCATGAAGATCTACACTCCAACCCATTTACCTTTATCCAGCTTTTTCCATCGAACGTCCACTCCAAGGACATATCTCCTCTCAGTATTATCTCATTCGCGTGGGTCTCTTCCAATCAAGGGCTACTTTGACAAGGTCTCCTCCCATTCTCTCAATTCCTTAGAAAATGTATCAAGTGAAGATGAGTTAAATATTTTCTTTTGTAACAAGATATAATTTTCCTTCTCCAACTTGAGGATGTTGGTGTATGCGTCGGATTGATAATTGGAATTTTCCAGGATTTTATCACACTACTCCTTTTAGTCTCATATTGCTTATTAGCGAGACTTTGGTGTTTTGGCAGGGCTATATAAACAACCCACATTCCTTTTAACCATGGAGAGGTATAATAGAATACCTAACCCAGAACCCCACTTAAATGGTCTATTGGTAGTGCAGTGTGCCTACCCCCAAAAGACCAATGTTCAAATCTTTGGACATGCACCCGTGTGTTTCTCCCTATTGTTTCAAAAAAAGAATACCTAACCCATGGTGGCATTTTCTCTTGATTAAAATTAAGTTTTCTTTCTTGTTCTTCAATATTTTTATTTTATATTTCCACATAAATAAACAACTTATCCATACTACTTTTAAAAATTTCAATTGATGTTAATTTAAAAAGTCTAACGAACTAAATTGGATGAAAACCATAATTTCGAATTAATTCTAGAATTTTGCCTGCATCAACTCTCCTTTGCTCGAAAAACTTTCCCCCGATAAGTTGCTTGACCAGTGGACGTACCACGCGGAGTTGTTTGAGCCCTTTATGGTTTCCCAAGGAGAATATGTGGTCAGTCTCCTTTCCATCTTCTACATTCTTATTATACTTTTTTGAACATGGAGGTGTAATTGCAAATTTTCTACCATTTCATCCAAGGATTCATTGCAATTAAACTTTCTCCAAATTTACCTCTTGATAAAAAGGTTTTGTAGGAGCATGCTTAGAAATTCTCCACGGCAACCTCATCCTTTTATGAGAGTTCCCACCAACAATAGGTGGATCAATTGTTAGGGTTGAGTTGTATTCATGTCCATCGTGGCAAGGATGAATGGGGCATTTGATGCCATGGTTGGCTGTGTTGGCTGCAATCGGCCGGGCCAAGATCATCTTTTGGTGACCTTTGATGTGCGGGTTGTTGAGGCGATGTGTCGACATGGCTAGGTGATTGCGACCTATTGCAGTATGGTGGAGTGGTGAAGGTGATCAACAAAAGTGTGAGTGCACCTCTGTGCATTGGCATGCATGATAAAGGGTGACACATCTAATAGTTGGTAATTTTCTGCTGTAACTATCGACAATGATCTCACCGATGAGGGGATGGTCGGTTCGAGTGGGAATGTTCATAGAAATGGCTTTGGTTTTTCCACAACGACGGGAATTGCTGGCAGTTGTTTTGCGAGGGACCGCAGCAATGGAGGGAAGGTGGTTGGGGTGTAAGCCCAGTGGAAATAGGTTTGGGATGGTGACTGAGAATATGGTAGAATCAACATCTGGACAATGAATTCTTGTACAACAGAATGTGGTGCTGATGGTGGCATATCAGAATCCAGCAAGACGATTTTATGGTGATTTAGAGATTGTAGGAGACTTGGATCTTGTAATACTTTTTTTTAATCTAAAAAGGTACAATCATCGGGACTAGAGAAGATCCCTAGCGATAAGAACATTTTCTTCATTGAACCTCTCCACCTTACAAATAACTCCATCACGAGTTATCTAATCATCCACAATAAAGCAATATTCCCAAACACTTAACCATAGATTTGAATTTACCTCGCACAAAGAGTTCAATAGATGCATGTGTGTGGATAGATATCCTATCGATGTCCACCGTAGACTAGATTTCTTGAACATGGTCAAACAAAAGAACATGATCTTTAGACCACGCATCAGAAAAGGAGCAGCTACAGTCATCACCCCGAGTAAATCTCAATCTACGAACCTTAGTCAAGAGCCACTCCCATCAATGGAGCCACTGAAAAGAGATGATTTTAATTGGGGTATACGTGGTTCATATCATGTTGCAATCATGCTTCTGATCACCCGAGTAAAACACTTGATTGTTAGTGAGAGCTCGATATGCTTTTCAAACAAAATAATCCCCACCACGCCAAAATAAGTAGTGAAATCAAGCTTTCAAGGGTATTATTCATCAGTATATATATCATAGAAATTTCAACGATATCGGTTGATATCCGGGAATTTTTGTACTGAATCCAATCAATGTTGGCCAATATGAGTCGATATGGTGATATATCGCCGATATCCCTGTAATAGGATATGCAACCTGATATCGATACCCTCGGCCTCTTGATATCGATATATCGCCGATATCGCGATATGTCCTATGCTCCCAACATATGACACATTTGCATTAGCAACTCGTGGAATGCAGAGCATATCTCCTTCCATAAAGTGGATGAGAGAGAAATGTTGACAGAGAGATGGTAAACTTAGCGTGGATCCCATAGATACCTCTAATCAATCGTCAAGTCATGTCCTCACCACCACCTGAGATTCGGACCACCCACTTGAGAACAAGAACCATGTTTATCTCCTTAATCCTTAGGATTCTAAGACCACCCCACTCCATCGATAATGTGATTGAATCCCAATCCACCTGATGCATGGCTTTCTTCACTCCGTTCGAATTGCTCCATAGAAATCAGCACAGAATGGCCTCTAGACAACGCCGAACCCCACTGGAAGGAGTCTAGTAGAAATGAAGAAAATCAAGATAGCTACAAGCACCAACTTGAGAAGCATGAGGCATCCTCCCACTAAGAGGGATGACACCTACCAACCCGAAAGCTGTCACTCCATTCTTGATTTCAGGAAATTAGTCCATATACCACAGGAGACCACTAGTCAACGGGAGGCCCAAATATATGATCAGCGAAGTCCCTGAGGAGTGCAAATGACCGACATGCTCGTCAATCTCAAGACAAGAGAGCCCAAAAGGTGCAAAAATAGATTTCAAAATGTTAATAGACAAGCCCGGGAGCTCCCCAAAGATGTCAATGATCGTGAAGATTCATCTGGCCACCTGAACTCCCAGCTCAATGAATCTGGAGATGTTATTCTGAAGATAACCAGGCCTGCCACCTTTCTGCACCACCTGGTTCACCATGATTGCAACAATGTTGTAAGAAGATATCCCTGTTGAAGACCTTCCTCACTATCACATGCCGCTGAAAGAAGCCACCTTCAAGTTTGTCGTTGATCAACATGTAACACGAGGCAATAGTCAGTCACACACCGCCTTCATACCACCTTCATCCAAGAAATCCCAATGTTTGAGAAAACCTTCCTCACTAAAGTTCTGATTCTTCATGTTATTTCATTCCGTGCTGTTCATTCCGTTCTGTCAGTTTTCTTTATTCCTTAAATATCAGCATTGGATAAGAGCGTGCAATCTTATTCAACACGTTGGTTGTATCAACAGCATTCGCATGCCAAATCCCTTAAACGTTCTGATTCCTTTGGAGAACATATCAAATTCTTATCATAATCCTCAAGAACTGTATATGGGTAATTCTCAGAAATGGCATGAAACTATTTTCCATGCTCGTGGTGTTCATTAGTCCTCAACATCAGCTCAGCTGCCCCATATATCTGGGCACCTAGCCTCCCAGTCATCTTATAATACCTCACATTGAAAATTCTTGAGCTTCAAGATTGGCAATATCCTAAGATGTCAAGTCTTGCAGAGGAGTCCTATACTCTTTAGGTTTTAGGCCAGTAACTCGGGCCTCATTTTCTGGTGGTTTCCAAACTTCAAGCTTTTCATCCTCACCTCCATCAGCTAACATTTCACAAAATGGATTTGCCTCTTCAAGTTCCATGATCCACCTTTCTTTTACTGTCAGCTTTTGCAACTCAAAGCTCGTGGATGGTGCCTCCCATCAGTGATGAAGATATATATTTTATCATGATGATAGTCCATCTATGATTCTTTTATGTGATAAAGATAATCTCTGGCTAGTTCTTCAGGAATGCAGTTCTTGATGAGTATATATTGTGAAATGCGTTGCTGCTTGTGGTCATTATGCCCAAATTCAGCCTTTTTTTGCAATCTTACTGACTTTTTTTATTGTCCCACATACTCACATGTTACCTTGCTATAAGGTAAGAATGCCTTCGACTAAATTAAGGAAGAATGATATATACTTTGATTTGGTGTCTATCAATGTCTTTCCGATTTTTTGGTTACTCTTTCTTTCATGCTGATGATAGTATTTTTCCCAGAAAAAAACTGGAACTTAATGGAATACCCTGTAGTTCCTGTAAATTCTGTCAGTCATAACAAGGACCTCAACCTGATAATTTGATCTATTCTATCCAGCTGCTTGAGCAACCCCGAAAAAAAATGCTTGCATGTATTTTTAAGGTTACATGCTCTAATTAAGACAATTCCTGCTTACTGAATGGTTCGCGAACTTCCTCATTTGCTGTTGCTATTATGTAATTGAGGGTCTTTATTGAATACAAAGCATTTCTCCTTGTTCATGTTGCCTCTCCTCCAAACTATCCCATTTTGTGCTTCTTTTGACTTACCACTGCCTTGCGTTTCCCTGCTTCGAGCTGTGCTTCCGCGGCATTATTGCCTGGAACTATTCCAATGAACTTTGCATTCCGTGGTTCTGTCGCCACCTTGCAGTTGCGACTACTGCTTCTTGAACCAAGTGGCTGTGCTTCGATTTTGCTCGTGTTCAGATGTAACAACAAAAGCTGGATTGAAAAATGATGAATTTGATTACGTCAACGTACATAGTACAATGGGGAAGCTGATTGTAATTACCTCTAGATTCAGCTGTTGCTGTTGAGGTGACAATAGCTAGTAGAGATTGAGTTGGGTGTATCAATGGAGGAAGAAACAAGGAGAGTTATGTTGAAACTTTTTGTTTTTTTTCACTAGTAGGATTCGAACCCTGGTCCTTTAAAGTGAGAGCCACTGATTCTACCACCAGACCATTAGAGGGGTTCTTATGTTGATAATTTTGTTGAGTATGAATGATGGGTAAGTCCATTCTCACAAACTCATGAGATTGGGGTCACTTGCTGAAACCGAAATTCGATCCAAATTCAGTCGAAATTCGCTGAAATTTGATGCCATGCATCCTATCCCTTTGACACAACAATCATTTCTATGCACCCTGCTATCGACGTCCCTCAGGTTGCACCTGCTCAAACCATAGTCTTGGACAGGTGACTGAGGCAAGGGTCAAGTGGAGGATCTTCAGCATTCATAGTAATAAGCCTTTGCTGAAGCCTAACTGGCTGATGACTGCTTTGCGAGTCTGCGGTCTCCATATAAAATCAAACAATGGGCTGATGGCTTGATTAAGGGATTAGTTGTCCTAAAAAAGTCATCAATATATGTTCTGAACGTTTGCCACGTTTCTCGCTGGTTTGCAAAGTTTATCTTGTTGGATGGATTTTAGATTCTAGTTTTGATACGACTGTATCTGTGGAAGCTTCGCAAGAAGCAAATTTCTTACCCATTGAAGATAAAAAGAAGAAAGTATAGTTCTTATGAACCCCGTTCCAGACATCAAGATGTACATGTATTTCTTAAGATATACTCACACACACACTGATGATGAGCGTTAATATTTTTTCAAGATGCAAAGTGTAGTTCTGTATTTAGAAATACGCTAATACATTAGAATAAGTTTCTTATCATGGTGGGAAATGTTTACTCTCGAAGTGAAACGACTCCTGATAAAGAGATAGACTAGAAGGGCTACCTGATCCATGGGATCGGAGATGTCGAATGGTACGTTTCAAGATCCAAGTAATCCTTCATTGCTCGTAGGCATCTTGTTTGGGATAACTCTCTCTTATATCCACCTTCCTTTCCTGATTGATATAAGCCTTCTTGCTCGATCGTGACTCAGTTAGATCTTGATTTGGCTCCATTTATATTTCCTTTAATGAGAATAGCACATTCTAATGCTTCCGCTAGCATAGGGTGAATGGAATTAACTTTTAAGCATACACCAAATCCTCACAATTCAACATTTTGAGCGAGAGGCGGAGTTGAACAAGTCATCAATCCGGATATTTCTTTTTTACAGTCACCTTTTCAAAGTTAATGCAGAGCACCATTTATCGTCTTTCTTCTTCACGAAGAGGACATGTTCTCCCCAGGGAGAAAGACTAGGTCACAAGAACCCCTTATTAAGTTGTTCTTGCCTTTAGTTCTTCAAGTTCTGACTTCAGAGCTCAGTTGAGAAAGTGGTGGCTGGTGCCGCCCGGTAAAACATCAGTAGAGAAGTCTTCCTCTCTCTAAGGAGGTAGACCTGGAAATAGGGATGTCAATCTGGGTCTATCCATTGGGTATCCGACCCAAACCCGTCCCATTTAAGGACCCGAAATCCGTCCCATTTACTTTTGGTCGAGTTCGAGATTTGAATTGACTACCCATGCGGGTATGGGTATGGGTTTGGGATTGCCTTATGGGTACCCGAACCCGCCCCAAACCTGAATAAAAAATATATATAAAGATAGATGTGTGTGTTGCATTTTAATCAAACTAGTCCCAAATCCATTTCATATCTAATACGTATCGATCTACATGTATAAATTTCTGACTCAATTTTCTCCTCTCCATCCATTTATTCATATTCAACTAACTTTTTATATCTTTAATAAATAAAAAGTATCAACACAAAAGAGTTAAACACTTAACATATATAAACCTTTAATATTCTCTATATATTGCACATTTTTATGAATCACCATATTATATGATCTCACTCTATTTCATCTAACTGTGAAAATCTTGTATACATTTACAAATAACTTAAGATTTACCATGTCGAAGATATGGGTACCCGTTTGGTATACGGGTATCTGACGGGTATATGGGTACCCGTTAGAAATTACCCGTTTAATAAATGGGCGGCTATGGATAATGATATTGTAAATGGGTATGGATTTGGGAATAGTAATACCCGCCCCAAACCCGACCTACTGACATCCCTACCTGGAAAGACATTAGGAAAGTCCTGTAAAACATCAAAATCGTCCCTGACAAGACTCTGTGCTAATTATACTAGCTAGGTATGCGGTGCAACCCTTGACTAGCAGATGGCTTGCATTACTAGATTGGGCTGAGATAATCACTCTATCGTCTCGTTGAAGGCCATGGATTACCAGCAGAATATAATAAGCTGTTTAGGTCTACTAAGTCAGGACCACTTTCTTGTCTGCAATAAACTGCAGTATAGTGTTCCCATAACCCCCAATATGACATCAAAGTCCCAGTCTTGTCGATTTTGGTTAGCAGCCATCCAATATTAGATTGTCTCCCAGAGGACTACAATCAACTACTAGCCAAGCAAGGTAAGATTGGTATGACCATGTTCTGGTTCATTCACCTTCTCTAACGGGTGGGTCAGGCCTAATGGGATTTTTTTTCTTTGTTCCATATCGAGATCCACCCTTTCCTAGACTCCCAAGTAATAGCGATTTGATGTTATCAATAGTTGATCCAAACCGAAGAATGATGACCATGACCTTATCATGGCTTTGGGCTCTTCCTAGTTTGGATATTATCATGATTATCGAATCGACATGCATGCGTGATTGTCGCCAACACATGTCTAACAAGTCATCTGGATGTTAAAATTGAGTGAGGTGGCTAGTTTGATTTAAAAATGAAGGGCGATCTAGGTTATTTTCTATATATTAGCAGATAATGATGTGTGTATAACATAAGAGAATGCGCATCTTCTCTCCATAAATGTCTAAATGCAAGCCTATATGCGGTGACCTAATTAGTGTGTGCGAATTCTAATCAATGAACATTCAATTCAAATAACTTGTTTTCAATTTTTTAAAAATTTGAGACTTCGGGTTCTTAATTTCACCTAAGTGCCTAATGATGGATCAGTTCAAAACCAATAAATTCTCCATGTATGTTTAATTTCCAGATGAAGTTTCTATATCTATTAGATGCTGTCAATGGTACCAAGCCAAATCTGGAACTGATATAGAAAGGAACTAAAGGCTTCAATTTAAATGAAATTTCTCATGAAGGCTTCCAAGTGAAATATTTCACAATGCAATTGAGATTACCATAGATCATGTGGATACCGCACATAAATTCTGAATGGAATAACATGATGCTTCAACATTGAAATCACTACCCCAGAATAACTTCAAGAGATTCTAAAAAGCACACATAATACACATTCTGTAACTGATCTAATCAATGAGCATAATGTACGATCCATTAATCCGGAGCAAAAACAATCGATCCAAAGCAAACATGCATCATCGGCTCGAAAAAATAAACACACCAGGTAAAACCTGAAGATAAACCTACCAACATATATGCTAAAAACACACATCAGTTGTATGGACAATCTCGTGAGCTCAGGTGGTTCATTGTAGCCTCCATGGGAGTAACGATCGGACACAAGGCTAAAGTTGACAAAGCTTCAAAAAGCAGACTCTCATGTCCCTGATTAGATGCTCAAGTCCTCAAACCCTCCATACAACGCGCAGTAATGCTCAACGGTACCCATTTCATGATCCTGAGCTCCAGCAAGTTGCGAGGAAGAAATGGAAGCAAAAGAGGGGAACTTGTAGCTTTTATTCAAGAGGATGAGGGATGGATGGTTGCTAAGATCAACCGACATTATTCACATTCACAGGAGAGAGATTAGGAGGGGGAGTTGAGGGAGTTGAGAGAAAAAGGTAGCTGATTTTGCTAGCAAAAATTGGCTTAGTTACGAAGAAATTTGCTCATCTTAGTCAAAATGTATAGAAGCTTACATCAAATGAAAAAGTGATCAACATAAAAGTTGCAGATCACGCCGGCACAAACAAAAGTACAAAGATGTAGATTTTCTCAATTAGGGTTTTATCTAAGAGAGAGGATTTTTTAAAACATTTTTAGAGGAATTTTGAACTTTATTATTTTCTTAATAGAAAAGTATTTATTTTATATTTTATTATGTAATATTGTTTTTTTTATTTTTTAAAAATTAAAATAAAAGAAAAAGGAGTTAGCATGAGGGAGTTATGATTTTTAAAGCTAAGTTTAAACATTTTGTACTATGTCCATTTGTCAAAGCTCGACATGATGGTTTTTGGATTTTATAATTATTTTAATGTTTTTGTAATTTAATCTTCAGTTAGTTAAGAACTTTAAAATTTACTACATGAAAAGCTTGTCAAAAAGCTGGGTATGGGTTTGTTATTTTTGCGAGATTTTTTTCTTCTCATTTTTATTATTGTTACATATTATTTAAGAGAAAGCAAATGAAATTAAGTTAATCAAATTTAATTTGAATAACAAAATTGAAGATTCATTTACAAATGACAAGTGTCTTGAAGTACACTTTTCTTATTTTATTAAATTTATTTTGAATGTTAAGTTATTTTTATTCTACTTTTTATTATTTTATAACTTTATGGAATTATTTTCTCTAAACATATATTTTAAAGGTATTTTAGCTTATTTATGTAGGTAATGTGAGTGAGTTAGACAAGCTATAAAAGAAAGAAAATCAACTTCCTTGTATATTGTAATGGAAAGACAATGTTTGCCAGGTATCATGGTGCATCTATGCATGCCAAGGATCACACATGCATAAACGAGCTATTGCAATATGTTGCCAAAAAGGTTGACCCGAGAACATCATGCATATGTTGATAAACAATGACGCCATCTTCAAGAAGGTTGGTAAGATGAAGATGAAGTCCAACAAGTACGAGATCTTTGAGCCATTTGCACTAAACATTGCATTGACCTTATCTTCGAATGATTTATGAAAGAGGAAGACCATCGTTGGTGTAGTTGATCGAACACGATCAATCACAACATTAATTTACATCAAGGCATTAATGATGAGCATGCGAGAAGGTGACACCACGAGGCATGGAATCATCAAATTTGCAGCCAATTTAGCGGCGTTGCAAATCATGCAATAAAAAGGAATGTGGAGATAAAGAAGATGTGCTGTTCAAGAGACTGGTTTGAGATCTCTAAGTTGCGAGGATATCAATCTAGATGGACACAAATATTGATCAACACTGTAGATTTATAAGATCATATAACCCACGCAATAAGAATTATGGAATATGTTATGCCAACATTAGGGATAGTAGACGGTGACAAAAAGTTGATCATGGGTTAATCAACAAAGTCACATAGATGATGAGGGAGAAGGTTAGTGAGATGAACATGAAATCCAACAAGTACAAGATCTTCGGACCCTGTGTACTAAACATTGCATTGACTTTATCTTGATGGATTTAAGAAAGAGGAAGACCATCATCAATGTGGTTGATCGAACACGATCAATCACAATGTAAATTTACTCATGGCATTGATGATGAGCATGTGAGAAGGCGACACTTCGAGGCATGGAATCATTAAATTTGCAGCTAATTTTGCAACATTGCAAAACATGCAATAAAAGGAAGTTGGGGATAAAGAAGATGCGTTGTTCAAGAGACTGGTTTGGGATCTCTAAGTTGCGAGGATATCAAGCTAGATGGACAAAAATCTTGATCAAACTGTAGATTTTAAGGATCATATAACCCACGCAATAAGAATAGTGGAATATATTATGTCAATATTAGGGATAATAGATGGTGCAAAAAATCGATCATGGGTTCATCTACGAAGTCACATAGATGATGGGGGAGAAGGTGAAGGAAATCGTTGGAAAAAGGGTCCAAAGAGTGATTATGCATCATTGACGATCCTATCCCACCTTTTCATCATGCCGGTATGTATGTCCTTATTTGTTAGCTTCATTTTCTGATAGATTAATGTAGTTTCAGCGTATTTTTCAAATCTAAGGTACCACTACAAGCACAAATTCAACATTTGTCCAGAGCCCTTGACAACTCAATCACATTGTCGTAGAGGAGCTCGTGAAATTAAGAAATAAGAAAACAAGCTGCATGAATGAAGTATAACATGCAAACCATTTATCTATTATTTAGTATACCTCTTTTTAATTTTTAAGTTGTGTATGTTCACTTGATTGTTAATGCATGTAGTTAGGTTTCTGGGTTCTTTCGAAAGAGTGGCCGCGACAATCAAATAGAATAATAATCTTTCTTGCATGTATAATTACACCTTTTAAGCTTGGCTTATCATGTGTGATACATTATAATATAAAATGATAATATAGGTCTAATAGTTTCATGTTTTTCTTATAGGTAAATGGTGGATCGTTTATTGAATAGATACTCCCAACTTGCGACAAGTGACTGTGAGATATTGTAGCAAACCGTGTTAGCTGGAGGACGTGAGAGCAATTGAACCACATGGATGGAATTCTTTGGGGATAGACAAGTTGCACAATCAAAAAGTATATTTCAATCTCAGATTGAAGACGAAGCATGCAAGGGAGGAGCATGATAAACAAGACTATATAAACTTTATTGATCTTGCGTAAATATTTAAGATCTAAGATTCAAATGATTGCAAAGTAGATGGATTATAATAATGCTCCTGTACTTGGTGAGAGAGGAGGAAGGCCAAACTGAAAAATTGCCTCGCACATCGAGGCATATGTTGAAGACTACATGATCAGATCATGTTGACATCCAGCTCCTATAGAGAGTTGGAAGATGATAACATTGATGAGAATTCCACCAGATCAAAATCGAAATCAAAATCAAGAGGAGGAAATGATGATGGTGTCAACATGAAAAATCTAGAGGCTTCTGACAGAATGACACCTTAGGGTGGAAAATATACTAGTGGGCAAGGATGCAAATTTGACAAAGGACTATGAGAATGACAACATTATTTGGTCAACACACAAACATAAACAACGATTATATTCCGAGTACAGCTCGAGGTCTAGACCCCAACCTGTACCTGCAACTGCAACTACAACTACAACATCAACAACATTATCATCATCAGGATGACAAAATTATGGAAGATTTATTATCTTCCATTGGATCCATTGGAGTTGGAAGGGATTCAACATTGAGTGGTGGAGGCTATGAAGCTATATCATACTAAAAGGAAAATGGGTTGTGGTCACAAAAATATGTCTACGGATTTGGAACTTATTGCCACAGAATTGACTCTGGCCACAACACTTCGTGGCATATAATAGTAACCACAAGTCTCATCGCGAGAGTTTTTTGACCACAAATATGCTTTGGTCACTACAAGTAACAACAAAAATTAGCATGACCACAGTTTTAAGATGAATGTTATCTTTCCGTCGTTGAAGGATTTGACCACGGACTTATAGAAACTAGTGACCACATAATTATCATATCCACAAGTTTCCTTAGCCACATTCTATTACCACAATTTGTTTTTTTTTTGAAGTAGTGTCAAGCCCTTGTGGTCGTGGAGACTATGGAGCTACATCAAGCCCTTATGGTGGTGGATATAATTATGGATTCCATATAGTCATATAGTGAATTATACGATTCCCTCCTAGTTATGATTACAATAGTGATGAGCCTGATGGCTATGGTGATACCTCCTCATAGAATCAGAATGGTACGAGATCTTGCATGCGATATTGTATATTTCTAGATTTTTACCCGCAATATATCCAACTTGACCTCCATAGATGCCCTCTCTTCATGCTCCATCAACTTCGTCGCATGATTTTTAAGCTGCATCTTCTTTACGTTGATCTCCCAGTGATTCTATCTCCTCCATGAAAAGATACCCTCAAATTAGCTTCTTTGCACATATCGAAAACTATGCACATATCGCAAACTATGTATACAGGCGGATCTAATGGACTACATGACTGTGTTACTATATGACATGAGAAAACTATGTGAAATATAGATACTGGATCTGGAGAAAAAAATAGAGGAGAGCAAACAAAACGAATGGATTCACCCAAACACTCTTGATTCAGATTCTTCTAAATTACTTGGAAAACATGAGTATTTATTTTTCTTTTTATATACATCATGAATTATGAATTATAATTATTATTATAACTTATATGCCTTCTGCACATACATGACTAAGTTAAAGTAATGGAGAAAAAAGATTAAAAGGGAGAATGTAAACAATTGACACATGATAGATTATGTCGTAGCAAATTAAAGTAATTATATTATTTTTTTAAAATATATTATATCAAAAAGACAATTGACTCTTTGATAAAATTGTCGGTACAAGGACCAATAATATTTCTGAAGAAAAATAAATAAAACTCTAAATATAAGATAAAAAATTTCAACAGTCATCATAATCCAAACTAATGATTTACATCCCAATCCCAGATACCGAAACATACACATTTTTTGAATTACAGATTTCTCATATCTGCTTATTTAATTATGATTATTTTAGTAATATTTCTTTTAAATCACCCAGCTTTAATTATCATTGCAGGTGTAGATAGATTTCTTGGAAACTTATATGTAAATCATCTTACTATTTTTTAATCGCAAAGGTTAAGGTGCATGCTTTTTATTAGCGATGTTTAATGACACGATTGAACGTGCATGCATACATGTCAGTTTATTAGGAGTCACATTGTAAACATTGTGAACACAGATAACTATTATTAAATTATAATTGCAACAACGAGCGATAACTCTTTTAAAAATGTAAAAGTAAAAAAAAGTGTCATGCCCAACCGAAAGTAATGGACTAGGGAGTTTTGATCAGTTTGAAATTGAGGCAGTGGACCGTCAAATCAAATAGGAATGCAAAAAGATACGGATATATCCGTATTCGACCCGTCACCTATCTATTTTATATAGATTTTGACATTCGTGTTAATAACCGTTAAAAATATTTACAGATTTAGATATCATTTTGATATCCACGAATATTCATACTGTATATTTGATTTCATATATAAATATCGATATAGATTTATTTTTAACCATATATAACGTTATTTATACATTCTTTCATTATATTTAGTATAATTTTTCCATCAAATGCATGTATATTTAAACCAATCTATATAATGTTTTTACTATTACTCGTGTGCGAACAGTAGAGATGAAAATGAATACAAACACATTCGCATTCGTTCGTATCTGCATTCATCAAATAAAGGGTATAGATGTCATTTTCTCGTACTTGAGGAAAGCGAATGCGAATACGAATACAAATGCTCATCGCAAATACGAATATTAATATCTTCAATTTTGATGAGTACGAATGTAAATACGAATGTTTAAAATTTTTAGCATATAAATACGTATATTCGTTTTTTTAAGGATATGACGTTCAAATTCTGAATGATACTAGTACTTACGAGATAAACAAAGAAGCAAGTTTGACAAGATTTCTTTTAATATTTAGTTATATCATTACATTTCCTTTTATTATCTAGTTATTTATTATGCACATATTTATTATTAAAATATTTAGTATATCCGAACTATCAACGTTCGTTTGCATTCATATTCGTATTTTAAAAATATGACCTACGAGCATCCAACATTATCTCCCCTGCACCAATTTTTCCGCAATTTTTTTTTAATTTTTTTGCATTCTAAGGAGTCTTTGTTTTGACAAAATTTGAATGTTATATTGAAAGAATATATAGATGAATATACATGATTTTATTTTGCAAAAAATAAAAAAAGAATATCAGAAGATAAGGCGAGGAGCCTTACACATTCTGCGATATTCGGATTTTTCATGGTAACACCTTCATTCGCATCCCTGAACAGTATCAGCTTGGCATCTCTATCCGTTTTTTTTGTTTTTAAATATATGGTAAAATATTAAAATGGTAACATATTTTTAATATCCCTCAACATCTATGTATGCATCCATATTAGTATTTGGAAACACTTTTATTCGTATCTTTCCCTTTGCATCCATACCCTACAGGGAAATAACAAGATCCGCAGAAAACAAGGGCGCAATTTGTTTTGGGATTGTCCCCTGAAAAGAGGCAGAGGATGGGTCTGGATGTTGCATCTAATTAACTAGTTCGTCACATCTTCCAATCTTACGTTCAACACATAATCAAATAGTAAATACGCATTCCCCCATTTTCGTATACAGAAGAAGCGGAAACCGGTAAGGAGGAAGAGTCTACTTCCTTCCTTCGAATGAGATCTTATCTACAATCATGTCCTGAATCCAACAAGACCATTTCCTAATCCCATCAGAGGTCCAAACATAGCTCTCTTACCTCTCAAAGTTCTACAATCTCGCCATTGTTGCACGCCCCAACTTCCACGGTCATAGTTCTCTTGCCATCTTCTCTAGAACGTCTACGTACTCTGCAACAGTCTCTTCTTGGAGCCTGCAACATATGTATGAACCCAACAGGTAAACGTTAAAGCTCTCAATAACACCGCCAAAAATACGCCCGTAGATCTCTACTACTTACACGTTCCCACATGGATGGATCCTTGCGTTTGTGCACCACCACCCGATCGATCGTAGTCGGCTCCTCCGCCCCTTCCGACCTGCACTCCGTCCCTCTGCCACCTCCTCCGAGTATCCGCCGCGGCCCGTAAGTACTCACCGTCGAGTTCCCATCTCCATGGCTGCTATCCACGCCCTCCAAGTAGTACACAAACGGCCGGTGGCACTCGTTCCTCGCTACCGGACGCGTATTGAACGCGTACATCGTGTAGTCGGCCCTTCTCAACCAGTTGAGAAACGTTCTCGCCGGCATCTCCATCTCCCTCGCCGATATCACGCCTCTTATCACCTGCACCGCGAACCCCCACGACACAGACACCGTCCACTTCCTCTCCACGTCGTAGCATATGCTCTGCTGCATGGTTGCCGCAGGGTCCAACCTAAGCGGGCCTTGGAAGATCCTCGCCAGCGCCCCCACCCTCGTCTCGTTGGGGAACACCGCTTCCACCACGTCGAGGTGGTGGAGCGAGACCAGCGGTGCCACCGGGTGCGATGCGAGCAGTCCAAACAGGTCCCCGTGGACGTCGTACTGGTGGAAGCCCGCATGGCGAGTGAGGGGAACGCCGAGCTCGGCCATGCACGCGTGCATCCGGTCGTCGCTTCCGTAAAGCCCCGGGTAGCGGTTGATGCATCTGTCCTGCATGCGGCTGAGGGCTACGGCGAGAGGGTAGCTGATCGCGAACCCGCCGCCGCCGAACGCCATGCCGTAGGAGAGGTAGATGTTCTGGAGGTGGCTCTCGGAGTGGCTGCCGATGTAGTAGAACTGGCGGTGGTCGAAGCGGGAGAGCACGCGGACTAGGTTGTCGGGGACGAAGACAGTATCATCGTCCCCCATAACGAACCACCGGACGTCGGGGAGGCCGAGGCGGAGGGACTCGGAGACGATGCGGGAGATGCGGATGCCGTTGCGGTGGCCGAGCTTGTGGGTGTAGGGGAAGGAGGCGGTGTCGGCGGAGATCCTGATGGGGGGGAGGAGGAGAGAGCGCCGTTCTGATTTGCTGGTTCTGACAGGTTTGTCGAGCCACACGGCGCCGCGCATCTCGTCCCCGCGCCACCATAGCTTGATGTAGTGCTTGCGTGTGTTCCAGAGGCGGGCGGACGCCGCTATGCCGAAGACCACGTGGCGGATGGATGTGGGCTCCTCCTTGATGCTGCTGACGGTGCTGCTTTCGGTATGGTTGGAAATGGAGGGGGAGGGGGAAGGAGAGGAAGCATTGGGTGCATGGGAGAGATGGTAAGTGGGAGTGGAAGGGCAAGAGGAGGAGCCGGTGGAGAGGATGCTGAGAGCGTAGACGGCGTAGATGGAAGTGGCGAGGAGCATGATGAAGGCGAGGGAGCGTTGGAAGGATCGGGCGGAGGGATGTGACTTGGCGTTGTGGGTGAAGCAGACGTCGTCCCTCATGGCTTCGCCTGCCGGGTGTAGGTCGCCGAGTTGCTTGGTTGGACGAGCCATGGAGATTGGGGCAGAGGTGGCTCCGGTTGCAACGTGAAGGCGAAGGAAGAAGAGAGGAGAGGATATAGGAGGAGGAAGAGGGAGTAACGGTGGTTCGGTGGAAGCATGGCGATGAGCCATGTTGCCCCTTCTCCACGTGTACGCGTCAAGGCTGTCCTTACCCACCTTTGACATACTACTACGGATTGGAGAAGGAAACATGACATTTGTCCAAGACTTTTCTCATGTTGTTTAGAGTAAATAACAAAAAATTCCCTAAATTATATACCTGATTTTAATATCATACGTGATCTTTAAAAGTTAATAATGTGATATCTGATCTTCAATATTTGTTTGTTTGAGCTGTTTTGATTTAAAATTAGAAAGATAAGACGATCAACTAAATTTCAATAGTCTAGAACTACATTATGACAAACTTAAAGATCATGTATCGCATTGTTATGTTTCAAAATTCATGTACGGAATTTAAATCGAGGGTATATTTCAGGGTTTTTTTTGTAATTTTCTTTATTGTTTATAAACATGGGGATCGAGAGGTGATGTAATACTTTTGTTTTTGCGAATTCCAAAAGTCAAACCTTATAGATTGAATCTTCAATAAATATTCTATGTGTCACCCAAATTGCATTCAAATCCAATGTCATTTGCTATTTTATCCTAATAACCAACTGTCCGATCAACATTTAAGCAACTTAAATCCTATTTATCTTGATCATTAGGATAAAATAGCAAATGATCAAGGATTTGAGCGAAATTTGAAGGATATGCAGCACATTAATTGAAGATCCAACCAATAAGATTGGAATTTCGGAATCGAAATGGCAAAAAAATTATTACAACACCCCTTCTATAACTCATGTCACAAAAGAGGATCACCCTCTATAAACATAGAAGATAACACGGCTAGCACTTATCACATGACTAAAAAAAGACAAAACTAAATTTTACGAAATAAATAAATAAAAGTAGAAAATAAACTCATTTTATATCATATCCTACATTTTTATTCCTAGAAAGAATGCAAGTGTATATCACTGTTTATTGTAAGACTATTCTTATGGATAATCTTTCAACATGTAACTTTGGATAGTGAAATAGGTTGAAATGGATGGTATTTTATGATACAATATTTGTTCAAGTTCGAAATATATTGGATAGTCAGGTTGTTGCAATTATTGCATTTTAAGATGTATCTACATATTGTATTAAATTTGATTAGTGGATAACATGTGATATGATATTTATGATAATTTGAAGTATGACTAGATGACGGGTTAAGAGACCTGAAATTTGGAATTTACAAAATAAAAATTTATTACTCGATTTTGAATCCATTCACAATGAGGATTTTGGGTTAACACCATATTCTTTATCCAAAAGAATAAGAAATATCGGTTTCTTATTACGAATTAACGAATTCTCAGTCAAAAAGTACACGAAGTAAAATTGCATATACATAAAATGAACCTAATCCAAATATATCCATAAAAAATCTAATAAAAAATTAGATTAGTTATGCAACCACATCCGTGCACCAGTTTATCAAAATTGATCGTAGAGTCTCAGGATGGATATATCTTATTCTGGTCAACTCAAGTAGTCTAATCAAATAGTTGAAAATGTGTCAAATGAATTTGATCATTATGGGTTTCGGTTCAATTTGTTCCAATCATATTCCTTCCATAAGTATTGAGTTGGTTAATGGTTCTAACCTCATCCACTTAACTCATCCAAATAAATCAAACTATTACTTTGGTTGAACCCAAAGTTTGAACCTACCGAGTCCAACCAATATATATATATATATATATATATATATATATATATATATTTAATATAAAATGTTAATAATTCTACGTCCAAATATATCCCTAAATTTTCCAACTCTCTAAATTGCCAGCTTACTAACCAATGTCTCCCCACACATTATTTTGATTGCTATCAGGTATTAAGACTTAGCCATATTTTTTTGGGCGACCTCAACATAATTAGTACACACTTAAGCTTGTTTATCATCTTGACAATTCAGAGCCTACATTGTTGCCTCACGAGTACAACTATATTCCGATCCCAATTCACATCAGGTGTGAAGCAAGTTTTCCTTTAAAATCCCTTAGTCTTAACCCAACAACATCACGTTGAACATCCCCTAACCTTCTTCATATCAGTCTACCTTGATTCATGTGATACTTTGGCACCCATTGTCATAACGCATCACTACTTGGCCCCGTCACAACTCAACCTTAAGTATACTAGTTTTTTCACATGAGTAATTTGGTTTTCGCATGATCCAATCGGCTCAATCTGATTACCAAAACATTTCAAATCAATCTAATTTAGTTGAGTGATGGGTGATATTTTCTCAACCCAAATTGAATTCAACTCGAATCGAGTAACTCAAACCACAACCAAATCGATCGAATGCCCATGCCTAGTAGAGTCAACATAAATCATGAAAAGATAGGCAACCTTACAATGGAAGGAAAATATGGGATGGAAAGAAAGTCAATAATATAAACATAGTAAATGTTTAGTAAGTTCCAATAAGAACAATGTATATCATAGAGGGATGGGAGTACTCTAAGGATGTTTTGGATGCGGAAGAATCACATAGTTATTAGATTTAGACTTTGCATCATTCACCCCTTTTAACTCTTCTCCTAGAGTGCATGATACACCCAACCACTGCCTTCGACCTTATTCAACTTATATAGTCTTCTCGATTCTTTTGAAAATTCCCTATTAAGGGTTACTACGCTTCAATGTCATTGCCTCCAATTAGGATGGGAGAAGGGGAGTCGCTCCTTAAGGGTGATAACTCCTTCCAAAGGGATGTTCAAACTTTCACAAGCTTGAGATTGGCCTAGGTTAGACTTGTGGCTCTTACCTAAGTAGTCACGCACGTACTTGACGCATGATGATCATTTTTCCCTTCATTATTTGTGCCTACTTCCTAGTTAGATGGCAACACATTGAGGGCATATTAACTTGATGAGCACCTTGGTGCACCTTATCTAGCCCCTTTGATTTCTAGATTCTTAATGCCTTTGGTTGCTTTGGGGATATTACCTATGACGGGTACAGATGCAGATATGAGTATTATCAATCTATATCCATTTTTAAGTCGAATACATGTACAAAGATAAGATGGATATGAAATATACGATGCCGTATATTATATTTGAACACGTGCATGTAAACACATGATGAATGACTAATTATATATCAAATAATTGACGTTTCATAGCAGATTTTAACATTTGGGTCATACAAAAGCTAACTATATTTGGTGTAGTGCATTCGCTAAATTCTTTATTATTGTAATGATAAAAATAAGTTAGACATACATTGGAAATAATGAAAGCAACAAAGAAAATGTATGTGTAACAAGAAAAGAAGAGAGACCAAGAGTTCTTAATTATAATATGGTGTCCAGTTCTTGAGGTAAAGTCATAAGACTTAAGTGAACATAATAATATACAGATGATATGATAACGATGAAATGCTTTATGAGTTTTGATCTTTAAGAATAATTTATTTTATATATTGATTTAGTTATATCATAGTTATATGAACATTTCCATCTTATATAAAAACTAATGGATTTTTTTACAAAGATAATTTCAAAACTAATGAATTTGTAAAAACATCCCTTAAAACTAACCTTACCCAAAAATATCCATATAAACTTTGCAGTTTAACAAAAATAACCATACATTACTTTATTGTTAAAGTGATGTTAGTTTTAATATTTTAAATAAAAAATATATTTTACATATATATATCTTTAAATTATTTTCATTCCTTGCATTCTCTCCTCCCTCTCCCCTCACCACATTCTCCTCCTTCAACTCCCTTTTTAGAATGTCCTTAAAGCACACTATCATCAACAATGATGAGGTTAGGCTTGAGGGAGCTAACATTGGTTTGGAAGAGCCTCTTATTGATCTTGTAAATCAATAAGGGGATATAACATATGTTTTAGCGACCAGAAAAGAAAGGGAGGACAACCCAATGTTAGTAATTTGACCAAAGATTACGAAAAGAAGGTAAGGTATCATGTAATGGGAAGGAAGGGTGTAACATAATGGTTGGTGGGTGGAGGTGGTAGTTCTATACGCCAATATGAGGAAATGATATTATGACTGAATGTTAGGTGGGTGAGGAGAGAAAGGGAGTGAATAACATGTTCTACTGGTATCGTGAGAAACGAGCTTGAAAACTTGAGGAGGCATGCTAGACAATGATATGGAGTAGAGAAATAAATCTCGTGGTTTCTAAGTGGCAAAGCTCATGCATCTAGGGGTAGTAGGACAATGAATATCTAATTCATTAGAAAAAACTAAACTAAATTAAGCAAAAATTGAAAACTCACTGGGTTCTGAATTGAGTGGTGAGCGAAAATCAAGAGTGGACTTGACTTGGACTTAATCACATAATTTTTAGAGGAAATTCACCAAAAAATGGGATTTTAGAAACTTCAGGTCCTAGACTTAAATCTTCAAATTCTGCATGGCAGTGTTCAGACTTTGACTCTTAGTGTCTAAGCTGATTGCCTCATTATGAGTACGACTCTTGAATGGAGAATTAGTCTGCACTCTAGCACTGCGTACTTAGCTCAACTCAAATGGCATGTTGGAAGACTGTATGGCTTCTTTTCTAATAGCGCGGACATCTAAAAAATGAAGTATGAGTTGAAACAAAGCTTTGGATGAGGAATAGTCTGCTAGTATGTAGCCGTTCAATCGAGCTGGATACCAATGCAACCACCTCACATGGTTGTTCACTCTGGTACCCTCCAAAATAGTAAAAAATTGTACCCAGAATAAATGGGTAAAAATTCAAAGAAAAAGGCCAAAAAAATAAATGTAGAGCAAAAATTTCAAGCCCAATTTCTTAATCACAATGGTCCATTTCCTGCATAGAGAAGATCTGACTACACTGGTTAGACTTTAGTCTCTTTCTCCTTTTTGATAGTACTAGTTGCATTTGAATTTAGAAGGAAATATCTGACTCCCTGGGGATGCCACTAGAAGACATGATTACATGGTAGTTCACCATTTTGAATAGGAAGATCTAATACCCTTCATACACAAGAGACAATTGTTCAATGTTCATGGAGTATGTTTCAAAGAGGGTGGATCTAAGATGACTTCTGAGCCGAACCTATACAATGACTTGTAGAACTTAGATACCGCTGATTTTAAAGTCCTGATTCTCGAAGGAGTTCTACCAAACTATTAGTTTAAAGGTCAGGTCGAGCTCTATTCACTACAAAAAAGGTGCGATTGGTGTGCACGTCCTAGCTTGCCGTGGGTGAGCACACGTGCTCGCTCGACTTTGGGCGAGCACATGAGGATCACATGTGCTCTCCTAGGCTTCTCGGTAATTTGAATTATGAGGTGTGGCCACATGGTATGCATCTGAAAATATGGGCGAGCACTTGTATTGCACATGTGCTCGTCCATATGTGCTCGCCCACTTGAAATTTCACGCACGACTCATGCGAGTGTGTGTCAATATTTGGGCGAGCACCTGCGGTGCCATGGGTGAGCACATAAGTGTGCTCGCTACAAGCCTTAAACAGAACGTCGCTCAACCTCTCCTTCCTCATTCTATACTCATTTTCTCCCAAAAAATCACCTCCGGCGATCCCTACACGGCGGTCCTCGCCATCAGCGACCTTCCTTTGTGTATTTCAACTACACACACATCTTTCCTTCACTATATTGCTTCATCCTTTCTCTCATTTTTTAACATCTCATTGCATATCAATCATGTTTGGATAATTTTAGGTTTTCAAATTGTTATATTATTTGTTATTTTGTATATATTCGAGTGATTGAATATGTTATCTATGCCTAGGATAAGACTTGTTTAATATCTTCTTATTAGATTTGATGATAGTTGCCTAGTTTAAATGGAAATTCATATGCGTGGTAGGTGTATGATGAAATGCCACAACCAATAATATGATTAAATGTGGACAATAAAGTAGAAAAATGAATACCTTTGTCAATAATAAACTTGATAGTATATTTTGTTGATGCTTTATAAAGAATATAAAAGATAGGAATATCATGCCATGGTAGACTATAAATGAGGTATAACTTATTATTTTTATGTGACAATTGAACATTGATAACATATAACGTGGATAATATTATGGTTAACTTGGATTACATAATTTAGCCAATTTGGTTTAGTTTAGGCGAAAACTCTTTATTATAAGTCTATTTATACAAACAAACATCCTCATATAAAGTGTAGATATGAGAGAGATAGAGAGATAGGGAGAGATAGATATAATATGTGGAGCCATGGGCATGATGTATGTATGTGGAGATGGATGTACATATTTATTGAGGGGGGTGATTAGATGGGGGAGTGTATTATTACAATTTAAACAAGATAAATTTCAAATGTAATTATAGAAAGAAGAAAATATATTTATATTAAATATTCATTAAAAAGAAATTCACTTCTATTACAAAATTATACAATATCACTACTTTGAAATTGGCTATATGGTTACCTTTTAATATAACTTAAATTGAACCTGCTATAGAGACTACTAATTATGTTGGAATTACAATTCAATATTTTTTTAATAAATATGTTATAATTTAAAAACTATTTATAACTAGCTTTTATTGATACATGTTTATATATTATAATGGAAATAATAATATTACATAACTATAACATTTAAAATGATGAATATTCCTTTAAATCCCAAAGTATAAAATGCTTCAAATATATTTCAATAAATCTTAAAAATATTGAATTTAATTATTTATTTTATTTAAGTAAATATTATTGCATATTAAAATATTAAATAATAATAATAAGTTAATTATATGTGTAAATTGTGTAGATATGAATTTAGCTGTAGGTGTAAATGTGATCAATAGAATGACAAACCCAAGTATGGTTTCGGACAAACACTAATATTTCTTCTGTGATAATTTATTATCACATTGGCCAAGTGTATCACATTAACTCATAGTTCGGTTGATAATAAGGTTAAAACACTAACAACTTATTATTAAATCATACAAAATCATTCACATACAGTGCATCCCTCCACACCGAATTATCTGTGGTCCTACACATCGGGAGGCATGTGCAACACATTGGAGGATTTCATTTGGATTACTATGGAATATTAACAACTCAGAATCATAGAATGATGGTTTGTAGATCTTATTATGAGGAAGATCATTTGGATTACCATGGAATATTAAAGGAGATAAGTAGAATATAGTATTATAGGCTTTAATAAAGTAGTTCTCTTTCTGTGTGACTGGTACGACCTGAATGGAGGCATAGTGATTGATAAGAGAAATAACATTGTTGATGTGATACTAAGAAAATTTATACACATATTTGAACCCTTCGCTCTAGATTCTCAAGTAGACAAAGTTTGTTATATCCCACAAGTATCAAAGAAGAGAAAAAGCCTTGAATCTTTCAATGTGTCGAAGATAAATTCTCGAGGTTATATTTATAATGAATACACTCATCTTGAAGATGTTATAGATGAAGCCTTCACACTGACTCATGAGTGAATAAATGTAGCAAAAGAAGTCTCAATCATCGAATCGATTCGAATGGATGATAATGAGGTGTTATGTGTTGACCTATAAGATGACATAGACTCCACAAATGATGACTCATATAACTCAGAAATCAATGAAATATGCTTTAATTCACCCGAGTCCTTTCATGAGGAATATTAAGCATAAGTTTTAATAAAATATTCTACTCGAACATCAATAAAAATGTGCATTAATAACTTTGTAATTAACTATTACATCATCATTACATTCATGGCAGGTTTTGGACGTGACGGCTCTCATGGATCTCAACGATCCACTCGTCCATCCTCGTCAGACTCACCTTCTTCTTGTAGGCAGCTGACCCTGCCTGTTACTTTAGAGTCACTTCCTGACGAGACTCGATGGGTCATAGCCTACTACGAGTCTCTTGATTATCCTCCTCCTTCCTTTTATGGAGGCGTATATGGAGAGCCATCTTACACAGCCGCTCATGCTGCATGCCCGATACCTGTACCAGCACAAACCTCGTTGGATTTTGGTTCACCTTCTTCTGCACGTTCGAGCATCCACGTACCTTTACCCACTGGAGGTGGGCATACTTCAGAGTCCTACCTTTTGTTGGAGGTTACTACGGATGGGAGGTACGTTTTTTTTTATAAATTTTCTAAATTTAACTTTCATATAAATTTAATCTTCTCATTTTAACTTTCATATTATTTGAAAAATTTACGAAATATGCATGGATTTTTTGAATAGCAACAAGGTGGCAAATGACATTGCCAACATCAAGATACATTTGACTAGCATGCAATTTTGTTGGTGTCACATTCCTTCTACTGAGCAGAAGAGATTGTTCGAGATGTTTCTGGTAGGTATAATGTTTTAGCGCATTCATTTAAATTTGTTGCTATTCTTAATCTAATATTTTACAATACTTTTTCAGAGTAGGTATCATTTAATTCTCGGTATGGGGAAAGAGGCTTATCATCGAACATTTATTCGTTTGGTGGAGAAGAAGATGAGCGATACTTTTTTTAAGGCAATGAGAGACTCGCATGTGAAGACGGAATGTGAGGAGATGAATTTTGAGGAGATGAAGAAGTTCCCACAACATGGTGCATGGAGGAAATGTATTGTATTACCTCCATAGTTTATGATGTATTTTTTTTTAAAATTGATATTTATAACATATTTATTGTATTTGGGTGGATTTTTGTGATGCATTCATTGCAGATACTGAGTTTGGAAGGAGATCGACAGCGAGAAGGATAAACCACCAAAAATTGAGGATCAAATCGACCAGTGACTCTAAAAGCCACAATCAGATTAGAGCGGAGTTGGTACTTTCTTATTAAAAATTAGATTTTAAACACTAACTTATTATAGTTCCATTTTTTACTATTTTTTATATTTATTTTTCAGACGACAAGGTTGGAAAGAGAACTCTCTTTTCTAGAATGGTGGTCTAGGTCCCACATGAATGGGAAAGATGGGGAGTCTAAATGGTCCACTTTTGAAGCAGGATAATTGTTGGTTAATCTTTTTATGTAAGTAATTTGATAGATATAATATAATTATTTCTTATATTTTTTAACTTGTCTTTCAAGATCGTTATTTAACATTGGATGCAGAAAAATGGGGTCGAGATCCTAATAGGGAACGACCATCATTTGCTAAAGCAATTTGGATATTGGTATAGATAAATATTATTTTAGTACATTCAATTTTTAGTTATATATTCATATTAAACATTCAAAATTTTAATAGGTATTGGAGGAGAGGGATGTTGTGGCGAACAAGAAGCAGACGCTTGGTGGTCTTCCTCCATACTATGTGGAGGAACATCGTCATTCCTATCCTTCTTATGGCCAGTCATCATATACACAACCGCAATCATCATAGCCATCATCGCAGATGGAGTCCCAGATGGTGATCATGGTGGAGAGTGTGACGAAGCTCCAACAAGATTTCTCAGCGTACATATAAGTATTCTCCTTCTAAACTCTAATAATTTTATATTTCAATATCTTCAATTGCATATCATATATATATATATATTCTATAAAATAGGTCACAAGGTCATGCATCTCAATATGGAGAGATTGAATCAGATGAAGATGAGGAGAAGAATAACCCAAAAGAAGAGGCACGATGTATGCCAGATTTAAGGAGAAGGAGAAGGAGAAAAAGAAAGGAAAGCATGGTTTAATCTCAAAAATATTTAGATAAAAAAGAAATGATTGGTGGTTTTTATCTTGTTTTGTTGTGGATTTTTAGGAAATCTTTTAATCTGTATGAACTTTGAATATAATTAGTTGCACTTGTAATTGTCGAATATTTCGAAAATCTATTGGTATTATATTTAGCTGCTAAATGTGATGCATATACTGAAACTGTATATTATCTTATATGTTTAGTTTGTAAGTTCATATGTTATGTGAGTTTGGCAGGTACAACATACTTGAATTAGTTGGATGGATGACACATTAAATGTACTTTTCTCGACTCTAATAGTCCCCTGCAGTGGTTTCTTGGTAGGCTATACATGTTTGATGGGGCGTCTAAACCCCGCTAAACTTGTATATTTTTCAGCTCTTTAGCTTGGGCGAGAACATGTGCTCACCTAGTGCTCTGTGTTGGCTCACCACACGAATGTGAGTGAGCCTTTGGTGAACACAATGGTGCACGTGCTTAGGTCGGGCGAGCATCTGGCGTATATAGGTGCTCACCCACCTGCCCTAGCGACCCTCCATTGGGCGAACACACATTGGGCGAGCACATGTGCTCGCCCAGAGTATGGCATGCACTTGGTGTGCGATCGACATGCGCATTAGGAGCCACCACGTGCACACCAATCACGCCTTTTTTTTGTAGTGATTTTTACCTTTTGTTCATAATATTGGTATATAACCCAATCTCATTTCTCTACTTTCTTTAATTGCTCAGGGACGAGCAAGGTTTAAATATAAGAGATTGATGAATATGTGATTCATCACTCTAATTAGCTGAAAATAGAGCTTCACCCAAGTGATTAGATGTATTCACGTATCTATAACTCATAATTAACATTCATGCACTTGTAAATAGTTTACATAACTTAGAATTTCATATTGCATTAATATTCATTATCTATATTAACCTAATCTCACCTATTTTAATTAATTCATGTACTAGCTCCAATAGATGTAAACCAACTTCATTGTATACTTATCACTAATAATCAATGAAAAATCCTAAAAATATATAAACTTGTATATATGCGAAATAAACACAAACCCCAATTCCAGGATAGAAAGCTGTAAATACGAATATCTCCCACATTTAATGTCCAGCTTCACTCGAGGCGAAAGCTGCCGTTGTACTTCCCTCGCTGACAGCAATGTTTGAGTCTTGCCTAACCCAATGCATTAGCACACATTTTCACTATTCTCGGAAAGGTGAAAGAGAGCGGGAAAAGCGAACTAGAAAAAGCAGCAGAAGGTATAGACTGAAGTGCAGGAGAAAGAGAGAGCTCGACAAAAGCGAAATACTTCTGACCAAGGGTCCGATTTCCCCTTTCGGCTACTCTAACGTCACTATAGGTAGTTGCTTCGACCACTTCCACCCCACGGCCGGGGGCAGTAATAAGGTACCGCGGCTGCGTTCTGAATGAATCACGTTCGAGCAGCCACCCTCATACACCCCCCCTGACCGTCACGTGACGTGACTCCTCACTTTTGAATTAATGTACACTAAATTATCTACAAATCAAAATCAAATTCAAAATAACCTGAGTTCATTAGTGAAACTTGGGTTTTGGGACAAAACCGTATATCATACTTATTTACTAATTTTGACTTGTTATTTCATATACATATTTAACTCTTTTGACTTATTTATTTTTTATTTTTATTTCATAACATGTTTCAACTGATTACATAAAAATAAAAATAAATAAAAAAAATAAATAAAAGACAGTTTCAGACTTAACACACTGATCAATTCATCTCTATATATCTTACATTATCTATTTATCTCTCATTCAGAAAAATCTAGAAAATGAATTTGTATTCATTATTCTAAATCATGTTTGATTTTTGTTTGCATTTATTTATTTTTATAAAAAAGCAAATAAAAAAAATACAAAACTTAAAAAATCTATATTTCATATACATAAAATATCACAAAAATTCATAACTTACACTATTATTTCCATTTACATTGGAGTGATTCATGAACATTGTAGAATATATTTAGGGCTACCTTTTCCATTTTGGGTATTTTTGCATTTGAGGTCGTTTGATATTTATTATTTGTTTTTCTTTATTTTTATACATGGTCAATAAGTCAAACCTCCACATGTCGTGTACTCATTGGTCCATCTCAGCGCCTGGTCAAACACGCTCCTCTCCCTAGTCAAAGCCCCATGTTTTCTAGTGTTCCTTATCTGGATGGTTTTTGGATCAAGTTTGATCCAACAACCGTCATCACTCCTGCCTTAATTCGAGCTCCCTTATGTGCTTCACACATGACCATCTCATGAAACCACACACATCCAATGGCCATATTGTCGTCCCGTTCATCCAGTCGCACCCTCCCGTTCCTCCAGTCGCACCCTTCCCCTATTGGACACATCTTCCTCCTCTGTTCTCCATTCCCAATGATCGGTAACCCATCAGCCTCATCCTCTTCTCTCTTCCTATTGGCCGAACCCATCACCACCGCCTCTCCGATCTTCTCATTCCCTCTACCTTTGCAAACAGCCTGCATGCCTCCCTAATACTCCCCAATGTCAACCATAACTCCTTCTCTAGAAAACCAACTTTATCCTCTCTGAACCCATACCCTCTCACGTTTCTACTTAATCCTATCATCTCCCCCCTTCTTCGCAACAGAATAAAACATCCAACTCCTTATCCCTTCCAATAAATCTCCTCTTTATCCACAATTCTTTGTCAACCACTATCTGCCCTAATTCTATCTCCATCAATATTCTAATCCTAAGGTACCCAATTTGAAACTCCAACATCTCCATCATCAACATCTCTATTCAACTCAAAAGTACATCACCAGAACAACCCACTACCATTATCTCCTCGAAATAACCTACCAAACAAGACCCAATCTCCTGTACCCCTCTCTAGCAACTTCATGATTCTAGCCAAACTTGACTCTGATCTCTTCTGTAATAGCTTCCGACCAAACTAACTCTATCTCCTCTATGAAACCAACAGAGGAACCTTGACCCCCTCGCACCTCTTCCATATAAGCCTCCTCTACCACCTTTCATGATCATCAACCATCTACCAATCATTTCTATACAAGAGAAGGAGAGAGTTAGAGAGTTGCGGATGGTGACATCAAAATAATCTTCTCCGATAATGATCTCCATTGGCATGATCTAAGGACCCCTTCTTAGGACCTTGCTATCATTCTAAGCATCTATAGATCGACCACAGATCGAGGCTTCTCCTCGTCATCCCTCATGAAGCTACGATTGGAGAGAAGCTATGCTCCTCCACCCTAGGTTACACACTCACCGGGTGATGAAAGCAAAATCACCCTCTTAATACCGTGGTTTTAATTACGTAGCATAGGAGGTGATTTTGGATCTATAAAGAACCACACTTTTGAATATGTAGAGTATTTATAACTTGGTAAGTGTACAGAATTCGAACATAGGGACACAAGCCTCCTCATCGATTAAACCAAGATTATTGATTAAAATGAGTGATTATATTCTTAGATCTAGGTGTTCTTTATGTAAACATAATATACACATCAGAACATACACAAACAATATGCATAAAATGAATGATACAAGTCAATTAAACAATGATGCACACAAAATGAGATATTAATTTCATGTTTTTTTATTTTCATTTTATGCAGAACATTTGTGATACAGAATGTAAGAAAATGAGATGATGAAATGATGATTAATATGCAATGCATTGAATTATGAGAAATATGCCATTTTATTTTGATTTTTAGCAATATAAAATAATGTAAATGACATGCAATGCTGTACGCAAAAATATGCCCTAAAAATAGTCCTATCAATGAGCATACATAAGAGATCCAATTCCAGTATTAATTGAGGCATAAAATTTCATAATGTTATTTAATTGAAGAGCATATCACACAATAATTATCTAAAAATTATCAAGTTAAAATATGCGCCAAATCAAAGGAATAATAATGATGACATGAAGAGCATTAAATTAGTAAAATAATGAAATTGAAATCAACCAATTTGGAGTTCATATGCTCAAGATATTGAGAAAATAGTGCAATGGCATAATTGTAATAAAAGCTATAAAATAAAAGAGATAAATATGCGTAATAGTCCCTGGAGAGGTCATATATGCAATTTAGGAAAACAGACAGGGGTCCTCTGTAAATTTCTAGAGACCACGTGAGGTACGCATGCCTGGGAATGATTTCCTTGCAAATAGGAGGACTTGGCGGGCATGATATTTAAAGTGCCCAGCCCATATGCACGCTTCATGCGCATGGGCCAGGCTCGGAGGCAAGCGGAGGTCGGTATAGGTCTGGAGTATGCGTGGCATGCCTCCATTCTTCGGGCATTGCCTCGGTCCCATCGATGCTTCTGGTTCGGCGGACGGCTTTGAGGTGAATATGCACTATCGGATCATCGTAATCTGACAGTGCCTGTACATCAAGGGTCGTCATCTTCCTCCATGAGTGGTGGAATAGAAGAAGAGCTTCGGTGAACTCGTGTGAGCACCTCTGTCGTCGTTTTCCTTGCAGAGGGTCGTCACACCCCTGCAAGACTCGGGCGAAGCTGCTGACTCCTTGAAGAGGACCTGGCAGTGGCTGACGGCTCTTGTTGATAAAGGCTCATCGAGAAAAAACCTCTAGAACGGAGGCTCGTGTAGAGCTTCGACCATTGAAGGGGATAACCACCTGCATATGTTAGGGAAACAGTCCAAGAGAAATTGGGCGTAGGTGAAGTGGAGTGGAGGGCCGACGTGTGGAGATGCGGGTGGCCTAAGATGTGTTCTCCTCCACATGTGGCGAATGGGAAATGATCTGAACGAATGCCTAGAGTGGATGGAGGAAGGAAGTGGTGATCGGACCCTCCCGCAAATGAGAGGGACACCATGTGGAGCTCGGGCGATGATAAAGTGAAGGTGAAATGATCTGAACGTTATGAATAAAAAGGAAGAAATTAAAGATTAAACAAGGTCAATGAACTTACCTGGAGATTGAAGGGCGACACAGAGGCTTGGGCTGAGGGTCGATTTGGCCTTCTGGTTGTTGCTCGACTTGGGCAATGACTCTAGGGAACTCAACGACATGCCTAGGGTGACCGTAACATGGCCACTAGGGCCATGGGTCAACATCGGCTTGGAGGGCCATAATAGCTCATCAACTCCGTCCTCCTCTATTATAGGAGGAGGAGGATGGCTAGGGTTGAAACCTAGAATGGTGGGCGAGAGATATTGGTGGCGAAGGAGAGGGTTTTATAGGTGGAGCTCAAGCGTAACATGATGGTGGAGGGGTGACTTGTAACGGTCGGCATTGGCCATAGGAATAGGATCAAGGGGCAGTGATGGTTATGTGTGTATTGGAGAGTTAGGGATATGTGGAGGTGGCTTTAGGTCAAAGATCGGAGGCCTGAGGTGGTTAGGGTAAATGGGAAAGTGATATGGGCAACGAGGCGTAACTACCCACGAGTTGGATGCAGGAGGTGGAAGACGTGTTCTCCGCCGTTGGATTTGTAGATCTAATGGCCAAGGATGAGGCATGAGGTAAGGGCTTGGACCAGATCAGGGGGTCTGATCCAAGGGTTGTAGGAGAGGTACGATGAAATGGTTTAGATTAGATCATCGAATCTGATCTAGTGGTAGAGAGAGTAGCACTAGGGAACGACCATGATGAGGCTGGGGGAGGGGGGATCCTACAGTGGGGAGGCGAAAGGCTATGTGTACGTGGAGGAGTCGTAGCCATTGGATGCAGTGTCATCCGGTGGCTGAGGTGAAGGCAGTCGTGAGTGGTTGAGGTGAAGCCCATCAAGAAGATCATACGGAGGAGAGATAAGGCAGAGACAAGCAACTAAGATTAGTGCGACCAGGGGAAGATGAACGACCAGGAAGAGGGTTGGGTGGCGCAAGGAGGAATGGGCCGCGTGGCGACTCCAGAGAGCACCACATGGCCCAATCAAATTATTCCGAAATAGGAAAATGAGGAAAAAATAAATAAAAGGGAGAAGAATTAGGAAAAAAGGAAAAACATGAAAGTTGTAGATCTTGAGGAGATCTACAAGTTTTATGTTGGATAACGAGCCAAAAGAGATTAGATAAACAACATAAAATTTTTGATAGTATTTTGTGAATAAAAACACTGCATTTTAGTGGTTTTGTGATTTTTTATATTTTTAATTTCTCTTCGAAACCAAAATTAATATCTACAATATTTAATTTATTTTTTTGGATTTTTAATAGGAAATAATAAAGAAAATAAAAGGGGTTAATTTTGTAAAATAATTAAGGCCATTTATAGATAAAGGGCCAATTTTTAGTAAAACTGAATTAATAATGATTTTTATTGAATTATTATTGCTCAGAGGATAATCAAGGAGTATAGTGATGATAAATCAAAGATTCATCACCCCCTTGTACTTAAGCCATGCTCATCCTCGAACATCTAAGGAATGAAGGAGTCAGATTAATTCCCGACAGTGCATGTGAGCTATCAAGGCTCAATTCATTAAGGATCCTTAATTTGAATGATCCTAAAATTCTAGGCTTAATCATGCTATAGTAAAAATGAATTCAACTTCTCTAATTATCAGACTCTCTATTTATACATATAATATAAGGATATGACATTCAGTGTATTGCAATCATGAGAGTCAAGTTGAGATGTCACCCAAGGTCCTAGTACAAGAGACTCTCCTCTAGACCTAATCCTCAACATTAGGGAATAAGTCATTTCTTGCGTTCAGTCCACCGTCTCATTAGCTTGTTAGAATTGAAAAATATAGATGGAAGGCCAGATAATGGAAGGCATAGGGTTGTGTATTTTCTTCTCTCCCTCACACTAGAACAAGCGTCCTCTCGAGTACCTTACTACTCAACACATGTATTTTTTTGTTTGTTGATCAATGTATTTGTCAAAATAGCTCAGAGTCATCTGCACTTGTTTTCTTAGGAGTACACCAGGTGTGTCTCTTTTGAATATCTAAGATACTTTCGATACCCAGACTTGTATCACTATACGATGCATAACCCTTTTTGGATGCTAGCCCGACTCTTGGTCCTAATAGCTTTAGTCCAAGTAGACACTTTAAAATGGTTGAGAGCACTCGTATTTGATTGAAGCTCTTTGAGACCGACTTTGTACTTGAGAGCTCTTTTCATTTACATTTCTTTTCTTTTTGGTAGACTAGCTCCGCTGCTTTTACCAAGTTGACCCACACTGATAAACAATTATTTAGTTTCATCACATCCTGGCACATAGGTTCATATCAAAATATAGCATGAGAACTTGTTCACATACTAGCTAGGGTTTGCTGATACTTAGGTTTCTTGAGACCTTCATTGACTTTATCCCACCCTCGAGCATCCTTAGATCAGGTCCAGACTCAAATCTCCAGTCCCAATCGATGAACCCATGATTCACATCCTTTATTCCTTTACATTAGTCAAATTATTTATGTAAAATACATGTAAATATATATCAAATCCAATAAATTAGCATTGTGCATGCTTTTGTTAATAACATATATTTAACATTCTTTTTAACCAAAATAAAAAAATAAAGAAGAACACAAAAAGAAAAAGAAAAAAAGGCTGTAATTATAGAATAAATATAGACTGACCCAAACCCTGAGAGAAGGTCAAATATTGGCCTGATCGAAAAGGAAAAAAGTAGGGAGAGATATGAGTCCTTAATGAATAAGAATTCAGAAAACCCCCAAAACTCCTTGTATATATTGCTCATCATGTGCATTGTCCATCACTATATACATACTTATTATTGTACTGATTTATCTCTTAATAAAAAAGATCTCAAAATGATTTATTTCCTCAATAAAATTTGTAAATAAAAATGTGTTCTAAACAATATTTTTTTTGCAAAATTAAATTGTGTACACCTGTAAAATACCCATACTTGTATATATATATTTATTCCTTTTGTATATAAATTGTATATATATATTGTATTCTTAAACACTCGTATATATTTTAAATAATTATATAAAATTAAAATAAAATTAATCAAATACAAAAAAATAAAAATAAAATCAATGCTTCATTGTACAAAAGCATCTAGTGTATATGTTGTATATATTACTAATTTATTAACACCTTTAGTTAATTTGTAAAAATACATAAAAAATGTTTTTATACAACTTAGATTATTTTGTAAATATATAAAATATAAAGTATAAAGTTTTTTTGTAAAAGTATTAAAATATATATATATATATATATATATATATATATATATAACGAACAAGTATACTATACCTATACAAACTAACATATAGTGTATATAATATTGTGTATATAATTATTAAAATTGTAAAAAAAATTAGTTTGCAAAAAATTTTTTTTTTATTTTTATCATTTTTATTTTAAAATCATTACTATTTTAAAATGATTTTATTTTATTTTTATAAATTCTATTTTTCTATTGGTCCACCTCGAACTGTTGACCACGGTCAACTGGTCCCCCCTTTTTCTTCTGCGGATCGGGTTTGCCTCGATTTCTTCCATTTCTTTCGACCTGATCCGATGGAGTACTCCACCACCTTATTGGAAGGTGCAGATCCCTAATCCATGCCCGATGCCAACCTCTAGGATCCATGCATTAGTTCACACACTAACCATCGAACATTCTTGACCCTCCATTATATATAAGAGCACCTGCACCGGCTTTTTTTCAGTACCTTTTGACTGCTCCATTTCTTCCGTTACGCTCAACCTTTCCTCGAGAGTGAAATCGTGAGAGAGGGCGAGTAGGAAGATCCCATGATGTGAGTTTTCCCTAGGTTCTGCACTTTTAAATGTCATGCTCCGTCGCGAGGAGCCAAGCCTCTGGTTTCACCGAGCTATTGATCGGATGCTCCTGGAGACCACTCGTCTCCAACACAGGCGACATTGTTCACCACCCACTACGTTAGATTGATCGGATGCTCTTGATTCATCATGATCTCTAAGTCTGTGCAGAGCATATAGACTTAGACCTTAGACTCGACCAAAGCTTCATCTCGACCCATTAAACGCCTCACACACCGTACCGCACGCTTCTTCATCTCGCTCTGCCATTTAATCATCGACCAAATCATCAGATTAGGTCAAATCTTAGGTCCTTTCCTTCACGATATGCTAGACCTGACCCATTAGCTTTCCCCCAGTTATTTCTCTGTTTCTCCACCCCTGACCCTTCGTCGGAGCACCATCTCCGAGAAAGACCCTCTGTGCAAGTCCGACACTGAAGAAGACATCATCTGAAGGTTAATTTGAAGATGCACATCAATCCCAAGAAGCTCCAAACTGCCATGCCTCTCCAGGACCATTCTCTTGGTCTTGGACACTTTTGAGAGCCTGTACAACCGTGGAACCTTCGTATGATCTATTCCAACATCTCAGCAGCTCGGGAGATCACCGGAGTCGCGAGGGAGGTCGGATAGAAGCGACCACCAGTGCTTGTTCTTCCCTATTCATCTGGGCCTCACTGTCCGATCAGCCGCTCGCTCCAGGTGACACATCATCCGTTGGATCGTGGCCCCTCAGCACTGCTCGATCCATCCCAGGATCTAATCTAGGCCCTCCACGAGTGAAGCGTCATCAACAAATCTCCACCGTCGATCACGTTAAGTGATCCAACCACAACTGTTCATTAGCACACGATTAGGGGTAATTTCGCATCTAGCCCCTCTGTTTTTTTGCATTTTCATTTAAGTCTTGTAAATATATGTCGTAGTGTAATTTTCTTGGATATTTTGCAAAAGAACTGTCATAGTTTCTCGTATTTACTTTTTAGTCCAGCCGAGTTGAAGTCACGTGCCTGTACACATGTTTTTGTGGGTGAATTGCATAATTTTCCCTATATTTTCATGTGTTATCTGAAGAAGAAATATTGTTGAGTATTTGCATTTACACACCATGTGTCTGAATCACGTGTAGCGCATGATTTGGCTTCGAGAATTGCATATTATCCCTTGATTTTTCATTGTGTGTTGTTATTCATTCCTAAGACTTGAAATAATTGCATGTAGGTCTATTATTTCCTGTTTTATTTCTTACATGTTTATTAATAAAAATAAATTGCAAAAGTCATCTAAAAATTCTCTAAAAATTAGTGTTAGTCCATGCTAGTGTCTTCTTTTGTGGCAATTTTCGTTTGTTATTTTTCTTTTAGTTGCTATTATTAAAAGTTCAAAAATAGTATAAAAAACCCCTACCCACCTTATAAAAATCATAAAAATTCAAAAAAATGTTTTAAAAATTCTAAAAAATCAAAGTATCTTTATTTTTGTATGTTTGATTTTTTCTTTTCAAATTTTATCTTATTTGCTTTTATAAAACTCTAAAAATTTGCAAAACACATAAAACACCATAAAATTATATAAAATCTGTGAAAAATCCAATATTGTGATTTCAGTTTTTGTTTGTAATTCTTATGGTTTTTCTTAAAGTTCATTCCCAGGATTTTTGAGGTTTTTTGGCATTTTAATTTGAAAAATACCCCTGGTTGTTCACTGTTTGCTCATTTCTTAGTTTTTTATTTTTATAAAATCCATACAAATTTGAAAAATTACAAAAGAAATCAACAAAAATAGTATAAAATATATATAACATAAAATTATTTTTGTTTAGGATTTTTGAGTATTTTTACTATATTTGAAAAATACAAAAAAAGAGTGTGTGTTCCTTATTTCATTGTTTTTATTTGGCCTTTGTGTGAGAAATAAAAAATATAAAGATTTAAAATCAGGAAAACATAAAAAATATAAAAAAATCTAAAAATTTAAAATGATCAAACTACATAAAAAACCAAGAGTAGTGTGCCTTGATGGCTTCTTTCTTATCTCTGATATTTCATTGACTTGATTGACTTTTGTATAAACCGTTGCATCCTTTTGTTCGACCCTAATCACTATTTTAGGTTAATAAAAGTATCTTAGACCACTTGCTTGACTTGGTTGATTTGTTTCGTGGTTGAATAAATTTTTTTAGCTTGGTTGATTTGGTGACAACGACACTGTAATTAATCAACTTAAACCTACTTAGCCGTGCAGTCAATCAAAATGGCACCATTGTCGGGATGCGAGGCGAGGGTAGTTAGGTAGTCTTTGCCTGCTATTCTTGATCCTGTATATATTTCTGTTTTATTTCATTTTTGTATATATATTGTTGTGTTATGGCTATTGTTGAGGAGTGAGCACTCGAATTGAGTATCGCGTGCTGAGAAAGTCCTTTATACAATGCTTGAAGGACCCACTGTGGTGGGCATCGAGGAGACTCGAAGATCGGACCTTGGTTATTCATCCGAGATTACTATCCCTTGCTCTTCTCATTTAGCTTCTTGTCCACATTTGTGTCTCATAGCATTGCTTGTTTATTTTCTGCTTTATTTTCTTTTATTTTATTTGTTTATATTTTTCATATGGTTTTACGGCACATCTTTTGTTTCACCTTTGTTGCGAGGGACCGTGGAGTGAGGGCGGCTATTTTAGGAGAGCCACATACCCGAGCGATGCGGTTTCCAGACGTTCTACACCGATCGACTGGAGAGTAGCTTAGGAGGAGCAGAAGACCATCTTTATTTTTTAGTCATTTTATTTCTATTTATGTAATTAATTTGTAACTATTTTTGGCACTTGCCTTTTTTCTGTTTTCTAGGCCATTATATACCTTGGATTACAGGGTCTGTTTCTCCAAGTACCGGTGCACTTGGGGGACGTCATCGAATTTCGGTTTTCATCGCTTTATTTTATTTGCTTTCTGACTTTATTTTCTTTTGTTTTCGTATTCTTGAGCCCTAGACTTAGGTTTTATTTAGTTGAGCCAGGTAGAGATTTGGTCCAAATCCCTAATAGAATATCTATTCCTATAGAATTCGATTGGACTTAATCAAAATAAAGTGGTTCTTGCCATAATAGGTGGATTCAACTACCTGCTATTCTGGGAGATTTTGAGCTCCATCCACAGATAATTCAGGTTTTACCCAAGTTCCATGGGCACGCCATCGAGGAGCCCCATCTAAATCTTCAGGAGTTTGCGATGATCTGCAACACCGTCCACGACAGGCTGGTGGATGAGGGTACCATGAAGTTGATAGCTTTTCCATTTTCTTTGGTTGATAGAGAAACCTATTGGCTGAAGCACTTGGGGAAGGTTGTGACTACCTGAGAGCAGTTGATGATCGAGTACCTCAACAAGTATTATCCACTCGATTAGACTAATGCAGCGAGAGCCATGATCAACAATTTCACCATGATCCCAAATGAGCGGTTCCATGAGGCTTGGGATCGATTTAGAGAGCTCATAGATAGTTGTCCACATCATGATATCATCAAACCCAACTTGGTCCAGAGATTTTTTTGTGGGCTGACACCTGAGCTGCAAGGGCTTGTTAATGCCTCTCTTGGAGGATCCTATTTCTCCAAGGACGAGGATCCAGTCTGGACCATTTATGTGGAGATGGCTGAGAACTACACAGTGATGACTCAGACCCATGTCTACATTCGGGGGAAACCCTCCCATCAGGTGTTGTCTCACCCAAGGTTTTAAATACCGAACCGAACCGTCGGTTCAACTGGTTAAACTAAGAACCGTAAGAAAAACGATCCAACCACAGTTTTTATTCAGAAAATAAAAACCAGTCAAAACCCTGTTGGACCGCTTAAACCTGGTTGAACCAATTGAACCAAACCACAGGTTCAACCATCCATTTTTGACAAAAATATTTCTTTTGATAATTGATAAAATGTAAACCACTCGTACCCACTTAATGGTCTAGTGGTAGTACAGTGTGTCTACCACACAAAAGACTAGGGTTCGAATCCCACTCTTGCAGGGGTTGCGTTAGGTAGTCGACTACCAGCGTAAAGAAGAGTCGAATCCAACGTAAAAAATAGTCGAATCTTTCAACATGAATTTGAGCAAGAATCCATGTAGCCGACCTTACTTATAGTGGGAGAAGGCTTAGTACATTTTATAATTGATAAAATGTGAACCTTTAGAAACTATTCATAATCTCCTCCCATTCTAACTCGGAATAGTACTCATTTATATCTTCTCCTTCCACATCTGTCAACGATCCATTATCACCTCTTCCTTCCTGCCATATAAGCATTGCATCTCTTCTCACATATTACATTAGTTTGTCTCCTTCAAACAACAACAAAGGAAGAATATGTTGTCATAGTTATACTACAAGAAGTAATACACTAAAAACACTTGTTATTAATTAAAGTTTAAATAGTTTTAAAATTGTTAATATTATACATCACGCACACATGAATTTTACAAAAGAGTACCCTTTTTTAAGTTTTCTAATAACATTTATACCCCTAACATTTAGCAATGTATTTTGCGCTCCTATATTCTTAAAAAATCCACAATATTATCCTTATGTTGGTATAATATAGGAGCACAAATGTACTAATAAAATGTCACTACTATCCGTTTTGTAAAAATATAGGGGGTACACAATTGTAAAAAAAAGAGGAGTATAAGTGTTATTGGAAAAACTTAGGAGGACATAAGTATACTGATCCTCTAAATATATGTTGTAGCATTTTTTATATTTATTTCTATGATACTAACGATCTAACTTGGTTCGATCTGGTTAATCCATACGAACCAAACCAACTGTACAATGGTTCGGTCTTTTCTGATTTTTATGAAAAACTGACGTCATCACGGGTTCGACCGGTCGGTCCCATTGGTCCGACCATAAAAAGAAAAAACTGATACTTGCCTGGTTTGATATCCGGTTCAATTTTTACAACCTTGGTCTCACCACAGAGATGCACGTATAGAGGCTGATCCATCTTCATCTTCTACAACAGCAACACTAGCAGAGTCATCAGCTGCAGACATGGGCATCATTAGCCAGAAGTTGGACCACATGGAGATTATAGAGAAAAAGATGTGCCAGGGCCTAGATAAGCTCAACAAGATTAATGAGCTGACCCAGACTTTGAGCGACCTTAAGACGCAGATCATGTATCTTCAATATGTACATACATCTTCTTTGCCATAATCTAGGTCACATGCTGATAAGGGGAGCATATCTTCACAGCCCTCCACCTCGTACAGATAGGTCCACCACATTCAGGTGGAGCACATTCAGCTTGCCCCCCAGTATAGTTACCACCATCAATTTCACCAGACACACATATGGTGGTCTATCAGACTGATCAGCCATTGAAGTCCCCTCCCCCATCATTGCACGAGCAGACGAAGCCGTTGATGGAAGTCAACAAGATTTGGTATTCCCAGTACCAACAACAACCCGATATCCGCCATGATCACCTAGACTTTAGATGGTCTACTAGAGGTACTCAATCCCAACAACAGCCTCTGCACAATCAGGGCAGGGTACATAGCAGCAACAACCTTCTTACTCCTAGCACACTGTTCCTCGACCCCAGTACCAGGGTCAGTAGTGGAGGCAACAACAACCTCACTCCCAGTTTCACCATCCTCCCCCTCACTCATACCCACAACAGCAACATGGCCAGCCTCAACACTTTCAGAGAAGCAACCCATCCGATTCCAATACACCCTCGTATGGGAACCCAACTTTAGAGGATCTTGCCCGTATGCTTACAGAGCAGCAGACTACTTTCGGGCGAGAGATGGATGAGTTCAAGTGAGAGTTGAGAGAGATCATCAAGAGCAAGGCCGCCATACCCGCACAGATCGAGCCAAATCCGAACAATCTGAAGAGGAAATCTGAGTAGGCACATTCTACAGGATCCACACTCCTAGTGAGGTACTTGATGATATGCATTATTTATTGATGCTGATTTTGTGACACTTAGGAGTGATAGGAAGCTAGTATACTTGTTGAAGACGATTTTCACGGGTCTAGAGTAATCCACATAAGGCGGGATCACAATGTCGCTAAGGAGACCCGCAAGAAATCAGATCTTCGAGCAATAATTAACCCACGATAGATAAATCAAGCAATGAAAGTAAAGGTGCGGGAGTTAAAATTTTTATAACTCTACAACAAAGATGTGTATAGTGTGTAGAGGTCGAACACAGTGAGCAGACAGGTAAATCGGGGCAAATGAATGCACAAAAGTGTGAATGTGATGATTTGCCTACAAGTGCTATTTTTTGTGGGTTTTTAATTTTTATTTTTTTTAATATTTATATTTTTATATTTTGATTTTTTAATTTCTGATTTTATATTTTCTTTTTGTATTTTATATTTTATATTTTCTTTTTTTCTTAAATAGAATTTACATACAATATAAGAGAGGAGAGGAATAAGTATTTATAAAAATAGGTAGAAATAAGAACATTCAGGTAATAAAATATTTTTAGGCTTTTTATATTTTTCTAATTTTTTTGATTTTTTTTATAATTTTCCTATTTTTGGGTATTTTTAAAGTCAAAAATACTAAAAATAGTGAATACAAGAAAAGGCTGAAACTAAAATGGAGAAATAAAATAGAAATCAGTAAAAAAATTCTCTAAATTAATTTTAAATTAAAGAAAATAAATTATAGAAAATTTATAAACAGAGATTATATTTTTAGGATTTTTATGAATTTTTAATATTTTTATGAAGATTTTTAGAGTTTTATAATTTTTAGGAGTTTTTTTGTATTTTTTATGATTTTTGAAATGAAGTTAAAACACACTAAAAGACACAGAATATGATTTTTTTTTGGAATTTTTCAAAAGCGTTTTATAATTTTTATGTATTTTCTAATGCAAAAAGGGCTGAAAATGCATGTTTTTGAATTTTTATAAATAATAAAATGCAATAAAAATGAAAATTTAAAATATAACGTGGGAGAACAAAGCAACATGTACTTATGCTAATTTTAGTGGATTTTTTTAGGAATTTACAGATGCATGAAATAAATAAAGGAAGCAAAAAGAAAAATCAACCCTGGCAGGGGTATTACTGCAAATATTCAAAAATCCAGGGGCCACAATGCAATTTTTCTAGAAAACTAAAGGCGATAAAAGATATATCTGGACCAATTATAAATAGACAAAGTTGCAGGCCCCTCCTGCAAAAACGCTAGAGCTCACGCGCCACGCACATGAGCCTAGCAGGGGCCTAATGGTAATTATCAAAAAGCGGAGGGGCTGTATTGCAAATGTACCACAAATATTACACTAAGTTAAATTTTTTTGGACTAAATCTAAATATGAAAATGCTCGAGGACAGTCCTGCAAAATTGCCAAGTCACGTGCACGGGGTACGTGACCTGGCAAGAACCCACACATAATTAGTAAAAGTCAGAGGGCTAAATTGAAAAATTTACAAAATATTTCAAGCTGCAGAGGAATGTTTTGGAATTAATATTGAAATACAAAATGGCTTAGGGTGTAACTGGAAAAATACCCAAAGCCTTGGCTAGCACGGACGACTGATATCCCTTCACTTGCCACGTATCCGCACGAGGATGCGCGATGACGCTTCACCAAGGATGGCTCAGATTAGATGACTCTTGGGTGATCTGACAGCTGGCACAGACGTGATCCGACGACGATTGCTTTTCCTGGGGGTGCCTTTGTGATCCAACGACGGAGGAGGCTGATGGACGAACGGGGAAGAATGCCGCCGCTGCGAGGTTCTTCCGGCATGATCCTCCCTCTCCGGCGGTCCTTCGTGCTCCAAAATGGCCCTCGGAGCTTCCTGGAGTGATCCACAATCGATTAGCGATTGCAAAATGGCTCGGGAGAGGCCAAAGGTACGCCGTGACGTGAAGGGGCTAGGGATGCTCCAGGTTGCTCGGCGTTTCGCAAAAGCGACCCCTAGGAGGGGCTCTTAGCACCTGGGACCTGCAAAGAAAACACACGACAACAATAGGGGGTTCCCAGGGCGAATGCTGGTGGATTGGATGGTGTTAGGCGCAAATCAAAGCTTGCCAGAGCAACTCCGACGAGGGGGGTAGCGGGTGGTGGAGAATGTTTCAATTGAGCAAATAAAGATGTGGGAGTAAGGAAGTTACTACAGCTAATCTAAGAGCAAAGAAAAACAAATAAAAGCGACTTCGATTGGCTGAGAAAACCAAGATATGAAACCTCAATGGCCACTTGACCGAGATGGGGTGGAATGCCGCCTCGGCCCTCGCCTGGGCTCCGCGCGCGTGCTGGAGGAAGCCTGTCACCCTTCCTATCCAGAGCACGACGAACAAGAGTCAAACTAGGGTAGAAGAGGGTTCAAAAGAGGATGGAGGTGACGGGGGGTATTTTGAATGAGATGGTGGACGGGGCTTGAAGATCGACGAATCTGGAGCGGGTCAGCGATGCAATTCTCGAGAAGGGACCTGGGCGTGCAAGATCAATCCACGAGGACAAACAGTCGAGAAGACATCGATGCCAAAGGGTGAAAGACGGAGCCTCAAACATTTCACGAAGATGGGTCAAAACACACATCTTACACAGAGCCAGACCTCGGTTAGAGAGTTGACCGAGGTCAACCAACAGAGGATCCTGGTTGGGCAACCAGAAAATTCCTGGCAAAAATGTTTTATTAATTCGATAAAAAATAATAAACGAATTTCTTAATTTTAGATTATAAAATGGAAAATGTTTATTATTTTCTGAATTATTTTATTATGATTTTTATTTACTTTTTCGAGGTATAAAAATACAAGTTTCCTTTTATAAGCTATATAGGTATCTTTGTCTATATATTTTAATCTTTTTATTTTTATTTCGTGTATTTAATTTTATTAATTTTGTTTATTATTTTATATATTTAAAATTTTTACACTTAAATATATTTTTTTTATTTTTTGATGTATTTTTTACACTTAATAAAATAAAACTATATTCTATGTAGGTATATTTATAGGTATTATACCTATGTATTATATATAGGTATTTTATTTTTCTATTTTCTTTGGTATTTTATTCTTGTTTTAATGTACATATATATTGTAAATAATATTTACAAAATTATAAAATATAAAATTGTATAAATAATGAATAATAAATAAAATGAAGATTTTAATCTGTACAAGTATACAATAAGGGTCAAAAACTCAACTTTCAAACCGTAGCTCTGCAAAATGCGAAACCACTTCATTAAATAACTTATTTAAAGTTATATACAATTAAAGGTGATTTTGATGCGTTTCGAGTTTTTATTTGAGAGATACAGGTCTGGGAAGTTGGGATTCTGTAAATTTATTCAGATCATATCTTTTTATCTGTATGCTATTTTTTAGTGAAATCAATTTTGTATTTTTCTATATTTAATTATCTACAAATTTCATATACAAAGTTTCTTTATTTGGAGTATAAAAAGTGGAACCAAAAATAGGTCCCAAAATGAATAAAGAATGAACTAAATAAAAGGAAATTTATTGGTATTTTGGCCCTTATCTCCACCTACTTTATTCCTTATCGACCTAGTCATCGAGATGCCCAGATCTCGGGGTTTCGTGTCATAAAATATTTACAATATTTTATTCTTATTCTTTTCTTTTCTTTATTCTATAATTTTGGATTTAAAAATCGTATTTTATACACAATTTGTACAATAATGCATGAATGATAAAATGCCTAAATTAACACTATTTACATGCATTTACTAGGTTTTTAAGGCCAAAATGATAGAATAAAGATGATGAAATGTAGATTCATCATCCCCCTATACTTGCCTTTGCTAGTCCCTAGCAAACACTTATGCAATAAGTGCAGAAAAAGGAAAACAAAGAAAAGAAAAAGAAGAAAATTGGATTAAATTTAATTATCAAACTTGTCTTCACAAAATCAAAGTTTGGAGCTTAAGTCGGACCTTTAGAATTTTAGTTCGGGTGGAACCTTAATGGGAATCCGATTTGAAATCCAACAGCCTTCGAGAATCCCAAAACTCTGCTCAAGTCTCCTCAATAGCCAGGTCAGAAATATTTCAACTCATACACAAACCCTTACGACTATGAAGCTGACTCGTACAATGTAAGTGATAGTGGCTCTCCCCAACTGGAATGACAAAGAGACTGACTTCTCCAGCATGACAACCCAATGATTCCCCAATCCAATAACTCCTTCCTTGAGGAGCGGGGTATTCCCTTCTAAGTTCAAGTGGCAACCAACTCAAGAGGAGGGGGTGAAAAGAAGAATGGATGGTAGCCAGTGTAGCTACCTATCCTAGGATGCAAGACTAGTGTAGTCAAGTCATCCAGCTGCAGGCTCACATGATATGAATTTGGAACTCAAGCTTGCTTATTGACTATACAACATATGTACACTCTGACATGCATTTTATCTTTGTACAGGCCTGTCCACTTTTTTTGGAGTTTTTTTTGAATACTATATACAACATCATTTACATAGGGAGTTTTCCTCTTGAGCCAGTAGACTATCCCTCTTTTGAAGCTTTATTGCAACCCACACTCTCCTGTCTTTAGAATTCCTCATCACTGAACGGGTTGGGGTGCACTTCCCTCCCTAAAGGAGGACAAATGTTTCCACTTGTGTGCATCTCATACCAGCAAATCCAATCCCCTCACCACCCCAACTGAGTTGAGCCATGTGAAAGGTGCAGGTGTCCAAGTTAGTTCATTATCAATAAGAGTCGTGCGTGTGTTCCGAAATACTATACTTAGGTAGTCAACAATCCATTGAACCAAGTCTCGTGATCCTCAAAGAATTAAGTCATCTAGACCTGAAGTACCTCAATTCCAGTTCCTATAAGGTTCCTGTTATTAGGTAGATTTTAAGGTCCAACCAAGCTCCAATCTCCGGATTTTACTTAGACTTGTTTAACTTTCAAACTCAATCCGAAAAATGCAAATGCTATGCAAATGCTATGCAGAATGCAGAAAATATTTTTGTGATGCAAATTTCAAAGATTTTGAACATTTTATGGATTTTTGAAAAGACGATGCATATGAATTTTTTGTATTTTCAAAAGGATTTTTCAAGTGTTTTTGGTGTTTTAATTTTGCAAATGTTTTTGAGATTTTTGAAAACAAAGATTTTGGAGAAAAATTAGGTACAAATATTTACACGAGGGTGTATCTTATATTTACAAGAAGTGGATTTTAAGAATTTACAAGGGTAAGCGGTCAATTTTATACATATATATAAACAATTTTAGTGTGATGTAAATACTCCTCAAACTTATTTGAAAAAGTTTTTCAACAATTTTTGAAAACTATAGTCCAAAATAATTTTTACAAACATTTTTACAAGCATGTACACACATTTGAAAATCATTTTGCAAAGGTTTTCCAAACACTATAGATAGATTTTTTAAAATATTTTTGCAACCATTTTTCAAACCATTTGCAAATCATTTTCCAAATATTTTTATTTCACACCAAGAAAATAAACTTTACAAAACAAACATTTTTACAAAGGTTGAAAACATGTTACAAAACATTTTCCAAATAGTTTTCAAAAGATTTTTCACAAAGATTTTCAAACTATTTTTCAAACATATTGCAAAAAATATTTTTCACCTAATTTATTAATCAGTAAATACAAAATGAATTTGAGGAATCAAACATCTTTTTATTCAGGTTTTTAATGAATTTTTAGCCATAATTATTAGTAAAAATACGAAAGTACGAGTTATGGCTAAAGTACACACACAATATATACGACCCCCTATACTTAGCTTGAGCTATGTCCTCATAGATTAAAGAGAAAAGAGAAGACATAACTCGTACTGAGTATAGAAAAGTCTAAAGAATAAAAAATGAATGAAGGAATGAATGAACAAATGAGAAGTCGACCGTCCCCCCTATACTTAGGATCAAATAATCCTAAGTATAGCAGACTGCACACAAAGCAGGGAGGGTCAAGGGTGGGAATGAATAGATCATACTCAGACTGTCTCCCCCTATACTTAGGGTAAGATATCCCTAGGTATAGAAAAGAAGAGGAGACAATGGAGAGGATCAAAGAATATAACGACTCGGGGTGCACACCTTTTTGGTAGAAAAAGAAAATAGAAAAGGAAAAGAAGAAAAGAAGAAAAGAAGAAAAAAGATCAAAAGATGGAAGAAGAGATCGTGAGAATGTGCACATCACTCCCCCTATACTTAGGGTAAAAGAAGTCCTAAGTATAGTCAACAACAGGAGTAATGAAACAGAACAACGAAAGAACAATCGGCTCGGCCACCCCCTATACTTAGGACAAAGTACGTCTTAAGTAGGGCAAACATGAAAATGGGCAGATGAGCAATACGAGAGAGAGACAGAGATGACGGAAGTGAATATACAACCGAGATGGATATACAATGATCAAGAAGGCAGAAAGCAAACCTTCTTGCGAGACCGCTGAGGAATAGGTCTGGTATGGTGCAGGTCGACATCAGGGTCCACAGTGGACGGAAACCGATCATGGTCGACAGGGTGAGGGTCCTCAGTGGTCCTAGAGTGAAGAGGCACAGACGGGTGAGTGGAAGAAGTACGACTAGGTCCGGCCTTGGAAGTCTCGCTGATATCAAAGTGGAATGGGACGAACTCATCATCATCGGAAGTAGTGTAATCAGTGTCGTCCTGCGAGGTCTCGTCTAGGTCTAAACCAAAAGGCACGAACTCATCAGTGGAAGTAGTCGAATCATGTTCGTCCTCTATAATTTCAACCGGATCATCTTTTTCATCAAAAGGCCTGAATTCTCGAATAAAAGCAATCAGATCAAATCCGGCCTTTGTCTCATCTGAATCTAAATGAACAGGAGCAGACTCATCGGTGAAAGAAGTCAAGTCATGTCCGTACTGTCTAGTCTCTAAATCTGCCCTCCGCCCTAAGGTGTCAATTGTGTAAATCCCGCGGATGTCATCAACACATCGCCAATCATAGGAAGCGAAAACTCCAAGGTCTATGCTTTCCAAGCTTTCGTCCTTGGAGAGGAATTATCGAGTCTCCTCATCGGTCATAAAGAAAGTCTCTCTGATATCCTTATAAAGGTCATAGGCCTCAGGGTCAGCCAGAACAAGTGTGGACGCATCAGATGCAGGTCTCTGGTCAACTGTGGGTGCGGTGATCAACATTTCGCTCTTGTCTACAGGACGGAAATGAATCTCTCCTGATCCGTAATAAAAAAACGACCCTCATAGAGGCGAGGAATGGTCGTCCTAGGATGATTGGAGAGGGCTCCCCAGTGGAGGTCTCCATGGGAAATACGACAAAATCAATATTGTACCTTGTGCCTTGAATCGAAATGACGGCATTTTCAAGGATACCCTTCGACCTCTTGATAGATCCATCAGCAAACTGTACGATGATCCTGGTCTTCTTGAGAGGCCCTAAGTGAAGAGACTGTACCAACGAGAAGGGTAATATGCTAATAGATGCACCACTGTCCAGGAGAGTGTGATCACAGGTATGGTCAGAGATGGTGCAGCTAATGAAAGGTGTGGCAGTGTTTCTCTTCCGAGGAATGGGACGGTGTGTGATGGCGTGGGCAGTGGCCATGGTCAAAATATGACGCTCAGATCTGCTCCTTCGCTTTCTCTTCTTGGGAAGAGGAGCAGATAAATCGTTCATAGCCTGCTGAAGTGGGGCACGGATGATCTCATGAATGGTGATCACCACTTCAAGTTCAGTCAGCATTTTTTTGAATTTTTGGACCTTCTCCATACAAGGGAAAAGGTCAGAATCAACATCTACACGAGGCATGCCAAGAGTAGTCTGTACAGCGACATCCTCGGGGTCGAAGGTGGGACTAGATGTGAGTGCAGGTGTGGTCAGATGGTCTGGCAAGTGGGCGCTTTCCTCACAGTCTGACTCGATCAAAGGTCTCCCAACCTCTTTTTGGATTTTTAAATTTTCCTCATTTTTTTGTATTTTGGGCGATTGCAAGCTCTCATGGAAATCCTCAAATGAACCCATATCATCAAATGGTGGAATATCATGGTCGCTCTTATTTGTACTAGTGAGGTGGTCAATCCTCTGTCTCATATGATCCATCATCTAGGTCAAGTGCTCAAGGGTGGACACCATGAAAGGTGACTCCAACAGCTCAGTCTCGAGTGGATGTGGAGATGGAAAATATGGAGGTGGAGATAGGTGTGGGTAGAAATCCGAGGTCAGATACTGTGGCTGAGGCGGGTATGTACAAAAATCTAAAAAAGTAGGAGGAGAGTCCTCCTGATAAAAGGGAGGTGGATAGGCTGGAGTGAACGAGGGATCTGCAAAGTCTGGATAGAAAACGCTCCAGGGGTCCATCTCGAAACAAAAGGAAAATGATTCAGGAGAGCACGAAGGTCAAATCAAGAGAGAGTGAGAAAAAGGCGCAAATGCGCAGAAACGATCTAGAATACACACAAGAAAGCACAAACAAACTCACACAAGACAAACCCTCAATTCACTTACTCGACTCGGTAGAGACCGTAAAATGCGGTCTTTTTATCTTGTCTATTTTTAGAGTTAGGTGAGAAGTCAAAAATTGCACAAACACTTAGGGGGCTGAAATGGGTTTTTTTAGCACTAATCCTTAGTGTGTGCGTGAGCAAGTAAAAGCGAAGGCAATGAGGGGATTACTCGCCCTAAGAGAAATTTTTTTGGTTGATTTTTAGGGTCGAGTAATGTTAGCAGTCCCAATTTTATCAGTTATCACTATTTTTTTGGATTTTTAATAGAAAATGCATGAGCCTATCGAGGAGTCAATTCCTTTAAGCACCTAGGTGATCAAAATCAAAAGGAGAGGCGGAAAAGCAATGCAAGCGGAAATCGATGATGAATGATAAAGCGTAAATGCTCACATTGCCTCCAGCACTCTACATGCAAGGATGCTTAGCAGAATTGAAACCTAAACTATATGCAGATGCAACCGATGAAATCACCCTAAGTTGAGCAGCTGCTATTAGCGTGAAGAACAGTTTTCAAATTTTGTCTAAGTCCAAACGAGACTATAAGTACATGCAGTGGTGATTAGTGTGTTTGGACCCAATACTACGTCAAGCAACTCCTACAGCTAAGGGCTTAATCACACAAAATAAAGAAAATAAAACCGAAAAATAAAAATAAAAAACAACGATGAAAAATGTGAAAACCGCGGTGAGCCCCCAAGTGTACAAACACTTTGAAATTAGGCCCGAGTGTCCAATGTCCGAGTACCTGTTTTATTACAATAATAAAGGGTCTCTCAGTCACTTAAATTACTAAAAGAAATACAGAAGATAAATGCAACAACTAAGGGTGGAGCTCGGTCTTCAAAAATCCTCTATGTCTCCTTCGATGCTAGGCAAGCTAGAGCCGGCTCCACGTGGGTGCACATGCACCTAGGGTGAAGCACCTCCCTCGATCCGCGGTACCTCGCACGAAGTCAACAAAGAGAGGGGTTAGGCAACTCAAACAATTATATCAAATAAAAAGCAAACAAATAAAATCGAAGTAATAGACAAACAATCACAAGCACAAGCAAAAACACGATCTACGCGCTGTTGCTCCCCGGCAACGGCGCCATTTGTTGAAGATGATTTTTCACAGGTCTAGAGTAATCCACACAAGGCAGGATCACAATGTCGCTGAGGCGACCCGCAAGAAATCAGATCTTCGAACAAAAATTAACCCACGACAGATAAATCAAGCAATGAAAGTAAATGCGCGGAGTTAAAATTTATTATAACTCTACAACAAAGACGTGTATAGGTGCAAGTATGTGTAGAGGTCGAACACAGGGAGCTGGCAGGTAAATCGGGGAAAATGAATGCACAAAAGTGTGAATGTGATGATTTGCCTACAAGTGCTATTTTTTGTGGGTTTTTAATTTTTAATTTTTTTTATTTTTTTATATTTTTATATTTTGATTTTTTAATTTATGATTTTATATTTTCTTTTTGTATTTTATATTTTATATTTTCTTTTTTCTTAAATAGAATATATATATATACAATATAAGAGAGGAGATGAATAAGTATTTTTAAAAATAGGTAGAAATAAGGAAAATTCAGGTAATAAAATATTTTAGGATTTTTATATTTTTCTAATGTTTTTGTGATTTTTATATATTTTTCATAATTTTTTTGGTATTTTTAAAGTTAAAAATACTAAAAATAATGAATACAAGAAAAGGCTGAAACTAAAATGGAGAAATAAAATAGAAATCAGTAACAAAAATTCTCCAAATTAATTTTAAATTAAAGAAAATATATTATAGAAAATTTGGAAACAAAGATTATATTTTAGGACTTTTTATGAAATTTTAATATTTTTATGAAGTTTTTTAGAGTTTTATAATTTTTAGGAGTTTTCTTTTGCATTTTTTATGATTTTTGAATGAAGTTAAAACACACTAAAAGACATAGAATATGATTTTTTTGGAATTTTTCAAAAGCATTTTAGAATTTTATGTATTTTCTAATGTAAATAGGGTTGAAAATGCATGTTTTTGAATTTTTATAAATAATAAAATGCAACAAAAATGCAAATTAAAAATATAGAGTGGGAGAACAAGGCAACAAGAACTTATGCTAATTTTCATGGATTTTTTAGGAATTTAGAGATGCATGAAATAAATAAAGGAAGCAAAAAGAAAAATCAACCCTAGCAGGGGTATTACTGCAAATATTCAAAAAAACCAGGGACCACAATGCAATTTTTCTAGAAAACTAAAGGTGATAAAAGATATCTCTAGACCAAATATAAATAGACAAAGTTGCAGGCCCCCTCCTGCAAAAACGCTAGAGCTCACGTGCCATGCACGTGAGCTTGGCAGGGGCCTAATGATAATTATCAAAAAGTGGAGGGGCTGTATTGCAAATGCACCACAAATATTACACTAAGTTAAAATGTTTTTGGACTAAATCTAAATATGAAAATGCCTAAGGACAGTCCTGCAAAATTACCAAGTCACGTGCACGGGGCACGTGACCTAGCACGGACCCATACGTAATTAGTAAAAGTCGGAGGGCTAAATTGAAAAGTTTACAAAATATTTCAAGCTGCAGAGGAATGTTTTGGAATTAATACTGAAATACAAAATGGCTTAGGGTGTAACTGGTAAAATACCCAAAGCCTTGGCTGGCCCAGACAGCTGATATCCCTTCACTTGCCACGTGTCCGCACGAGGATGCGCGATGATGCTTCGCCACGGACGACTCGGATTAGATGACTCTTGGGCGATCTGACAGCTGGCACAGATGCGATCCGGTGATGACTGCTTCGTCTGGGGGCGCCATGATGATCCAAAGACAGAGGAGGCTGATGGACGAACGGGGAAGAACGCCGCTGCTGCGAAGTTCTTCCGACACAATCGTCCCTCTCCGACGGTCCTTCGTGCTCCAAAATGGCCCCCAGAGCTTCTTGGAGTGATTCACAATCGATCAGCGGTTGCAAAATGGCTCGGGAGAGGCCAGAGGTCCGCCACGACGTGAAGGGGCTAGGGATGCTCCAGGTTGCTCGGCGTTTCGCAAAAGCGACCCCCAAGAGGGGCTCTTAGCACTTGGGACCTGCAAAGAAAACACACGACAATAGTAGGGGGTTCCCAGGGTGAATGCAGGTGGATTGGATGGTGTTAGGCGCAAATCGAAGCTCGCTGGAGCAACTCCGGCGAGGGGGGTAGCGGGTGGTGGAGAATGCTTCAATCGAGCAAATAAAGATGTGGGAGTAAGGAAGTTACTACAGCTAATCTAAGAGCAAAGAAAAACAAATAAAAGCAACCTTGATTGGCTGAGAAAACCAGGAGATCAAACCTCAACGACCACTTGGCCGGACATGGGGTGGAACGCTGCCTCGGCCTTCGCCTAGGCTCCGTGCGCGTGCTAGAGGAAGCCTGTCCCCCTTCCTGTCTGGAGCACGACGAACAAGAGTCGAAACTAGGGTAGAAGAGGGTTCAAAAGAGGAGGGAGGTGATGGGGGGTATTTTGAATGAGATGGTGGACGGGGCTCGAAGATCGACGAATCTGGAGCGGGTCAGTGATGTAATCCTTGAGAAGGGACATGGGCGTACAAAACCAATCCACGAGGACAAAAAGTCGAGAAGACATTGATGCCAAAGGGTGAAGGACAGAGCCTCAAAAATTTCGCGAAGATGGGTCAAAACACACATCTGACACAGAGACAGACCTTGGTTAGAGAGTTGACCGAGGTCAACCAATGGAAGATCCTGGTTGGTCCACGTGGACCAACCAGAAAATTCTTGGCAAAAATGTTTTATTAATTGGATAAAAAATACTAAATGATTTATTAATTTTAGATTATAAAATGAAAAATATTTATTATTTTCTGAATTATTTTATTATGATTTTTATTTATTTTTTCGAGGTATAAAAATACAAGTTTCCTTTTGTAGGCTATATAGGTATCTTTGTCTATATATTTTAATCTTTTTATTTTTATTTCGTGTATTTAATTTTATTAATTTTGTTTATTATTTTATATATTTATAAAATATTTTTTACACTTAAATATATTTTTATTTTATTTTTCTGATGTATTTTGTACACTTAATAAAATTAAACTATATTCTATGTAGGTATATTTATAGGTATTATACCTATGTATTATATACAGGTATTTTATTTTTGTATTTTCTTTAGTGTTTTATTCTTGTTTTAATGTAAATATATATTGTAAGTAATATTTACAAAATTATAAAAATAAAAATTGTATAAATAATGAATAATAAATAAAATGAAGATTTTAATCTGTACAAGTATACAATAAGGGTCCAAAACTCAACTTTCAAACTGTAGATTTGCAAAATATGAAACTACCTTCATTAAATAGCTTATTTAAAGTTATATATAATTAAAGGTGATTTTGATGCATTTCGAGTTTTTATTTGAGAGATACAGGTCTGGGAAGTTGGGATTCTGGAAATTTATTCAGATCATATCTTTTTATCTGTATGTTATTTTTGAGTGAAACAAATTTTATATTTTTCTGTATTTAATTATCTACAACTTTATGTATAAAGTTTCTTTATTTGGAGTATAAAACGTGGAACCAAAAATAGGTCCCAAAATGAATAAATAATGAACTAAATATAAGGGAATTTATTGGTATTTTGGCCCTTATCTCCCCCTACTTTATTCCTTGTCGACCTAGTCATCGAGGTGCCCAGGTCTCGGGGTTTCGGGTCATAAAATATTTACAATATTTTATTCTTTTTCTTTTATTTTCTTTATTCTATAATTATGGCTTTAAAAACCGTGTTTTATATACAATTTGTACAATAATGCATGAATGATAAAATGCCTAAACTAATGCTATTTACACACATTTACTAGATTTTTAAGGCCAAAATGATAGAATAAAGATGATGAAACGTAGATTCATCAATAGTGTGCCTCATCTAGGCAACAACATGATGCCCATTTAGGAGCGTCGGATAAGGTAGAGAGCGATGTTGATGTCATTGATGTTGAAGGTGGTGCTGATGCTATCCACTTTGAGGATGATCCATACAATAGTACTGATGGTGTAAACTCTCTAGATGCTGTAGATGGTGGTGCTAATGCCATTAAGTTTCCACATGATAGTCCAGAGTGTGGTACTGTTGCCGTTTCTTCAGATGTTGTCGATAGTGCTGATGCCACCAAGAGTCCATGTACAGATACTCTAGTTGTTTTAACTCCTATTCATGTACCTGAGGATGATATTTTTAGAAAAACATCAAAAAAAGGAAAAATTTTGAAAAATAAAAAGATGAATAAAGGAAAGGTTTTCGTTTCTTCTTCTGGTCCATTTGATATGATACACGATAATACTTGTATAGATTCCAGCCATTTGCATGTTCAGAGACCTATTCCTACTTCAGACCCTCTAGTTTTTGAGGAGGGTGCGACCATTCCCTTCCCTCAAGCACTCCACTTAGGGAAGAGATAAAAATAGAAAATCCCAAAAAGAGGCAGCAATTAGAGTTCAACGAGTAGATGATTGATCGATTTCATATCCAGTTGACTCTCCAGGAGGCATTGGAGCACATCCCTCTCTTCCAGAAGAACCTTAGAGAGAAGAGCACAGTCTGTTAGAAGAAGAGGCACAAACACAGTGCATAGATCCATGCGCTCACTTATGCCACATGCTTTGCTATTTAGAATCGATTTCCAGCCAAGAGAACATATGCAGGGATTCCATATGTCAGATGCCACATTCATGAGCAGTAGTTCGATCGAAATTTATTAGACAATGGGTCTTCTATTTACCTTCTTCCGACATCCTTACTTGATCGCTTTGAGTTTGCCCCTCTTTGATAAAGCAGGACAACACTTCAGTTTGCAGATAGATCTGTCAAGAGGCTGAATGGGTTATCGAAGGGTGAAGTCGTCACCACTCAGGGCCTGAAATTCCCCGTGGACTTCATTGTGTTGGATATGGAGATCCCTGAATGCGTGACTGATACTCCCATCATATTAAGCCGATCTTTTCTGGTGACAGTAAAGGCTGTGTCTAATCATGATAGCTGCTGGTAGTAAGGTTGATTTCATTTTGTGTCACTCAGATTCATATCCCTCGGACTCAAATAGAGATTTTGATTGGCAGGATTTTGATGAGTATTTGTCGTGTTTGATGTTTACGAAGCCTACAACCATGACAGAGATAGAGCTAGTTCAATTGATAGAGACACTCGTAGGGCCATCTTCGTCGAGTTCATATGAGTAGCGAGAGTTCTCACATTCAGATCTGGTAGCATTCACGCAAACATTTTAGAGGCCATATTTACCAGCTCCCACGTGCCCAGAATTGAAGACCTTACCGCACATCATGAAGTACAGATTCCTTATGGGCGAGCCTAATATGTTTCCAGCCATTATCTCAGCGGATTTGACTGATGACCAAGAATCTCGTTTGATGGAGGTTCTTGAAGGGAAACACAAGTCAATCGGTTGGTCTGTAGCAGATATCCAGGGGATAAGTCTGACCCTGTGCTCCCACCACATCAATCTCGAGGATGACACCAATCCTTTTTGTGAGTTTTAGCGTAGGCTAAACCTAAATCTTCGGGTTGTGGTCATGAAGAAATTATCAAAGTGGTGGAGCACCGATTTTATCTACCCCATCTCTGACTCCAAGTGGGTTAGACCATTACATGTGGTACCCAAGAAGACGGGTATCACTACAATTATGAATGAGTCTGAAGAGTAGATTGCTACCTGTGTACCCACTTCTTGAAGAGTCTGTGTGGACTATAGATGATTGAATCGGGCCACCAAGAAGGTTCACTTCCCGCTACCATTCATTGATCATATTATTAAGAGATTAATCAGGAAGAGTCATTACTTCTTTCTTGAAGGGTACTCGGGGTATAATCAGGTGGCCATTGTGCCCGAAGACCAGGTTAAGATGACATTCACATGTCTGTTTGAGACATATGCTTTTAGATGGATGCCTTTAGATTATGTAATGCCCCGGCTACAATCCAAAGGTGCATGCTTTCCATCTTTTCGGACATGGTGGGTGACTGTTTAGAGGTCTTCATGGATGATTTTTCGATCTACGGTGATGGTTTTGATGCTTGTCTTTCTTACCTAGACCGTGTACTTCAGCGGTGCATTGAGGTCAACCTTTTTCTCTGATGGGAGAAGAGTGATTTTATGAAACTCAAGGGACGGTCCTTGGTCACATCATCTCAAACAGGGGCATGGAGGTTGATCAAGCCAAGGTAGATATCATCAAGAAGCTCACTCTACCATCCAATTTGAGATAGTTTTAGTCTTTTTTGGGGCATGTCAGTTTTTATTGGCGGTTCATTCGGGACTTCAGTCATATTGCCCGATAGCTTACTGATGTTCTCATGAAAGACACTGAGTTCCTCGTAGATGATAAGGGTCTTTCATCATTTGAGACTCTCAATAATTTGGTTGTGCAAGCTCATGTCCTTCAACCACTCGATCGGTCTCTCCCATTCGAGATCATGACGGACGCTTCTGATTTTGCCATAAGGGCTATGCTAGGACAGAGGAGGTATAGATAACCTTTTTCCATTCACTACGCTAGCCGTACTTTGGATGCTGTCCAACGGAATTATACTATTACAAAGAAGGAGATGCTAGCGATAATCTTTGTTTGGATAAGTTCAGATCTTATATTCTTAGATCTAGAGTGACTATTTACACTGATCACACCGCCATCCAGTACTTAATGGTTAATAAGCATGCCAAGGCACGCTTGATTAGGTGGATCCTTCTACTCTTGGAGTTTGATATTGAGATTAAGGATAAACCTAGAGTAAAGAATGTGGTGGTGGATCACCTCTCCCGATTAGAGCATCTTGAGGATTCAGAGACAACCGGACCCATTACTGAGACTTTCCCAAATGAGACGATTCTTGCTATCACCCCTCTCCCTTGGTATGCCAATATTGTGAACTATCTTGCTGCCAAGAAAGTTCCACATGGTTGGACCAGCTTGAGACTTTCCTCACGAAATCCAAGTTGTACCATTGGGAGGATCCCACCCTTTACCACGAAGCGGGGATTATGTCTAGCGTTGGTGTATTCCTCAGGAGGAGCACCATAACATCCTCACCTATGTCCACAAGCTTGAGGTAGGAGGACATCACTCTGGGAGAAGGACACCACAGAAGATTTTCCCATCCGGCCATTGGTGCCCAACACTCTTCAAGGATTTAGATGAATTTGTGAGGAGGTGTACTGACTGTTAGAGGATGAGTTGTTGTTGTCATAAAGACATGATGCCGATACAACCCATTCAATTTTGTGAAGTTTTTGATGCATGAGACATCGATTTTTTAGGCCCATTCTCTAAGAGTCAGGGATTCGGGTACATTTTGTTGGTTGTAGATTATGTGAGTCATTGGGTTGAGGCCATCCCCGCTCGAACTGTTGATGCAAGGACTATTTGCATATTTTTTAGGAAGAATATCATATCAATGTTCGAGGTTCCTAGAGTTTTGATTTCTGACGTGGGGACTCATCTTATCAACGACAAGGTAAGGTCCTTGCTAACGAGTTCAACATGGACAATAGATTTGCCACTCCATATCATCCACTAATGAATGGTCTTGTTGAGGTTTCAAATCGGGAGATCAAGATGATATTGCAGAAGGTTGTCCACCCAGACCGAAAGGATTGGTCATAGATTTTGCACTCAGTCTTGTGCGTCTATAAGATATCCTTCAAGACTCCTTTGGGTATATCTCCATTTCGACTCGTTTATGGCAAGCCATGCCACTTACCCGTGGAGATAAAGCACAAGTCACTATGGGTAGTCACCGAGATATTATTGGATCTAGAGAGTGTAGGAGATCAGAGGAGAGCAGAGTTGGTATCCCTAGAGGAGCTTAGAGATACAACCTTTTCAAGTAGCCTATAGTATAAGGACCGCGTAAAGATATGATATGATTCACACATCAGCCATAAGCAGTTTGATCCAAATCAGAAAGTATGGTTATTTGATGCTAGACTGAGATTATTTCCAAGGAAATTACATAGCAAGTGGAAGGGACCATATTTAGTCAGAAAGGTACATGACAACGACAATATTGACATATCCGAATTGTCTTCTGAGTCCACCTTTCGGGTCAACGGTCAGCGCCTGAAGCTTTTTCTTGATCATGACCCGTTGACCATTGAAGTTGTCTCGATTCATTTTGTATGAGATGTGTTCTTTGATTCTCATCCTTTGCACCTCATACCTGAGTTACACTTCTGTCCGCCTCTTTGTATATCCATGTTTTCTATTTTATTCTTTCATTTTTCCATTTTGTTTAACACCCCAGGTCTCTCTTAGGATTCTCGCTGTACTTAGGATACACTTTATCCTACGTATAGGAGGGGTGTTGAACTTGTTTTGTGAAGGATATGGTTAGATCCTCAAGTGCATCATGGAAGCGTGAGCGTCGTATCGAATACGATGAGGAACGACTAGTCGCACTAGTTGTTCTATGCAGCGGAATTTAAAATTTTTTCATGTGACGAAACCACATGATCCAAGAACACTTCTCGGATCGTTTCGTCTAAACCAAAAATAAGTAATAGGATTACCTTTTGAAGCGTTGTTGCGATCGAGTCTCTAAACGAAGAGACCTCCTGTCTTAAGTCCGATCCGACGGAGGAGACGCTTGCGAGCGCAGGAATGAATGACATTCTTCTCGCAATCCATGTTGATGATCCAAGCGGCGGATCTCCTGATCTCGACACACGAGATCCGACGTCTTCTTCACGAGCGAGGTGCAGCGAAGGAGACAGAGATCCACGACATCGGGCAGCATAACGACGACGCTGCGGCGATGGAGAACCTCTCTAGGGCATCCATGGTGGACGGCCACATGAGAAGGAGAGAGAGGGCTGATGTGTAGAGAGAAATAGAGAGAGAGAGAGATGTGCCTCTCAAGCATTGTGTGTAAAGAAGAGCAATGGGGTGTCTCTCCTTTTATAGGGTTTTAGGATCCATGGGTCTCAATCCATGGGACATATAAAATCAATGGATGAGATTGATTTATGTCCAATTCAGTGGTCAAGATTGTTGTTGGTAAAAGCCAACAAATTATGATCTAATTTAGATTAAAATATATTTGACAAAATAAAATATAAATCAATCCTAAATCAAACCAACAAATAAGGAGAGAATATACATGGAGATCAAATCTCCCATGTATAATCAAGGTGGATGGCCACCCATTCCAAATAGGACATGGGTGCCGCCCACCATATTCCATATGGAGCAATCTCATGGATTTCCATGAGATTGCATGCCTCCTTGAATTTCTCCATTATTTATTTTCAACAACTTTTGTTGGGATTTATTCACCAAAAATAATTCACAATTAATTTTGGAAATATTGTAATCTTGACATTGGAAAATTGTGAATCACATTCACAACCCAAAACAAAATATAAATTACATTTTCAATTAATTAGACAATGTGTATCCAATACACATTAATAATTAATCAACAAATATAATTTATAATTAGCTCTCTCTAGTACATTATAAATCACATTTATAATATATTACGAATAATTGGATATTACTATCCACATTATTCTTATCCATAATAATTAAATCACATTTAATCATCTTGGATCTCTATTCTCATGTGCCCAAATAATATGAATCACATTCACATTGTTTACATCTTTGATAATCAAATCACATTTAATTATCTAAGATAATTCTCTTTATAATATGAATCAAATTCATATTAATCATGATAATTAAATTACATTTAATTATCCATTTTCTCAATGCTCGGATACATAATATCAACAATGAAACTATCCTGAACCCATTCAAGGATAATGCGCTTTCTCCGCGAATACTTGGAGATAAGGACATGGCGATTATATTGTTCCACGTATAGTGACTTGGATATTAAGATCACATCTCAAATCCATATCTCGGGCCTCCCATAGATGCTTGATTAAATCAAGACCGTAAATCTAATCTTCTCATTGAATCTGAATCACATTCAGGTCAATGTCCAATATTTGGATCAAGATCATATTACTTCTCTACTGAGAGGAGTCACTAAAATCCAGACCCATTTCATCACTCCCTAGGAATGGAAGCGTCATGGTTATACAATCGTTTATGATCACATCACCCTCAGGTATTCCCAATACCTGTATATCCTGCATACTGGAAAACTCAGAATAAACTCGAAGTATTAGATCAACTTTATACTGTCTACTTCAGGCTTTTATCAGTAAGTTTCTCATTTTGATCATTGGGAGTTGGTATCGATCATATACTTTCCAAAAGCATATATCATACCTAGGTCTTGATCATATACTTTCCAAAAGTATATATCAAACCTACAAATTCAGTCAAGATTCCAAAGTGAGACGACCGTACGCACAGAATTTGATTCTTCCCAATATCTCAAGATTGAGCTCATGTCTTCCGGTTCAGTAGTGAACCTATATGATTCCTTTGAGAGATCGTATTGCTCATATGCCCTTATATGCACACCAGCGCGCCGGTGTATAGACCTTGATTAGGTCATCAACCTATTGGTCTGCCAAATGTACATACTCAGACATATAGTAACACATCTCTCTCTGGTCAGAGGATGCGTGCCTATATCATGACAGCATACGATATAGGACTTTGGTTATCTCGATCTCGTTAAATCAACTCTTTGACCTAACTAATCTGACACCTCTGAATCTCTATTCCTATGCAGAGGACCTGCATCAAGAGGTCGGTCAGATATCAGCCTAACTAAGAAAGGATTGCCATCTCCTACTCAGGCTGGAGATCATCTCTTAATAATCATTTGACGGTGCTTGATGAGTCCTCAATCTAACTCATTAGATATTCATCTAAGCACCGGCCTCTATGATTCAATAATTGAATCAATAGCTGTATGATCATTAAGATGGCCATGGTACATAACCCTAATTGTACTAAGGGACCTATTATGCAAATTATGTACTCTTCATTTCAGATTAAGGAGTGAATTGCAATATCATTTATTGCATAATGGCTCGCCGTAGGCTCGCATGTCCAACATATTGTTCATATTTCTCTTTGTTCTATTACCTCTATTTTGTTGCCTATACTCAGGGACTACCGACCCTAAGTATAGAGGAGGAAATATTTGTTTTTCACTTCTTTGATTTGTCCCTCACTTGTCCCTCAACTGTTGATATTCTTTTCTATACTTAGGGATATTTTACCCTAAGTATAGGGGGGACAAGTTGAGTCGTTGAGTTCATGGTACATTCTCTTCCTTGGCTTTCCCTTTTTGTACAATCATCTATACTTAGGATAACTTGATCCTATGTACAGGGAGGATCACTGACTTCTATTCAATTCATCCCTTCATTCTTTGAGTCATTGTAGTATAGGATTCTTTTCACTTTTCTATATTTTCTGATCACTATGAGGACATAGTTCAAGCTAATTATAGGGGGTGTCATATATATTATATATATACTTTAGCCATAAATCATACTTTGTGATTAATATTATGGCTATTATTTATAAAACTCGAATAAAAATATTTTGAAAAAAAACTTTGCAAAAATGTGCGTAAATTTTTTTGTAAAAAGTTTTGCAAAACTTTTTGTAAAAATGTTTGCAAAAGCCTTTGCAAAATTATTTTTATACAATTTTTTTGAAAAAAATGGTTGTAAAAATGTTTTGTTTGTAAAATATTTGTAAACTATTTTTTGTATCAAAATTATGTATATGGTATACAAATTTGTAAAACGCGTGAAAGCAAAATGTTTGCTAAAACCTTTTTGAAAAATTGTTTGTAAAGTGATTTGTAAAATTGTTTGAAAAACTAGTTTTGAAAAAGGTTTTGAAACTGTTTTGATTTTTTTTTGTAAAAAGGTTTGTAAAAATTTTGTAAAATATTTTGTCACATGGGTTATAAATTTTGGGTATATAACTTATTTGTATATATGTGTTAAAGACTATACTTATGTGTAAGCTTTGTATATAAAATCCTTGTATATAAAACCTTTTTATTTGTAGATAAAATCCACTTGTAAAAATTATATATAAAATTTGTAAATAAAACCATTATAAATATGTACAAAGTTTTGCAAATATTTATGAAAACTTTCTTTCCTTTCTTTCTTATTAAAAATACCTATTTTTTTTGAGAAATTTAAAAATCCACAAAATTCTTTGAAAAACTTTTCAAAAAAGATTTTTATCTTTTATTTTCTTTTCTTTTCAATTGTTTTCTAAATATTTGTTGCATGTTGATGAATCCTGGATTCTCACTCTTTATTCTTTTATTTTAGCTCTTTTTCTTGGCAAAACATCATGTAAATTTATGTAAATAGAATAGCTTAGCAAATTGCATGCTTGTGTTAATATTGCATAATTAGCATGTTCTTGTGCAAAAATAAAAGAATAAAGGAAAAGAAAAAGGAATGAGGTATTTACCCAAACCCCAAGAGAAGGTCAAGCCTTAACCTGATCGCAAAATAAAATAAGTAGAGGGAGATAGGGCTCACTATGTATTGTATATATTACCTATAGTTGTACAAATTATTTATATAATTATTTTTGACCAAAAAAATAAAATTATTATTTATTTTTACACCTCTGTATATAATCCTAAAATTAATATAAAAATAAAATAAAAATCAGAAAAAATAAATTAAAAAAAATCCTCAATTCATTATACAAAATACCCTTGTATATACTTCATTCACTATTTATTATGTACCCTTAAATAATTTGTAAAAATAAAATAAAAATTATTCTATACTCCTAAAATTATGTTGTAAATAAATAAAATATAAAGTAAAGGTATTTATGTAAAAATAATAAAATAAAATACTTGTACATAATACATAGGCATATTATACATGTATATAATACTATATATTGTATATATATTAATTTATTTTTCTTAAAAAAAATTTAAAATCACAGAAAAATACTTTGGAAAAATAAATATTTTGTACACTTTTTATTTTAAATCCATTTGCTATCTTTATTGATGTTTTATTTACTTTGTATATTCCAATTTTCTGATTGGTCTAGGAGGTTTCGTTGACTCCCGTCAATGCCTCCTTTAAGACCGGGTCGGGTCGGTGACCTCTCGCCGGAGCCGTTTCTCCACATTTTCACGCCCGGACCCGATCACATCTTGCCCTGATTTTTCGCCTGAGCCTCCTCCTAGGATCCGTGATCCTCGTGGATCCCAAGGAAGGCGTGGATCTTCCTAGGGTTGCGCGCACCTGCTCGATCTTTCCAGGCCCCTGGAGCATCCTATATAACTTCTATTCCTCCTCCTAGTGCCGCAGGTCGTCCCTCACGCCCCATTTCTTCCCCAACCACCTTCAGTGAGGTGACAACCACTCAAGGCATCGTTTAGGATCCTTAAGGAGTCTCTTGGAGGCTTGTAGCTCGACATGGCCGGAGACCTCCACCGCGTGCAGCCTCTCTTGCCCGCCACAATAGATCTAGGTCATCACCCCGACGTTCATCTTCGCCTGGAGTTCTTGCTTCAGCTGGTAGCTTCAGGTATCCACTTCAGCCTTCGCATTTCACCATCCATTCGAATCTCCCAATCTTGCACCGCTGCACCCACTCAAACTTCGACCAACTGGCTGGAGCTCCGACACCCATAGCCATCCGCACCGATCGACTCCTCAACGCACACCCCATCTCCCTCCACGACCTGATCACCCTTAGACCTTCCCGTTCAGGTAGGATTGAGGTCAAGACCTCCCTCTCTCACTGTCTTCGGAGGTCGAACATCATCCCCCGCCATTTCTCCTACATACTTATGCAATAACATTGACCGGAGCCATGCCCCTGAGTCGCTCTCCCTTTTGCAGGTGTTAGCACGTGTAGAGGAGCCCATTCCGAACATCCACTGCTCAGGCGGAGTAGCTCCAGGTCGTGCCACCTTCCACGCCCATCCGACTGACGACAACCTCATTGCATCCCTCCATCGAAAGCAGAACATTTCCACGACCATGTTGAGCCTTCCCGCAGCTCCATCAAGGCTGTGGATTGTCATCCACGCTTAATCGAAGCTCGTCGGGGAGGAGTTCTTCTAGTATCCCTAGCCGCCGTTCGATGGATCCCCTCTCGTCTAGATTCCATTTTCACCATTCATTCGCCCCTTTTGTCAGAAGCATCATATGCATGATTAATGGCCATCAAGACCGACATTCCCTGCATCGTCTGATCTCATCAGACATGATTAGATCCGTACGTCTGCGCCACATGCCTACACAGTCAAATCTTGAGTGGAGAAGATCCAAGCCGTCAGCTTCCGCCTTTCGCCAGAGCACGCCACGCGTCCCCACTTGCCTCACATGCACCTGCGAAGGGTATATTTCCCTTTTACACTCGTTTATTTCTACATTTAATTTTAGTCCAATAAATAAAAGTTGTCTTCAAATTGCTATTGGGATAGGCAATTTCTTTACGCTTTAACTGCAACAAAGCAGTATAGTTGTAGTCCATTTGAGTTCTTTTCCAGAGGATTCATACTCTTTTCTGGCAAGTTGAGTCATTTTGCAACTTGGCCCTTTTGTTTATATCTAGTTGCATTCTAGTCCCTCTATGTGTAGCACGTGCTGTCCCATGTGACTTTTTGGGTTACTTGCACTGTAAGCCCTAAGCTTTTTATATGTTATGAATCAAATGACATGTTTTTAGTATTTGCATTTATACCCTTGTGAGTCTGGTTCACGTGTTGCGCGCATTCTTGCTTGGAATTTTTGCAACTTTGGCCCTATACTTGTTAACTGCATTATTGTTTGGCCCCAAACTTTATTTTATTTGCACTTAGGTCCCTGTAAACTGTACTTAATTACATCTTGTATTTTGGACTTAATAAATAGCAAATTAATCCTAAAAATTATCTGAAAATTACCACATACTCCTATTGATGGGTAGTACTTAGTGTAATTTTCGTGGGTTAATTTCTTTGCATTTATTATTTTTGAAAAATTTAAAACCCCTAAAAATGTCTTGTCTATTTTTGAAAATCTCTAAAAATTTGAAAATTGTCTCAAAAATTGCAAAATTATTTTATTAATGTGTTTTTGTGTATTTTATCTACTGCAACAATTTCGTTTGAAAATTCTTACAAAAACCCTAAAAAGAGCAAAACACCTAAAACCTTGTAAAAATTATATAAAATTCAAGAAAAATCCAAAAATTCTCATTTCAGTTCCTGTTTGTAGATTTTTACTTGTATTTTTTCATAAAATTGCCAACCGGGATTTTAAGGCATTTTAGTTATAATTAACTTGCAATTTAATCCTGGATGTGCATTGTTTACATTTTTAGTCACTTTTTGATTTTAATAAAATTATAAAAACATTAGAAAGTCCTCAGAAAATTACCAAAGATAATTCAAAACCTTAAAAACCCAAAAATACTTTTATCCTAATTTTCTGAGTATTTTTAGCCTTAAAGAAAATTACAAAAAGATTGGTGTGTTGATTTGCTTTCGTATTTATAGATTTTGTATCCTTATTAAAAATCATAAAAAAATTGTAAAATAAAAAAACCACTAAAAATATGTTCTTTTATTTCTGAGATTTGACTACTTTGTAGGTTTGCTCGTTCTCGTTGTGTTCGACCCTGGTTGCTATACCAGGTAAAATAAATAGCGAACCACTTACATTTTGTGATTATTTGTTCTTATTTCTGAGTGATTTATTTTTCTTGATTGATCCCAGCTTGTTGATTAGGGTCGCAATGACCTTATTATTTCTTGATACTTAATCCTAGTCAAGAAACCACTCGTCACATGTGCATTTGCATTTTTCAAAATATTATTGACATTTAAACTAGTCTGGAATAAAATTGAAGAATGGAGATTGCTTCAGACCTTAATCCACCTAACTTTAGAGGAACCTTATATGAATTGGAGTTGAGACTTTTCAGGTCCTAACGACTTAATTCTTTGAGTCCACAAGATTACGTTCACATGTCATCTTGATTGGTCTAAGCAGAACATGTAACAACGCACACATGATTCTTCTAGATAGTGGCTTAACTTGGACACGCACTCTACACGTAGCTCTTCAAGGATGAGGTGGTAAGTGGGCATAATCCTTTGGCTTGGGGTAGCATACGGGTGTATGACAACTAGTGGATGCATCCATCTTTCTTTAGGGAGGGTAGTGCATCTCAACCTGGTCTAGTAGCATTGAGGTCTAACGACAACATGATGTGGGTTGCAATAATGCTTCATAAGAGGGATAGTCTACTAGCTAAGAAGAAAAACTCCTTACGTACATTTTGCATCTTGTAGATATGCTGTATATATGCCAAAAAAATGCAAAAAATCCAAAAAAAGGGACAAGCCTAATTGAAAATAAAATACCTGCTGGAGTGTATATAGTTGAATAAGCAAAGCTTATGTGATTCATTGTCTCATCTCATGGAAGCTTGCAGCTGGAGACTTGACTGCACTGGTCAAGCTCCAAGGGATACGTGGCTACACTGACCACGGTCCATTCTCTTCTTTCCCACTCTTCTTAAGCTGGTTGCACTTGAACTTAGAAGGGAATACCTTGTTCCTCGAGGAAAGAGTTGCTAGATTGGGGGACTAGAGTCACCTTGTTGAGGGAGGCTGTTTCTTTTCCACTTCTGAGGTGGGGAGATATATTTTACTTACACAATATAAGTAAAGATTCATAGTCATAAGAGTTTGCGTATGTAGACTTGTTCTGACCTGACTGTTGAGGCGACTTGAATAGGAGTCTTGTGGAACTTAGAGTCTGTTAGGTCTTAAATCCATTTCCCAATAAGGTTTTGCCAAACTAATAATCCAAAGGTCTGACCGAGCTCCATACTCCAATTTTATGAAGATAAGTTTAATAATCAATACTTTTCCAAGTTCTTTGCCTTTTCTTTTCTTTATTTCCTTTTCAAATAAGTGTTTCCTAAGGGACTAGCAAAGGTAAAGTATAGGGGAATGATGAATCCATGATTCACATCCATTATTCTTTTATTTTAGCCATATTTCTTATGCAAAATATCTATAAATATATATCAAATCCAATAAATTAGCATTGTGCGTGTTTTTGTTAATAATGTATATTTAACATTCTTTTTAACCGAAATGAAAGAATAAAGAAGAAAAGAAAAAGAATAAAAAAGGATGTAATTATAGAATAAGTACAGACTGACCCGAACCCCAGGAGAAGTCAAATATTGGCCTGATCGATAAGGTAAAGTAGGGAGAGTTAAGGGTCCTTAATGAATAAGTAGTCAGACAACCCTAAAAACTCTTTGTATATATTGTTCATCATGTGTATTGTCCATCACTATATATATTGTATTGATTTATCTCTCAATAAAAAGATCTCAAAATGATCTATTTCCTCAACAAAATTTATAAATAAAAATGTGTTCTAAACAATAATTATTTTTGCAAAATTAAATTATGTACAATTGTAAAATACCCATACTTGTATATATGTATTTATTTATTTATCTATTCCTTTTGTATATAAATTGTATATATATATATATTGTATTCTTAAACACTTGTATATATTTTTAATAATTATATAAAATTAAAATAAAATTCATCAAACATAAAATAAAAATAAAATCAATGCTTCATTGTACAATAGCATCAAGTGTATATGTTGTATATATTACTAATTTATTAACACCATTAATTAATCTGTAAAAATCCGATAAAAATATTTTTATACACCTTAAATTATTTTGTAAATAAATAAAATAGAAAGTATAATGTATTTTTGTGAAAATAATAAATTAAAAATACATGTATATAATATATAGGTATACTATACATGTACATACTAACATATATTGTATATAGTATTATATATATTAAAATTATTAAAAATCATAAAAAAATAGTTTGTAAAATAAGGAACTTTTTTATTTTTATCACTTTTTATTTTGAAATTATTTACTACTTAAATTGATTTTCTTTTATTTTTGTAAATTCTATTTTTCTATTGGTCCACCTTAGATTGTTGACCACTATCAACTGGTCCTCCCCTCCTTTTTCTCCCGTGGATTGGGTTTGCCCTGATTTCTTACCCGATCCAATGGAGTTATCTTTCATTCTTCATCCCTGATTGGAAGGCACATATCCCAATTCAACGCCCGATGCCAACCTCTAGAATCCGTACCTTGGTTCGTGCGCTAACAATTGAACATTGTCGACCCTCTACTACCTATAAGAGCAGCACCAGCTTCTTTCAATACCTTTTGGCTGTTCCACTTCTTCCATTATGCTAAGCCTTTCCTTGAGAGTGACAGTGTGAGAGAGGGCGAGTACGGAGACCCCAAGATGTGAGATTGCCCTAAGTTCAACGGTTTAAATGCCATACTCTGTCTCGAGGAGACAAGCCTCTGGTTTTGTCGAGCTATTAAGGCCCTGACCCCCGGAGACCACTCATCTCCAGCACAAGCGACATCATTCACTACCAGGTACGTTAGATTGACCACATGCTCTTAATTCGTCATGATTTCTAACTCAGTGCATAGCATATAGCCTTAGACCTTAGACCTGATCAAAGATTCATCTCAACCCATTAATCTTCTCATACACCATACCACCCGCTTATTCATCTTACTCCTCCATCTGATCATCGACCCAACTATTAGATTAGGTCGAATCTTAGGTCCTTTCCTTCACGATATGCTGGACCGGACCCATCTGCTTTCCCCTAGTTATTTCTTTGTTTCTCCACCTCGGACCCTTTGCTGGAGCGCCGTCTCCGAGAAAGAACCTCTGTACAGGTCCGACATCGAAGAAGACATCGTCTGAATGTCAATCTAAAGATGCACATAAGTCCTAGGAAGCTCCCGACCACCATGCCTCTCCAGGACCATTCTCTTGATCTTGGACCCTTTTGAGAGCCTCTACTACTGCGGAACCTTCGTATGATCTATTCCAACATCTCAACAGCCCGGGAGACCCCAGAGTTGCGAGGGAGGCCTGATAGAAGTGACCACTATCACTTGTTCTTCCCTATTCATCCAGGCCTCGTCATCACCATCCGATCAGCCGCTCGCTCCAGGTGACACATCGTCCATTGGATCGTGGCCCCTCAATCCCAGGGTCTAATCTGGGCCCTCCACGAGTGAAGCGCCATCAACAGTTCTCCACCATCGATTACGCTAAGTGATTCAACCACAACCGTTCATTAGCGCACGATTAGACGTAATTTCACATCTAAACCCTCTGTGTTTTGCATTTCATTTAAGTCTAGAAAATATATATCGTAGTGTAATTTTCTTGGATATTTTACAAAAGCACTCCATAGTTTCTCGTATTTACTTTTTAGTCCAACTAAGTTGAAGTCACATGCATGTACACGTGTTTTTATAGGTGAATTGCTTATTTTCCCCGTGTTTTTACGTGTTATCTGAAGCAGAAATATTGTTGAGTATTTGCATTTAAACCCCTGTGTGCCTGAATTACGTGTAACAGTGCCTGAATTACGTGTAACAAACGTTTTGGCATGGAGAATTGCATATTGGCCCCTGCTTTTTCATTGTGTGTTATTATTCGGCCCTAAGACTTGAAATAATTGCATGTTGGTCCCTTGTTTCATATTTTATTTCTTGCATGTTTATTAATTAAAATAGCAAAAATCATCAAAATATTCTGTAAAAATTAGTGTTATTCCATGCTATTGTCTTCTTTTTGTGGTAATTTTCGTTTATTTTTTCTTTTATTTTCTATTATTAAAAATTCAAAAATAGTATAAAAAGTCTCCTTTGACTTAGAAAAATCATAAAAATTCAAAAAATATCTAAAGAATTAGAGTAGCTTTGTTTGTGTGTTTGAATTTCTATCCAATTTGTATCTTATTTGCTTTTATAAAACTCTAAAAGTTTGCAAAACCCCAAAAACACCATAAAAATATATAAAATATTTGAAAAATCTAAAAATTATGATTTCAATTTCTATTTTATATATTTTCTTATAGTTTTTCTTAAAATTCGTTCCCAGGATTTTTGAGCTAATTTGACATTTTTAATTTGGAAAATATTTCTGAATGTTCATTGTTTGCTCATTTCTTAGTTTTTAATTTTTATAAAATCCATAAAATTTTCAAAAATTACACAAATTTCAACAAAAATAGTATAAAATCCATAAAACATAAAAATATTTTTGTTTGGTATTTTTTATTTTTTCTATATTCTAAAAAATACAAAAAGAGAGTGTATGTTACTTATTTCATTATTTTATTTATCCTTTATCTGGAAATAAAAAATATAAAAATTTGAAAAGAAGAAAACATAAAAATATAAAAATTAAAATCTATAAAAAATTAAAAATACAAGAAACACATAAAAAAACCAAGAGTAGTGTGCCTTGATTGCTTCTTTCTTGTCTCTGATTTTTCATTGACTTGATTGACTCTCGTATAAATAGTTGCCTCCTTGTGCTCGACCCTGGTCACTATACCAGGTTTATAAAAGTACTTAGACCACTTGCTTGTCTTACTTGATTTGTTTCGTGGTTGAATAAAATTTTCTTGATTTCAGCTTGTTTGATTTGGGTGACAACAGTACTATAATTAATTAACTTAACCCTCGTTAGCCCGACGGTCAATCACCTGTCCCTCAAGTGAAACCTAAACTCATCTTATCATTCATGCGGTTGTGAAAGTGATGTGCTGATCATATTCTTAGATGCTAGAGATTGAGAGTGCAATATAGCGCTCATATCTTTCAAACTAGGGAGGTATGGATTATTAAGTCTCAAACCCTAATGACTAAGGCTGGTTAACTCAGACTCTCAAGATCTTAAAAATCAAGTATGCTCGAATCATTATGCCTTGAATGATAATGAATGTGCTAGGAGTACACCAACTCCAAAGTTAGTGAATTTTTTTGTGATTTTTGAAATTTTCAATGTTTATGGGATTTTTTGGGGTTTCGTTAGAGAAATAATGACTGGCCCAAGCTCATATGAATAGTTGCATCTACTTCCAGCCAATATGGGTGTAAGTATAGACCGTTAGATGCCTATCCATATTACTTCAAGATGGTGTCACATTGTCTTTTAATCACCCACTTTGCTAAGGAAGATCGTAGTTCCTTCACTAAGAAGTAGCTATTCATTTTTAAGCTCAATAGTTAGAATCACTGCTACATAAAAGTTTTTAATTTTCCATAATTTTATGGAATTTTGAATAAGGTTAGAGAAAACATATTAGTCTCATTTAATCGCTTATTTTTTCAAGAGAATTTTGAAAATATTTTTCAAACCATGTCATGTAATATATATGTTTTCAAAACATTTTTCAAACAATTTTCAAAACGAGTCAAACCCCATTTTTCAAACCCTTGTCAAATATTTTTCAAACAGTGTCACACAATTAAGGAAAAGTTTCAAATCTTTTACAAATATTTTTGCGAAAATCATTTCACAAAATAATATATCCTAGCCCCACAATTTTTCAAAAATTTTCAAAAATTTCAAAATATGAGCTATGGCTAAAGTACATATGAAATATATATGGTACACCCACCTATACTTAGCTTTTGCTATGTCCTCATAGCACAAAGTGATATGAAGCCATAGGTCATGCCAAAATATGGAAGGACATACAGGAACTGACTCAGGATCAAATGAGTAGAGAAGGAAACCAGGGCTTGAGCCCCCTGATGCTTAGGTTGGGAAGAGCCTAAGTAGAGAGATACACAATGAAGATGGATGGACCCAAGGTGAACAATTAGATAATGTACAAGCTTCCCCCTATACTTAGGCTGAAGAATAGCCTAAGTATATGGATGAAGAATTAAGAATGGGGAACTAGAAATTGTTAGGGTTAGAGGGGGAGTGGATTTGCAAAAGTGAGTAAATCTGCAGAGATTCAGATGGAGTGACTAGGGTTATTGGAGGGTTGGTTGAAAAACATGTTCAAGCTCAACCAAGCAAGAAATTATACCCATGATTTCACCAACTTCACACATGAGGGCCGTAAGGTTTCAGCCAAATTTATCTTGTTTGTTTTAGTTAGTGATCATCCAAACTTCGAGTCCAATACACAGGGTTTAAAGACAAGTTTTGGGCATTATCATAGGGATACATCATCATCTCTCAAAATTCAACCACAAGATGCGTACAATATGGGTATTGCTCTCCCTTAATCCAAGGTTCATTTTATTTGAATTTATTTTTGTTGACTTGCATTAACAGTCCTAATTTTATGCTTAGGTTATCACTTTATTAATGTGAGCACATATCAAGCATTCATAGTCTAATGACCATTCTCAATTTTGATTAATATCCTAAGTGATAAATCAAGAGGAATATCAAGAAAAACCAATGCATTCGCGAAATCCATGATGCATGCTTGAGAGAGAAACTTACAGTGCCTCTAGTGTTCTCCATGCACGTGCGCGACTGTATTGAGATTTTAACACTATCTGCATGTAAGGCGAAGAAACCACACCCTAAACATGATACTATTAGTGGGAAGAATTTGATTAAGTTTTGTTGGCTAAATTGATCGAAGTTTATGTGCATCTCAATGAATCAAGGAGAAAAAGTAAATTCTCCTCAATCCTTATAGTGTGTCCTAACCTATAAATCAAGCATATGAAGTTTGAAAGGGATGCTCAGAGATTCGTATGCCTAACCCTAGGTTCAACATTCAAGTGAAGCCCAACCCGGATTAGGGTGAAACATGCACCACACAACACATGCAATGTCTAAGTCCAATTTACTCACAGGAGCCCTCGAATGATGACCAATGGAAATGCAATTATTAGAACTATAAACAAGAAAATAAAATGAAATGCATTGCTAATTAAACTCCTTGATTTCTTTTGAGTTTCTTATGCGACTCCTTGTAACATGAGCTCCCAACTCCATGCCTCCATGTTGATCGAGCGTCCTCCATCTCTACGGGCCCTACCACAATAGAAAAATGTCAGGAATAAATCAAGAAATTCAATCAACAAAAATGATGCAAAAACACACAAGGAGACCTAAGATTTTGAAAATAATCGCTCACTGTAATTCAAAAAATATAATAAATAAATAAGGATGAGCCATATGTCTGGCAATGACACCATCTGATGAACCTCAGAATTTCCCTCTTAATATAATCGTTTAGTTGCGTAGCATAGGATGCGATTTTGGATCTATACAAAACTACACTTTTGAATATGTGGAGTATTTATAACTTGGTAAGTGTACCAAGGTTGAACACATGAACAAGAGCCTCCTCATAGAATAATCATAGATTATTGATCGTAATGAGTGATTATATTCTTAGATCTAGGTCTTCTTTATGCAAACCAAATGTACACATCACAACATGCACGAATAATATGCATAAAATGAATGATGCAAATGATGATGCAAGTCAATTAAATAGTGATGCACACAAATGCATTTTTTATTTTAATTTTATGCAAAACACATGTGATACAGAACGTAAGAAAATTCCATGCATGAAATTATGATTAATATGCAATGCATTGAATGATGAGAAATATGCCATTTTATTTTGATTTTTAGCAATATAAAATAATATAAAATGACATGCAATGTTGTATGCAAAAATATGCCCTAGAAATATTCCGATCAATGAGCATACATAAGAGATCCATTTCTAGTATTAATTGAGGCATAAAATTTCATAATGGTATTTAATTAAAGAGCATATGCCACATTAGCCATTTAAAAATTATCAAGTTAAATTATTGATGAATCTCCATTTCATCACCTTTATTCTATCATTTTGGCCTCAAAAACCCCAGCAAATGCATGTAAATAGCATCAAATTGTACATAATAGCATTCATGATTCATTGTATTGATTACACATTAAATAAGGTGTTTAATGCCAAAATTATAGAAAAAAGAGAAGAAAAGAAAAAGGAGTAAAATATTGCAAATATTTTATGACCCTAACCCCGAGACCAAGGCCCGCATGGAATTGGTCGACAAGGAATAAAGTAGGGGGAGATAAGGGCCAGTGTACAATAAATACCTCATTTATTCATGCCTTTATTTATGCATTTTTGACACCTATTTTGTACATAATTATTTATTCATCAAATAAAGAAACTTTGTGCATTAAAGTTGGAGATAATAATGTAAATAAAAATACAAAATTGAGTTTGTGTAAAAATAATACTCAGTGTACATTTTATACACAGAATAAAAAGCCAAAACCTCAACTTCACAGACCCATATCTTGCAAATAAAAACTCCAAATCAACTAAACTCACCTTTAATTGTATATAGCTTTCCAAGAACTATTTAATAAAATTGGTTTCATAATTTTTGGCTTCCATCTGCAAAAGTTAGGTTTTTGGCCCCCATTGTGCAACCTGCCTGATTAAAATATTCAATATATTCCTTGTCTATTATTTTTATCAAATTATATTTTTAGAATTTTGTAAATAATGTAAATAATACATGTATATACTAAAATTAGAATAAGACTAAAAAGAATTAATAAAATAAAATACGCTTATGCAAGTTAATAGGCAAAATACCTATGATCAAGTATGTACATAAATAAAAGGGGAAAACATTCTTTAATTATTTTCTTCTTTTATATTTTTATAATAATGTAAATATTACATATAACTTATTAAAAATGTAAATCCAAAAATAAGAACCAAGAAAATAAATTAAATAATAAAGTATATATAATACATAGGTAAAAGACCTACAAGTATACCTACTTATACCTACCCCTATTTATTTAAAAATGAAAATAAACTCATAAAAACTAAATAAAAATACCTTTATACTCACAAAAATAAATTATAAATTCATAAAATAAGCCAATAAAATAATAAAATAAAATAAACAAACAAAAAATTAAAAGATACAAAATACATGTAAATACACACATATACACTTCATTAAAATAAAACTACAATAAAACACTTCAAAAAAATTCAATAAAAATCGTAAATAAATACTACATGAAATAATACACATTTTTTATTTTATAAGAAAATTTTAAAAAAATCATTTACTATGTCAAATAAATCAATTTCGAGCAAAATTTCCTGTTTTGTCTTCTTGCGGCCGACGTGGACCAATGGGGCGCCAGCCCTTGTTGACCGCCTGGTCAACTGTCCTATCCAAGCTCTAGCGTCTCTGAACCATCTTTTTCCCAGATTTCACCCCTTTTTTACGGCCATCTCGTCCATCGATCGGGCTCGCTTCCTTCACAAGAAATGATCTCGAATGATCACTGATACCCGCTGAACTCTTAGATCAATTCGATATTCATTGGATTAAGCAATAATCGCCGGTCAATAAGGCTCTAGGCCATTGTCTATAAATAAGAAGCTCTGCTCCCTTCCTCAAATTTGGCCAATTTTAATCCATCCAAAAGCCCTGAATTCGTTCCTGGGACGTTCCTCGTGACAGGGGGAGTGCTCCAGCACCTCGAATCGGCCGGAGGAAAGACAATTTTGACGCGGCGGAGCTCCGGCGTCCGTCCTGCTCCCTGGTGGCCCCCAGGTATAAGAGCTGTTTCTTTATCGCTTTTTAATTAGGTTTTAATGTTAGCTTTTGATTCCAGTTGTTAGTTTAGTGTTTAGTTAATCAGTGTAGCTTAGAATCCAAAATTCGAAGTTTGCCGGAGCTCAGCTCCGGCGACTTCTTCACAGTGACCTCGATTGTATCTGACCGCCTTTCGCCTCCCATTTCATTCCCCATCGTTTTCTCCATCGATCACACATCTTTGTTCAACCCAGGACCTCTGGTCTTGGCGAATCGGAGCTCCACCTCCGCCCTTCGTCGCATCTCCTCCGCCACACCTCATCTTGCTGTAGAGCTTCAAAACCCGGAGTCGAGGAGGTAGCCCTCGCTCCCCCTATTCTTCCTATGCAGGTCCAACAAAGAAAGAAGCCCATCTGGGCTCGAATCGAACCAGGAAGAGGTTCCTGGAGGTATTGTCCTTCATCGACCTCGTCCGAGCCCTTCAGACCTCCAGGAGACATGGCAAGACCATCAGGAGATGCAGAAGAACCCCAGCTACGTCTAGAGCACTTCAGTTGCGAGGGAGACGCCCGGAGGAGCCCAAGCTGCCCGATCGAAACTCGCCGGGGGCGAGCTTCTTCCCTGTTCTTCCGGGGAGCTCCAGCGCCGTCAGATCAGGAGAGTCGGCCCAGATTGAACGAGCACCGTCAGATGTAGCCTCGCATCCACCGTCCGATCAGCGAGGCTGATCTAATCTCAGCCATCATCTGCAAACCGGTATCGGCCGACGGATGCACGACGCGTGTCAAGTGGACGAAGATCAACCATCGGATCGCGCGCCTATTGGGGGTAAATTTCAGACACACCCCCCGCCTTTTTGTATTTATGTTTTAATGCTATAAATAAAAATCTCCGTTGTAAATAAATTGTAAAATTTACAGAAGCCCCCCTGTCGTTTATGTATTTACATATTAGTCCCTCCGCGCCTCACGTGCAGCACCCACGTGAGGCGCGTGATTTTTGCATTTAAACCCCGCCGGGTCCTGTTAATTGTAGAACAACCCCAAAAATAAAAATGAATGTTTATTTTTGTAGTAATATTTGCACTGATGCCCCTGAGAAACATTTTATTTGCAAATATGCCCCTGCCAGGCTGTTTAATTGTTGTATGCTTTGTCCATTTATTCCATACCTCATCTTGATTTGAAAAATTTTGCAAAAATGGATATAAGCTCTTGTTAGCCTGTTCTTACCCGTTATTTTTTTAGTTTTAATTTTGTTGTATTTTTGCATTTATTAAAAATAAAAAACATGCATTTTATTCCCTGACTAGTTTAGAAAATTCCAAAAAAAATTAAAAGACCTCAAAAAATTCCAAAAAAATCCCTAATGTGTATTTTGACCTATTTTAGTGTCAGTCCAAAAATCCATAAAAATCTCAAAAGAAAACCTTAAAAATTCAAAAATAGACAAAAACTTCAAAAAAATATATAAAATCAAAGAAAACTCAGAAAAATATAAACTCAGTTCCTGTTTCTTCTATATTTTATTATCTCTAATTAAAAAGCAGTGTGGAAAAATTTTGTGGCTGTTTGCTATTTTTGATTCCTATTTTACTTACAGCGAGTACCTATTTTACTGTTTTCCTTTATTTCAGCATTTAAAAATACCAAAAACAATTTGAAAAATACCCAAAAATCACAAAAACATTAGAAAATCATGAAAATACCAAAAAGACCTTATCTCTGGATTTTTGACTATTTTTGTATATTTTTATAAATATTGTATCACTCCTCTCTCCCCTTTATATATATATTCCCCTATTGAAAAAGAAAATTAAAAAAAATATCTATCTATCTATCTATATATATAAATATATATTTATGAATGTATAAAATTCTAAAACTAAATTTAAAAAAATTATATTTATTTATTTATTTATATATCTAATGTATGTATTATATGCTATATACTCACCCTCTATGGGTATACATATATATTTATATATTTATATTCTATGAATTATATATATATATTACCTAATTATATTATTAAAATAAAAATAAAAAAATTATAAAATATAAAAACCCACAAAAATAGGCTTCACACATGGATGACTCTGTGGTACATGCACATCATTGGCTTATGCATTCTTGTATTGCTCTCTGTGGTTCGACCTCTACATGCTTGTTCACTATACATTTTATGGTAGAGTAATAGATATTAATTCACATTTTTGGACTTAATTCATTCATTCTTTTATTGTGGGTTAATGGCTGATCAACATGGTATTCTGCGAGCGGTCGCCTTAGCGACACTTTATATTTATTATTCATGGTGACCCTTGCATGAATTTATCGTGTTATCAATTATACGTCTAATCAAAGAAATAATAATGCCATCATGAAGAGTATTAAATTAGTACAACAACAACAAAGCCTTTTCCCACAATTAAGTTGGGTCGGCTGCATGGATTCTTCGCCTCCATTCAGATCTATCTTGGGTAAATCCCGGGCTTATATCCAAAAAACTAAGATCCCTTTGTATAGTCTCTTTCCAACACTTCTTGGGCCATCCTTGCCCATGCTTAGCCGGCTCAACATCTTAACACTCGCATCTCCTAACCGGTGCATCTGTTGATCTTCTTTGCAAATGACCAAACCATCTTAAGCGATTTTCTCGCATCTTATCCTTGATCGGAGCTACACCAACTTTTTTTTGATTGCATCATTCCAAATCCGATCTTTACATGCGTGTCCACACATCCACCTTAGCATTTTCATTTCTGCTACAGTCATTCTCTGTACATGTCTATGGTTCACAGGCCAACATTCAGATCCATAGAGCATAGCAGGTCTCACGACTGCTTTATAAAACTTTCCTTTAATTTTTAAAAGAATTTTCTTATCACAGAGAACAACGGAGGCTCCTCTCCACTTTAGCCAGCCTACATTTATTCTATTAGTAACATCTCCATCAGTTTCCCCATCCTGTTGCAAAATAGATCCCAGATATCTAAAAGAATCTCTCTTTCGAATGTTATTGTCACCAATTTTCACCTCAGTTCTTTTACCATTTCTTCCATCAAAGGTGCACTCCATATATTCCGTCTTAGCCCTACTTATACGAAATCCTTTAGTCTCCAATGCATGTCTCCAGATCTCAAGCTTCTCATTTACTCCATCTCTAGTCTCGTCAATCAACACAATATCATCAGCAAATAACATACACCAAGGTAACTCATCCTGAATGTGACTTGTCAACTCGTCCATAATCAAAGTAAAAAGAAATAGACTCAAAGATGAACCTTGATGTAAACCAATGTTGATGTAAAAATAGTCAGTTTTCCCAGACGGGGTCCTTACATAAGATAAAGCCCTATCATACATGTCCTTTATGAGGTTAATGTATAGGACAAGTACTTGTCTCTTTTCCAAAACTCTCCACAACATCTCTCGTAAGACAAAATCATAAACCTTCTCCAAATCAATAAAGATCATACGGAGGTTCTTCCTTTTAGCTCAATAAAGATCATAAGGAGATTCTCCAAATCATGAAGAGCATTAAATTAGTAAAATAATGAAATTGAAATCAGCCAATTTAGCGTTCATATGCTCAAGATATTGAGAAAATAGTGCAAGGGCGTAATTGTAATAAAAATTATAAAAATAAAAGAGATAACTATGAATAATAGTCCATGGAGAGGGCATATATGCAATTTAGGAAACTTGGCATGGGTCCTCTGTAAATTTCCTAGAAGCGCACGTGAGGTACACATGCTTGCGAAGGACTCCCTTATAAATAGGAGGACTTTCCGGGCATGATTTGTAAAGTGCCTGGCCTGCACATGCATTACACACGTGTGGGCCAAGCTCGAAGGCGGGCAGAGGGTGGGTGTAGGTATGGAGTACGTGTGGCACACCTTCATGCTTCGGGTATTGCCTCTATCCTACCAAGGCTTCTTGTTCGACAGGCGGCTTCGGGGTGAACATGCACCATCGAATTATCATGATCTAACATTGCCGGTACATCAAGGATCATCATCTTCCTCCACGAGTGAAGGAGTAGCATCGGAGCTCCGATGAACTTGTGCGAGAGCCTCCATCATTGTCTTGCATGCAGAAGGTTGTCACACCCCCGCAAGACTCGGGCGAAACTGTTGACTCCTCGGAGAGGACCTGGCAGTGGCTGACAGCTCCCGTCAATGAAGGCTCGTTGGGAGAAAAACCTTTAGAATGGAGGCTTGTGCAAAGCTCCGACCATTGAAGGTGGTAACCACCTACAGATGGTAGGGAAACAATCCAAGCAAAATTGGGCATGGGTGAAGTGGAATGAAGGGTCGACGTGCGGAGAATGCAGGTGACCCAAGATGTGTTGGCAAACGAGAGATATTGTTGGCAGAGGAGAGGGTTTTATAGGTGGAGCTCATACATTACATGATGGTGGAGGGGCGATTTGCAATGGTCGGTATTGGCCGTAGGAATAGGATCGAGGAGTAGTGATGGTTGTGAGGAGATTACAGAAGTTAGGGATATGTGGCGGTGGCCTTAGATAAGAGATCAGAGGCGTGGGATGGTTAGGGTAAATGGGAGAAGTGAGAGGGGCAGTGAGGCATAACGACCAACGAGTGGGATGCGAGAGGTGAAATATGGATTCTCCGCCGTTGGATCTGGAGATTCAATGACCATGGATGAGGTGCGGGGCGAGGGATTGGATCAAATCATCGGATCTGGTCTAGCGGTGGAGAGAGTAGCACTAGGGAACAACCACGATGAGGGGGGGGGATGGTGATCCTACAGTGGGGATGCAAGAGGCTACGTGGAGGAGTCATATCTAGTGGATGCGGTGTCATCTAATGGCTGAGGTGAAGGCAACTGTGAGCGGTTGAGATGAAGCCCATCATGAAGATTAGACAGCGAAGAGATAAGGTGGAGACAAGCGGCTAAGATTGAGGCGGGAATGGGAAAATGAATGGCCAGGAAAAGGACCGGGTGGCGTTAGGAGGACAGGGCCACACGGCGACTCCAGAGAGTGCCACATGACCCAACCAAATTATTCAGAAATAGGAAAATGAAGAAAAAAAAGAAATAAGAGGGAAAAGAATTATGAAAAAGATAAAACATGAAGTTTAAATCTCGAGGAGATCTACAAGTTTTATGTTGGACAAAAAGCCAAAGGAGATTAGATAAACAACACAAATTTTTTGATAGTATTTTTAATGAATAAAAATAATGCATTTTTATGGTTTTGTGATTTTTTGTCTCTTTAATTTCTCTTCGAAATCAAAATTAATATCTACAATATTTAATCTAGTTTTGGAGTTTTTAATAGGAAATAATAAAGAAAATAAAACAGGTTAATTTTGTATAATAGTTAAGGTTATTTACAGATAAAGGGTCAATTGTTAATAAAACTGAATTAATAAATTTTTTTGAATTGTCATTGCTTAGAGGATAATTAAGGAGTATAGTGATGATAAATCAGAGATTCACCACCAGGTACCCTCTTTATCCCTATTCACCCTCCCCTTTTGCTTCTTCTTCTTCTTCTTCTTCTTCTTTGTATTCCTTCTCTTCTCATGTTCTTCATCAACGTCAACTCACCAAATCAACACACTACATTCTTATCTCACTGAAAATCTATGCTTTCCCTCTATCATGCAACCTTCCACCTCCGACCGAGTCTGCGGTCGGAGATCAGCTCCTTTCCTCCATCACACCCTATAGGAGACCCATCACCACTTGATGATTACAATATATACAGTTATAACATGCTTAAATTATGTGGAGTACAACCTTAATATTTGATTTATAAACTCCAAATTCACATAATCTACATCTAATTTATTCCATATACACAACAAAGAAAATCACTTTAATACATATAGAGACGACTAGTGAAAGTATAAATCGACAATTCATAGTTATATATCTGGATAAAATATTTCAACAATCTCTATTTATACAAATATATCTATGAACTACATGTTGAGAATACATCCAACACTAAGTTTGATAATTATTTGTGTTCATCATTAAAATATAACTTGAATTTAGACTTCATTAAAATTATATTGAGACAAGAGAGAGGGAGAGAAAGCATTAAATAAATATCCAACACATTGGCTTTACATTTTCCATTAACATTTTATGTTGACAAGAAAGTGGAAGGTTGATTCTTGCAAACTCACCAAAATCATTTCCCATGTGCAGTGAAGACCCATCTTAGCTTCTCTTTCCTTCCCATGATGGAGCCACCCTTTGAGACCACATCATTGATAAACACAACAGAAGAAACTGCTCCTCTAACCCCACCGACACCTATCATCGAACTGAAACCCTTACCACAAGATCTGAAGTATGATTTGCTCGATGATGCACACACTCTACCGGTCATCATTAATGCCAATCTAGATCACACTCAGGAATGCCCACTCATGGAAGTTTTGAAGAGGAATTCTCAAGCAATCGGATGGAAAATAACTAATTTGAAAGGAATAAGCCAAACATTTTGTACATACCACATATAGTTGGAAAATGATAGCAAAACCTTTCGAGAAATGCAAAGACGATTAAATCCTAATCTACGAGAGGTTGTGAAGAATTAAATATACAAGTGGTCAAGTGCTAGCATCATTTATCCAATAGCCGATAGTCTTTGGATCAGTCCTCTCCAGGTCATCCCCAAGAAAGCCGGATTAACAATTGTAAAAAATGAAAAAGGAGAAGACATACCTACTTGAATAGCAACATCTTGGAGAGTCTGTGTCGATTATAGAAAACTCTATAAGGCCACACGAAAAAACCACTTTCCACTACCATTCATTAACCAAATCATCGAGAGAATAGTCAGAAAGAATTCTTTTACTTTTGGATGGATATTCTACATATAATCAAGTGGCCATAGCTTCAGAGGATCAAGATAAAACCACCTTCACCTATCCTTTTGGGACTTATGCATTTCGACACATGCCATTCGGATTATATAATGTCCCAGCAACTTTTCAAAGGTGTATGATGAGAATCTTTGCTGATATGACCAGTGATTTTATGGAAGTATTTATGGATGATTTTTCAATTTTTGGAGACTCCTTTGAGGAAACTCTTGGATTTTTGGATAGATTCCTACAAATACATTGAAGTAAAGTCGATATTATCTTGGAAAAAAAATCACATTTCATGGTGAGATAGGGGATTGTGCTAGGGCATATTGTATCAAAGAAAGGAATGGAAGTGGACCCATCCAAAATTGAGACCATTGCCCACCTAAGCTCACCAGTTAATATAAAAAGAGTTCAGTTCGTTTTAGGCCACGTTGGCTTCTACCGACGCTTTATCAAGGATTTCTCAAAACTTGTCTACCCACTAACCAAATTACTTGAGAAGGACCAAGATTTTACGTTCACCGAGGAAGCATTCGAGTCTTTCACTCTTCTGAGAAAAATCATCACTGAGGCACCCATATTACAGCCACCTGGTTGGACCCTTGAATTTGAAATCATGTGTGATGCTTCTAATTATGCTGTTGGGTTAGACTTGGGACAAAGGAAGGATGGTCAGCCCTATGCCATCCAGTATGCCAGCAAGACCCTTGATGACGGCCAAAGGAATTATACCGTGACTGAGTAAGAATTGCTGGCTATTGTGCTTTCACTAGAAAAATTTCCATCTTACATCTTAGGATCCCACATCATAATTTGCAGGCCACTCTTCTCTGAAATATCCCTTTACAAAGAAAGATGCCAAGCCTAGACTCATTAGGTGGGTATTATTGGTCTAAGAATTCGACTTGGAAATTCAAGATAAAGCTGCAGCAAAGAATGTCGTAGCCGATCACTTATCAAGACTTCCTTTGTTGCCTTCACCAATTCATAACATGATCCCAAATTTATGATAATTTCCCAGATGAGAACATAATGTCTGTCTCTCAACTCCCTTGGTATGCAGACATCGTCAATTACTTCGTCACTTCCACATTACCTGATGACTGGCCGAGACATAAGAGAGACAAAACCAAAGTCCAAGCCCGATATTATCACTGGGATGGCCCCCTCCTCTTCAAAGAGGGTACTGATTTGATATGGAGACGTATCCCTGAATCTGAAGTCTCTAGTATCCTATCTCACTGCCACACCGCTGGGTGTGGAGGACAACACTCGGGGAAGCATACAACTGCTAAAGTACTGCAATGTGGTTTCTATTGGCCTACAGTGTTTAAGGATGCCATCATTTTGCTCAAGCCTATACCGCCTGTTAAATCAATGGAACAATGACCCGAGGCAACATGATACCCTCCAACCAGTACATGTAGTCAACATTTTTGACACTTGGGGCATAGACTTCATGGGACCTTTCACTAAATCACATGACTACCAACACATCCTTCTTGCCACTAACTACGTCTCCCATTGGGTTGAAGCCATTCCCACTCGCGCTGCTGATAGCGCAACTGTTGTCAAATTCCTGACCAACCTCTTCTCTCGATTTGGATTACCTAAGGTGGTCATTAGTGATTGTGGAACCCACTTTCTGAATGCATATGTGAAAAAGCTACTTAAAAAGAATGGAGTTGAACACCGTGTCTCGACCGTCTATCACCCACAAACAAATGGAATGACCAAGCTATCAAACCGAGAAAGTAAAACCATACTCCAGAAACTTGTCCGATCAGATTGCATGAATTGGTCCCAACACTTGCCAACTGCTCTCTGGGCCTACCGTACTTCCTTTCGCACACCTTTAGGAATGAGCCCATACCGACTTATCTATGGAAAACATTGTTAGTTACCTATTGAGATCCCACCATAAGTCACTCTAGGCGATACAGAAATGTCATTTGGTATATGATGAGGCAGGATAAAGTAGATTACTAGATTTGGTTGAATAGGAAGAATTACGATCACAAGTCTATGAGAACAACTTGATCTACAAGGAGAAAATCAAAATATGGCATGATGCCAATATTTCGAGGAAAACATTTCTGGAGAATAAAAAGTGTGGCTATTTGATGCAAAATTAAAACTATTTCCAGGCAAGCTGAGATCAAAATGGAAAGGACCATACAATTGTAACCCAAGTTTTTGACAATGGTTCAATAAAAATATCTGACCCAAACACTAAAGCTACTTTCAGAGTCAATGGTCAAAGATTGAAATCCGTTGTTGAACCCTTTGGTCGCATGCTTGTTTATGCAACATACCTTCTACAGGAATAGTGAGCAGTACACATCGCCGAGCTGAGGCGTTAAACCATGCATTCTCATGAGTCTCTCCTCACACGTATCTTTTCTTCTTATTTCTCGCATGTTTATTTTTACTGCATTGCATTAGATAAGTATGGGGGTACACCTCTATACTTAAAAAATATCAAAAATGCAAAAATACATTTTCACATCACTCGTCCAAATCTGTTGGTCCTCTAAGTTATTGACTGCACAATGAGGACATGGCTTTTGATAAGCACGGGGGGTGTCTACAATGTTTTTCAAAAATGCATTTTTTATCTTGAAAAATATTTTCTCAAAAAAATATTTGCATACAAAAAATCAAATACAAAATTTGCAAAATTCCCTCAAGATATTTTCCCAAAAAACATCATAAAATCTTTTAAAAAACCACCAAAAATATGTCCTTCCTCCCATTTTTATCCTATTTTTGAGAAATCAGCTCTTCATTGCATAGATCGTAGACTGAAGCTGAGTTGACCCTAACCCACTTAATTACATCAAAATTTCACTAGGCATGAGTTTTAAGCTTTCTTTAGGTCCATATGGACTTTATTCTCTCAATTCCGCTAACTCTACTAGTGAATAAACTTTTGTATCCAACTAGATCATCTAAGCAACTAGTAGCACTCTTAAACTCTTCATTGGATATTAAGCAAATGCACATTCCACTTAGCTTGATTGAGTTTATTTTACGAGATACCTAGTTGAGTGATGAGTTGTCCTCTTGGTTGTGCCAATGCATGAACCTTGTCTATGGTTAATGAAGGAACTTGACTCAGGAGCAACATAATCTCTCTAGTCTAAGTATGTTAGCAAATAAGCTAGTATCGTGCCTCCAAAGTCAATATTAAGGCGATACTACCTTGATGCCAAATCAAAAGCAAAAACACCACAAAAGGCATATCATTATGCGAAAGAATGCAACATACTACCAATCATGCAAAGATGTGCAAAGCAAAGCAATGAAAGAAGATCTAACAAATAACCCTACTCCACCAAAAAGTCAAGGCAACAACCCAATGATGCCACCTAATCTCTTAAAAGAGGCCAAAGAGGCACATGTTTATGCTCTACAAAAAGGAAAATAATGAGAGTAAAAGACCAAAGCGGTCTACGGAAAACCCCGAAATTAAGTCCCATTCTCCATCCGAATTGCTCTCTATTTTTATGCTAACATACTTGGGTGAAAAGAGACTATGTTTGAATTCAAGTGAGGACCAAGACTAGAGACATAGGGAATCATTCGATTCCTTGATAGATTGTGTTGTTATCTCATTCTCTCGACTCATAAAAGCTACAACATCCCTAACACTGTTTATATCCACTCAAGGTCAAAGAGAATACTTGTTGATTAGAATGATCTTGCTTGATCAACTTTCTGAAACCATTTCGATTTTGTGGGAATTCAAAGGCTTTTGAAACTACGAACTCGAGTCAAGTCGATAATTCAAATAAATCTTTAATCCATGGGTCGACTCTACTGAAGTTTGTGTATATGTGTCGTTGGGATATGAAAATTCAAGACTTTGTGGGTGTGTTTGCTGCAAACCCTCACCCAGTCCATCTTAATTATTTCCCTCATCCTTCATTATATTTTATCTTATTCTTGCTCGAGACTAGCAAGATTTAAGTATGGCTGTGTGATGATTACATTATATACAGTTATAACATGCTTAAACTATGTGGAGTACAACCTTAATATTTGATTTATAACTCCAAATTCACATAATCTACATCTAATTTATTCCATGCACACAACAGAGAAAACCACTTTAATACATATAGAAGACGGTTAATCAGATTATAAATCAACAATTCATGGTTATATATCTGTATGAAATATTTCAATAATATCTATTTATACAAATATATCTATGAACAACATGTTGAGAATACATCTAGCACTAAAAGTGATAATTATCTGTGTTCATCATCAAATATAACTTGAATTTAGACTTCATTAAAGTTATATTAATACAAGAGAGAGGGAGAGAAAGCATTAAATAAATATCCAACACATTGACTTTATATTTGCCATTAACATTTTATGTTGATAAGAAAAAGCATGGTTGATTCTTGCAAATTCACCAAAATCATTTTCCATGTGCAATGAAGACCATCTTAGCTTCTTTCTCCTTCCCATGCATGGAGCCCCCCACGTTGACATCCTTCCCCATGCATATATTCCCCATGCATGTAATCAATTCTTTGTCTTTATTTGCATGCTCTCTTTTATTTGCAGGTGGAAGAGCCACCCATGAATTGTTATAAAAGGAGGGTCTCCCTCACGTTGAAGGCCCCATGCACTCCATGCTAAGATGTTCCTCCCCCGTGTGCCTTCCCTCTCCCCCGCTATTCTCTCTCTCTCTCTCTCTCGCCCAAGCTCTCCAGTCCTCCAGCTGCTCTCGCGCACTGTGGCACCGTCCAACCCGCACACCATCTTCCCGTCCAGCAACAATACTATTTGCGCGAGGAGAACCATTCTTCCGCCCATCAACCACCCGCGTGGCCTACCTCCTCCTCTTCGTCATGTCCTCCTTGCACGACCTCGACCAGCTCCTCGACGCCCTCGTACAGCCATCGCCTTGCCGCGGACCTCCTCTTCCTCGTGTCAACATCTGCATGTGTGAGCCACTCCGGATGCACGTCTTCCTTGCACCACCGTGAATCGTTTCCGCGCAACCGTCTTCACGCCATCATCTCCATCGCCGTCGACATCGTCTTCATTTCGTCTTTGGATAGAGAAGATTTCTTCCCATCTTTATTTACTTCTTGCATTTTAATTCCCATAAGTTATTTTCTGTAAGTTGAATTAAAAGAAAACAACTCTCATGTTATAATCTCACTTGGCATTTTTATTATATTAGTGTGTTGTTTAAGTTAAACTTGGAAGCATTCTTATTTTGTAGGCTACTCTCAACCCTAAATCCTCTTTAATTATATGCTGAAATTTTATATTTTATTTTGCTCTTTGAAAGATTGCAAATGACTCTCATTTTTACATATTAAATTGCGATTCAATCCCCACTTCCTTACTTAGTTGCACTCATACCATCATTTGCTTACTCTATGTTCTAAGAAGTATTTTCACCGTAGATTGCATCGTCTCTTCAAGAATTCATATTTTTCTCTCATTGCCATGGATTAAGATTCTAATTAAACTTGAAAGAGACAAATGTCACAAATTTGCTTGGTCCCCGTGGATTCGATCCTTTACTTGCCGTGTATATTTTTCTGTAATTTGATCGTGCTCGTAGTTGTAATCTTATTTTTTGATTGCAGTTTTTTCGTGGACCAACACCGATGTGGTAAAATACATATTTTAAACCGTGTAAAATCGCTTCAAACCCGCCTTCCCCTTCGTACTTTAATGCCTTGACCGAGATCTCTAGTCTCTAGTCAATCTATCTCTTGCAGGAAGATGCCATGAGTACCTATAGGACTTACAATAGATCATTCCCAGAGTGCCATCACAGTTGTGCTCTACTATCATGGTCTAGAGCATCCTCTATTGCCGGTGAAGTAATAGACACATTGAGAAGAGAGGAGGACCCTCCATAACTACAATTGTCGTCAGGTGAGGGATCGAGCCTCTATCTAAATCGTTGGAGAGACATCCTTCCTCTACTGTCTGATCCTATTGCATCAGAAGTACTCAGCGCAGGACACGTGGCTTGCACTTAGCCACATGACCAGGACAACTATGGTGCATATGAGATATGGAATTATTAATTCTGAGACATTTTTGAATATCAATAAGTTTGAGGAAGTTATTCTTTAATTGTGAGCACATTTATTCTCTTATATTCCTGGAAATTAAATTTGATTGCTCATTAAAATTGTGGAACTTGGGTGTATCTCTTAGAATTAAATTGAAGTTTGTTGATCAAATAATTTCTGAAATTAAATACTTCTAATTAAGAGTGGTATAGAACACAGTTATCAAGCTGGCGATGGCTTCCAAGAGATGATGGGTTGTTATAGAGGACGGAGGGGTGGGATTTCATGATTGGGTTGGTCAGAATCAGATAGGGAGAGGGAGCTGGAAGTGGTTGAATACCGTGGTGATTTTGGATTAGGAGTCGTAGGGGATAAAGGTAATGGTCATGGCGGTTTGAAGAGATCAGGGAGAGCATGGGGTCTCCAGGTGGTTGGGATTTTGGATGTAGTCTGTACGAGGATCAGAGAGGGTTGGGTCTCAGTTGGATAAGGTATTATGGTTGTTGGGTTGCCGGAAGATCGGATGGGGGAGATGGATATGATGGAGAAGGGGTCGCTGGAGGAAGGAGATGAGAAACGAGACATTGAATCGTGGCTTGATCCAATGGTCTAGAGGTCATCATGTGATTAGCATGTGAGGAGGCTGGAAGAGGGTGAGATCGATAATGGTCATTGGATCAAGTTCGATCTAACGGCTTGGGTTCGCAACGCCAGCGGACAAAAATGTTTGTCGGAGGTGGGGCAGGGGGGGGGATTTTTTGACCTAAGGGCTGAAATGGAGTGGAGGGTCGAATGGGGGTATGCCATGTGGTAAAGTGTAGACCATGATTGTTGACCTTGCATGAAAAGTGAATAAAAAATAAATAAAAAATAACAAATGATCTCAAATGCAAAATATATAAAATATAAAATGTAGATCTAAATGTATTATACAATGTTAATGAAGGACCTCAATGCGAATGAAATCAACTGTGTAAGTTATGAATTTTTTCGTTGATATTTTATGTGTAATAAAATACCAAATTTTTTTAGTTTTATTTTTTTTCATTTAGTTTTTTTGTAGATAATGCATGCATGAAAAAGTCAAACATGATGTAGGATAATGTAATGGACACAAATACATTTTTTCTATTTTTACAAGTTAGGAAATGGTTAGAATAAATTAATGAAGTCAGTTGTTTACAAATGAGTTAGTTGATCTACACAAGTCAGAATTTCTTTTATTTTTTTTACATTTTTTTGACATTTTTTTGATTTTGATTTTTATTTACTTAGTTAGAAAATGAGATGAAGTAAAGAAATTAAAAATAAATAAAAAAAGAGAGTTAAATATGTACATGAAATAACAAGTCCAATATCAGTGATTACGTACGATATACAATTCGACTCCAAAATTCAAACATATGGACTCCGATTCTTTTGAATTTGATCTTTATTTGTAGATAATTGAGTATACATTATTTCAAAAGTGAGTAAAGTGACATTGGACATTGTATGTGAGAGATATTGACATTTACAGTTTTTAAGTTATAATTAGGGATTGATTTTATTTCACATGCATACAAGTTAGTATTTTTTTAGGATTTTTCATGGAGTAATAATGGTGATAAGTACACAATCAAGCTGATTTGTTGTCAATTGGATTTAGTGTGAATTAACTGAAAATGAATGAACTTAGGTGAATGTATACAAGTTAACATAAATGTAAAATGAAGTGCTAATCTATGCAAATTATTTACAAGTGCATGAATGCAATCATGAGTTATAAACACATGAGTGGATCTAATTACTCAAGGCAAATCTCTATTTTCAGCTAACTAGAGTGATCGATCACATATTCATCAACCAACTATTTCACCATAATATCGGTCTATTCTAGTTGATAGTTTGACCTTCACCGTGATGCTCGGGAATCCGAGTTACCCGTTTACAAAGCATTCACAATACCACATTTGCTATCGATCGCATTATGTTACATAAAATAAGGAGATTTTTTTGGCGTTTGTTTGACATTCACAATTTAATAATCAACCACAGAACAACACGTGTCACCAAGAGATAATTGCATTAATTTTTATAAAATATTACATGTATCAAAAAAACTAATATTATGTACATGTATCCTAAAAATATAATCGAAGAAAGAAGTAAGAATTTATAATATCCTGTACAAAATCTATACTATGTGTACCGCCAAAATATCTGAACCTCAGAAGCTAGAAGTCCGACCGTATAAGATTTCTATTCTTCCCATCTTGTTTTAAGTCTTAATAATTAATTAATTCTTTGATTCATTATGTGATCACGATGGTTGAGGTGATCTAGATCTAAATTATTTCCTTTGTCCTTATTATGAGATGAAAGATATGATGATGGATCTTATTAATGTTGATGATTGATGATGATTTCTAGGATCTAATCTTTATCCTCACCATCACCTACTTGTGATATAGTAATCAAACTCAAGCGGTGAGGAAGCTTGCTAAGAGACTCTTCCATCTCACCTTCCCAGTGGAAGAGTGGTCTAGGAGAAGGCTAGACACTCCAAAAATACACCCCTGAGACGGATGGGAGAGACTCTCCGGAGTGAGTCACTCCAAACCGGGCTGACTGGTATGGGCAAAACGAGCTCGTAAAACAAAACTAGGGGTCCTCCTTCCTAGGTACCCTATTGAAAACAATGTCAATCGAACTGGTCAAACTAAAGCACCTGGATCCCAATGAAGCATAAAAACTGCGAGCTCGCGAAAAACCATACAAAGGACTCGGATCCTAGACCCGCACACTAGGCGGTCGCTGCCCTGACTGGGCTTCCTATCTCCCGCCCAACTGAGGGTCACCGTACCCACGCATAGTCAGGTGTAAGGATCACCATGAGTGGCATAATTAATTGTCATCACTGATTCACCGTCATATTCACTTATTTGATTACTCAATTCTTTCTTAATATTTTCTATGGTTAACTTTACAGATCTAGGTATTTTGTCATAACTTATCATTAATGATATATAAATGGTAGATTATACTAATGAAATAATTGATGAGGATTATTAATCATAATGATCTCAGGAAATCATTTGTTGGATTCAAAAGAGAAGGGTGTCCATATCCTAATATTTGTATTTCAAATATCTTTTATAAGGTCATGATACTTGGACTATTAATTGATCTGATTTTAGGCATAATTACATACTAACTCCCTAAATGTTTCAATTTTTAAAATAATAATTTTGGAGCTAATTAATGGTCTAAAATTTGAGTCAATTTATGCAAGATACCTAACTTCTTTACATTCTAAAACATAATTTCTATAGTCCATTACTAGTCTGAAATTTAAGCACGTTTGTATGTTAAAATCACAACTATTTCACCTTTTATAACATAATTTCTTAAGCCTATTAATAGGTCTGAAATTTAGTTTAATTGCATGTAGATCGCCCTTGATTTCTCATCAAATTAAACCTGAAATTCTATAGCATATAGCAGGCTGAAATTTGACTCAATCGCATGTTATTCTTCTCCAATTTCTTCGATTTGAAAACATGTAAAGTGTAGCTAATTAGTGATTCAAAATTAGACTCAATTATATACTATTCACCCCTAATCTCTCATAATTCAAGCATAAAATCTATAGCTATTAGTGGTCTGAAATTACACTTAATTATGTGATCTTTACCTCACTTATATTTATCTTTCTAGCATGAAAACTAGAGAAATTATATGTTTGAAATTTATATCTAATTACAAGATAACTCCCCCCAATTATTCCTTCTTCACACATGAATTCTAGAACTAATTTATTGATATGATTTCTGGATCAATTGCATGCAGACACCTAAATTTTAAAATTTAGAATCTAGCGTCTATTTTGTGGTTTTAAAATTGGACTTTTAAATCTCATGAATGGTAGCAAGAGATGTGAAATGACTGTACCTTTGTTATCCAAGATTTGGAGATCAAAATACATGTAATAGATTCCAGTTGGGGAGGAGAGCAACAGCTTCAAACTCCAAAGGAGCAGCATCACTTGGTTGTTTGGAGGATCTAGGGGAAGGGGGGGGGGGCTCCAACAGTTCTCAACTGCTTGAAGAGGACATCAACAACTTCAACAGGCGGTCTCTGGCAAAATAAAAGGCGAGCAATAACTCTTGGATAGAATGGCAGCACCAGCTGCAGCTGTAGCAACAACAACAACCAGTTGTGTGGAGAGAGGGGGCAACAACTCCAACAGATTCTGGAGAAACAAATGGGGGAAATTTTTGGCTCCTTCTCAGCTCGAATTAGAAGGGTATTGGAGGGGGGGGGGATTTTTTAGGAGAATAAAGGGGTTTATATAAACAAGGAGAAGGCTTTGGGTGTTGACATGTGGAGAAGTTTTGGGGTCACTAGTATGGGCTTGGTACTGCCAAGTGGAAAAGACTTGGGGGCCATGTGTAGGCTACTGGAAATTTCAAATTGATTTTTTCATTATCTCTCTCTACATGACATATCAAATTCATCCCCATTTCTATGTCGAATCTCTGATTCAGATGAATAATAGCTCATTTCAATAGTCTCTGAATGATAAACAAATTGAGTATATATTCATATACTTCTGATGTGAGATGAAATCAGAGATTATTAAATTTTGCAATTTTAAATGGTCAAATGACCTCCGATCGACAAACAGTCGATTTTGTTGGTGTTATTTTGCTGAATCAAATTTTATGATGGTCTCAGTTTGTTTTGCAGTTCAGACCGCGCCGTGGCTTTTTCTCGGTGACACTAATTATGATGCAATCGATTTTTGATCATTGCACCCGAACCCGATTCAATCAATGATCTATGGATCGATATGGATTTATTCAATATTAATTGAATCTTTTTTGGTCATGAAGATCCTTAATCGGTTGGATTTGGTTTCAGATTCAGATGATTCAGATCCGAGTGTCACATTCACTATCATACCTAAAAGCTGTTGCTTTGTTCTCATCGATCGATTTTATTGAAACCTAAATCCGTTGATGATATAACCAGAATGAGAAACAACTTATGAGTACAGACTTCTTTGGAGAAGATCAATATCTGTGCTCCACCGATTATCGTTTGTTAATTTCAATTTTGGATGTTGTCCTTGAACCATATTAGGAAGTAATGAATAGGATCTCTTTCTTCATCCCAAAATAGATCGGCGGATACTTTTAAGTATATCTCTTTCATTTTGTTGAAATATCCGGAGTTTGTTAGGATCTTTGTTGTATAACTCACCATCATCATTTCATCCAAATTTATTAAACCTGACGCTATTTCCATCATCCATACACATATCACAAAATGTAATACATTCTTCACATAAATATCCCTTGGCAATTCAACTTTCAGGTGTAGCTTTATTAAACAACATATTCTTTAACTTCCTTAAATATCATTCTATCGGATACATCCACTGATACTGAATGAGACCACACATTTCAAGTCTAACTAGCAAGATGTATAATTAAATGTACAATTATATCGAAAAATGTAGGTGGAATATTTTATTTAAACTTACATAAAGTAATAACAATATTTGTTTCTAATCAATACAATATATTACTGGATCCAAGGTCTTCGAACACAGCATCTTAAAAAATCTACTAAGTTCCATCACCGGCTGCATTACATCAGCATGTAAGGCCCCTCTGATAGCTAATGGAAAATGAACTTGCATTACTATGTGATAATCACGTCTTTTTAACGATGATGTCTTTATTTCTACAACATTTATATGTCTGCTTATCTGCGATGAGAATCCACCAGATACATTGACACTTTTAAGAGATTTAAATGTCTTATCTTTTTCATCATTAGATAAGGTATAAATCGCTCCAAGAAGTGTGACTCTAGAATTATATGCTGACTCTATCGGATGTTTCTATGGACGGGGACCGTACTGCTAGGGAGGAGCATGGGCCGGGCTCGGGCCAGGCCCAACCTAGCCTAGCCCAGACCCATTTAGGAAATCAAGCCCACGGACCAGGCCCAGGACCGCTCTTTTGTCAACAGCTGGGCCCAAGCCCGAGCCCAGCCTGACTCATGATAGGTCGGGCTGGCCCATGAATCCTGCAGAACTGGGGGCGCGGCGGCGACGTGGGAGCTCTGGGAGTGGGGGAAGAATGGAGGGAGAGGAAGCATGTGGTGGAGCCGACAAGGGAGGGAGGCTGAAGTTGGGTCTGTGACTCTCTGTGTCACGCACGATGAGGGAGAAGGCCGAAGCCGACGAGGGAGGCCGAAGTTGGGTCTGCCCGACGGTGGGAAGGGAGTCGACGAGGGAGGGAGGTCGAAGCCGGTGAGGGAGGGAGGTTGGATGGGAGGCTGGGAGGTGGTGGCGGTGGTAGGCGGTCAGGGAGGGACAACTGGAGCTGTTGAGGGTTGGGATCGGGGAGCTGTGCGCGAGGAGACTGGAGAGGGAAGGGAGATGGGGAGGCGGGCAGGTGTGCAGGCCGGGTAGGGCGGGTGTGCGGGTCGAGCCAGGAGGGTGGGATGGTCGGGCCTGACGGGTGGGCGGGCCAAGCCTTGATGTGAGCTGCAAATCGGGCCGGCCCATGGACTGCGGGTATGGGCAATTACGAGTCCGAGCCTGGCCCGATTTGATAGATGGGCCAAAATGAGGGCTCATGCTCGCCCATTTAGATAGTGGGCTTGGGCTTGGGTCGGGCTTGAGCGGGCCGAGCAGCGGGCTGGGTTGGGCTGGCCCTAGCCCATGCTCCACCCTACGTACTGCATCAAATCACGTCTTGTTCGCAAGCTATCTTTCACAGTAGTTGAAAGGTTTAATATTTCAAGATATTTTCCATAACGTTCTTCCTTATATGCATTACATTTATATTATGACGAATCTATAATGTCTGCCAGTAAGATAATTATCGGAAGAAAATATTCTATTTTCGCCAACTCCTATATAACTTCTTCTTAAACGGTCGACCTAGAGAAAAGTTACCAATTTTCTTATTCTTTGCACTAAAAGCTTTCTGACTGTCGGATCAAATTAATTCGACATCCAAACGATTGGACGTCTACCTTGTTATTATTTTCACTTTTCTGCTGTATGTAATTCACAGGTAAGAAATGACCGTGATCTAAATAACAATGTTTCATACTCACAGTTAACCATGTGGAATGTGTTTTTCCATACAAATTGAAAATACGAGTTTACCTTTCGTACTCTAACTAGATAAATTAGCATATGGTGTGAAATTATTAATTGTTAATAGTAAGGAAGCACACATTGTAAAGAATTCCTTCTTAACCGCTTCAAAAGTCTGAACTCTGGTATTCCACAAAACTGTAAGTTCTTCAATTAAAGGTTGCATATAAGTGTCTATTTGCATTTCCTACCCCTTTTGGTTGGGTGTTAATAAAATCATCATCACAAAAGATGAATTCATCGACATCCAAGGGAGAATGTTATATGCAACAAGTATTACATGCCAAATAGAGTAGCTTGTACTCATATTTCCAAAATGGATTAAAACCATCAGATGCAACATCTAATCTAATATTTTTGACTTCCTCAGAGAAAGATGGATATCTTTTGTCAAATTTTATCAACTCCTTAGCATCCGATGGATGTCTCATAAGACACTATTTACCCTTTCTCTTGATACTATTGTTTCGTATCATCCATTTAGTTGTCCTTTCAGATGAATATAAACGTTATAGCATTTGATATTAGAGGGAACAATCGTAATATCTTCTCAGAGTTTTCCTATTTGATCCATCACTCATATTCTTATAGCTATTATCTTTGCATTCTCGATAGAACTCCAACTTTACTATTTCCTTTCAATATAAAATGCAGTAGTTCGGACATGCATCAATTTTCTCATAATATAATCCAAGAGATTGAAATCTTTATTTAGCATCCTTCCAATCTTTTGGAAACCTTTTAGGATTATTTAATATCTTCCTAATTAATTACAACACATCAGTCGTCATGACCGCTGTACGATGATTTTTCATTTTCATCTTAAAAATCTCTAATAGAGATCGTAAACGAGACATTTCAATTCCTGGGGACAAAGGAGTTTCTGCATCTGTTAAATTTTCACATAAATTACCCCGAATCGGTTCAGTAGTTTCATCTGAAATAGGCTGTTGAATATCATCAAACATTTCAAATATATTTCCATAATCATCTGTCCCCATTAAATCTCCACCGTGATCAACTACTTCATTATTATGTTTCGGCATATTATCAATTCCTTAACTATGATACGTCCAATTTGTATAATGAAGTCAAATTCTATTTAATATAAGGTTCTCATAGGCTACATGCTGATTGTTAGTTAGAACATTTTTACTTCTAACACACGGATAATGAATCTTATATCCTTCACTGTCTAATAATATGCTATAGTGACTCTCACCGAAATGTCCACTCTAAAAAATCGATGACACCTTTATTCTATGTTTGATAATCATCAAATATTTTGTCCATCCAACTCTTGATCATTTTCTATATCATATAAATTAATATAAGGTGAAATAGAACTCATAACATGAGATCTGAGAAATAAATAAGGTTAATCTCTATTAATAAATCTCCGACCAACCTAAAAGTTAACCCTATGATAATTTTAATACTTGCGACATCAATCCGATTTGATAAATTTAATATCTAATATTGTCTACTCCACCACTTGCCACATTCAATCCGATAGCAAACCACATACCCTTTCTAATTTTCTAAGCTCATCTCATCATTTGATCTAATTGGAAGCATGATTTTTCTCCTTTCCTCATTATCACCATCCATAATTGGATATTAGTGGTTTGTCCCGTCCCCTCATCATTTCACACGGAGTGATATTATTTATTTGGTAGTCAAAACCCAAATTCAACCTCTTGGATATTCCTCATGGCTAGTATTGCCCATATATAAACTTTTGTCATGAAGGTTTAGTTATGATAAAGCATCAATAAAATTGCCTAAAATTGAAGATTTATCTCTCTCATTCCTCTCAGTTATGAATGTTTAGATACAATAAACTCTGGGGGATACACATGTATACATTATCAATTAAACAACTAATGCTCATCATGCAGTAGAGTGGTGTATTAAACTTGATATCTCCCAATTTAAGAATATCTCAAAATACTTACAGACATCTATTTATATCTTGGAAGAACTATTCCATAACTTAAATATTAAAACTAAAATCAATATATACAAACATCTACTCTATCAACACACATCCGTCCTAGGAAATCAAAACTTCATTCATACGCATAATATAGTATCAACTTTAAAAAATAAAAGGTTTAGATTTCATAAGTTACCTGGATTCATCTCGAAGGAGAGTGGCATATGAGATCAACGGAGGGAGTGACCGAAGAGGACAAGGGATGGCGATGAACTGAATTTTCACCTCTTTTAATAATGTTAAATTGTAGTATAGGAGATGAAAACCATATCATTAAAGACCACACTTTTGAATATATGGAATATTTTACTTGGTAAGTGTGCTAAGGTCAAACTCATAGAACAATGATTTTTAGTTACGTGGTTTCAAATTAATTTAAATAATTAATTATTTACTATATTAATTCAATGTCAAAGAATGATACAGATGACAATGTAATCAAACAAATGAAATTTAAAGCAAATGAAAACAAATAAAAGAGAGAAGAAAGAATGGATATGTGATGATGAATTTTAATCCTGAAATAATGTGATCAATGAGATCCTTGAATTAATCACAGATATGATAAAATCTAAGAAATAATAATCAATCAAAGTTCTGATGCAAGCTAAGAGATTAATATATAAATACTCCTACAAAAGGTATCAATTATCAAAACAACTCTTAAGCAGCTTTGATGTCTAATTTCCCCATGATTTGATCTTCAAAGAGTTCCTCAATGATTTATTATTTATTCTCAATAAAACTTGAAAATAAATTTAAGCCCTTTCAATAATGTCCCTAATGTACCTGCAACAAGATTACATTTCTCCAAATATGATTGTAAATATATTTATTAAATTAATCCTAATTAGTTCCTCAAATAATATTAGAGTTTAAAATATATCTGATTTGTTCATATAATATACGTAGAAATTGAAATTCAAATAACTAAGATATGCTCAAAATAAGTTCTAGGGACCTAAATGCAAGAAAACATGATCTATCAAAAGTAGTCCTAAAAGGACTTATCTGCAATAATAAAAACCCGACGGGCTTGGATGCAAAAATTCATGGTCGGTGCCTGCTTTACACATGAGGAGGATCTAGATGCAATCTGCGATAGGCTGAAGGGTATAGCTATAAAAACTCCATGACCACATGCCTCCTGCATGTGGGGGGTAGGCGTGGATGGGAGCCTAGAGACGAGCATGCATGTGGCGGGGGGCCAATACTCGGAAGGTGCCTCGGATATTCGAAGCCTGGACGCACGAGTGGAGGCTCGAGCACTGATCAAGGTCGTCAAATCTGAGTGATCTAACGACTTTGGAAGGAGGCGCGAATGACCCTACAAGGCTGATCTGATGGCTGACGACAAGAGCACAGAGGCACTATTGGATCTAAACTAAGGGTGCCTGCTCGCCGTGTTCCTTCTTAGGCGATGGTGATCTAGTGGGGATCCAATGAGGTTGTCTGAGCTTCTCCCAGGTCATGAGGGCTGGATGAAGGTCCTAGCAGCTCCAGAAGGTGACGACGAGGATATCGGGTGTTCTTCGAAGGTGCTATGAGTACCGAGGTGTTGTGGCAGTGAGGGCTCGTCGGAGATAGAGGGCGCGACCAGACTTCTGTTGCTCCATCTGATCAATGAGGCAAAAGAGATCGTGCGGAGTTAGCGGATAAGCACAATGTAAAGGGAGATGTATTGGATGTCTGAATCACCTGGAGGGAAGGGAAGACATGGAGCTCCAGGTCTGTGTAAGACTTGGAGGTGAAGCTTGGTGGAGGGGGTTGTGAAGAAGGGAAGAATGACATAAGATGGGTCGACGAAGATAAGTGATGCGAGACAGAGGTAAATAGGCCCTCACAAGGGCCAAGGATGCTCTGATGTGGGTACGGTAAAATGTAGAAATGGAAACTAGGCAGCGATGGCAGAGATATCTAAGAGGGTGACAGAGAAGATCGAGGTCAGAGTGGAGCTAAAGATCCTGAGATCGGAGATGGGGGATGGTGAGGGAGGTAGATCACCTGAGGTGGAGCTAGAGCTCCTGGTATTCGTTCTATGGGCTTCGACGAGGAGAAGCCCAAGCTCTGTAGCTTGAAGAAGCTGCTACACGATCAGAAAAGGGTCACAAATTATACTTGCCTCTTACCATCATCATAGCTCGATGGCTGCCTTGGTCTCAGCTGTCACCTGGTAGGCTAATCAGAACTGGAGGAAGATGCTTCGTAGTGGTGGATCGTTGGTGCAATAGTGGGGTCAAGGGGGTTTATAGGGCTTGATTGGTAAGCATTACATCGAGGAGAGAGGGAGTGAATGGCCGGTGAGGGTGGCAGACATGTAGCAGTTACGTGCGTGGCGAAATCAAGGCCAATGAAATCGAGGGATGTTGGGTAGCCAAGGAAGATGGAAGGGCAGACATGGGTTTGGGTGTAACGGCTGGATGGCCCTCAAGTTGACCGGGGTCAATTACGAGCGAATTGTGAATGGCTTAGCTGATGTGGGAGGGAGAGACGGAGTGGCGCTTAGGTGGGCCAATCAGAGGGCGCCAACCCATTGACCATTGACCCAAGCAAGAAAATGAAAGAAAGTGAGAAAATAAATAGAAAAAAACTTCAAAATAAAATGGTCAACATGAAAGTTTTTGATCTCATTGAGATCTACAACTTTTATGAATGACATAAAAGCAAAATAAATCATCTGTAGAAAATTCATTTTTATATAGGTATTAATTGCCAATTAATCCTCATATTTTTATGCCTTATATTTTTTGTATTTGTCATTAGATTCTAATTAGTGTAATAATATATATATATATACAATATTATAATACTAATCAATTTTTTAAGTATTTTTATGAAATAGTAAAATAAAGACACACAAGTTAATATATGTGCAATATATACAGGTTGAAATCTTTTCATTTTCTTTTGATTTTAAGATTTTTATATATTTTGATTCTTAATGCCATGTTAGTTAACAACTCAAAGATAGTAATTGTGAAATTTTACATATAAAATGATAAGATCAAGTTAGGCACAAATCATGATTATTTATTTACATATTTTAGTTCTAATTCTTGCATAATTAATAAATGTTAATTAAGTCAATTTAGGTAGTTTATTTGATGATTTATTAAGGAGATTCTGCTAAAATCCTTATATAAAGTAGATGAATCATGGATTCGTCAGAGGGCACCGACGGACGAGAAATCCAAGGGTCGAGAATGCAACCGGAGAAGATGAGGGAGGTCGAGAGCTCGAGAGGAGTTAGGGCACTATAAACTATAGAATGAGAAGGAAACATACGTAGCCCAGAGTATAAGACCATTGGGGATGGTCATCAAACTGTCCACTCTTGTTATTATTAGGGATGGTCTCTAGTAAACCATCCCCTTCGAGCTCGAAATTTTACCTGATTTACCGCTGACAACAACAGAGGTGATGGCCTCCCAATGACTGTCCCCAATCACCTAACTAGAACTGACAGCCGCAACCGTCACCTACGATTTCCTGTATCCCAAGGCTAATCACCGACTGAAAATGCACACAGAGAGAGGGACATGACATTCATAACCATCCCTTCTGAGTGAGTACACAAGAATATCCAAACAGTGGAAAAATATAAAGGGTACGATTATAGAATCCTTCCCTTACTTATAACTAGGGATGGTTTATGGTTGTCCCCTTCAGTTCTCACCTTTAATAAAATCTTAGAAGCTATATAGGGCGAAATGTCATATTGGCCGTCCCATATGCTAACTGTAGGGGACGGCTACAATCGCCTCCTAAGTTCATATGTGTAATAAGGGCCACATGCAGCAGAGACATGCACAATGTACATAATAGGGATGGTCGGAACTGTCCCTTATGTGTGAATATTCACAAAAAAAATGTAGAAAGGATGGCTATAGAGGGTGATCATCTGGCCATCCCCTCTATGTTTCATAGGGGGCAATCGTTTAGTTGGCCATCCCTAAATATTATGGAATAGGGAATAACCATTTATGAACGTCCCTCACGGTGGTTGATGAGCGCTTCACCGATCATGGTTAAGTCTCGGAAAATCAGATCAAGGTCGTTGCGACCCCAATCGATAAAGCTTGGCTCAATCAAGAAAAATAGACCACCAACTAAAGAAATCAAGCAATCAAACACGGCAAGCGGTCTTGCTAAGTTGTTTTACCTGGTATAGCTACCAGGGTCGATCACAAGGAGCATGGAATGACAAGTCTACGAAGTAGCAGGGTTACCAAGAAAAAGAAGAAATTAGGTGGTTTTTAGTTTTTCAAAATTTTTTATGATTTTATAATGAGAAAAAGGATAAAGGAAAATCAAAAAGCAACACTTAAAAAATTATTTAAGGGTCCAAAAATACTCAAAAATTCAAAACAAAAATCTTTTTACGTTTTAAAATATTAAAATGTTTTTGTGAAATTTAGGGTTTTTTTTTCTGATTTTTAATTAATTTTCTAAAATAAAAGAAGGGAGAAAACTGCAATCAGTATGCAACCTGGATATAAAGGGAAATTAAAATTATTTAAAATGCCTATAAAATCCTAACAGTAATTTCTTGTGAAACTATAAAATAAAGTCTACCCAGAGGAAAAGAAAACACATTTTTTGGATTTTTTTATGAATTTTTACTGATTTTTATAAGATTTTACTCTTTTTCAATTTTTAGGAGTTTTATAAATGGGAATGAATGAAAATTGCATAGCGATTAAAAGAACATAACAGAAGCAAGCAGAATTTTTTTTAGAATTTTTTAAAGTATTTTAATATTTTTAATTGATTTTCTAAAATAACCAAGGACACTTTTTAAGGTTTTTGAATTTTAGAAAATAACAAACGAAATCAAAACTAAACCCAAAAATCACAAAATTCCTACACAGTAGTAGGGGCTAAGTGTCAAAATTTTATGATTTTTGGAGCAATTTTGCTATTTATTTAATTGAAAACAAAACTCACAGCTAATAGGGACCAAAATGCAAATAACTTAAGTTCTGGGATCAAACAGTAACAAGCAATAAAAGCCTAGGGTCTAATCTGTAATTTCTCTGCTAATATCCGCACATGTTGTAAATCAACATTCACAGGGGTATATTTGCAAATATGAAAAGTAAACATTCAATCCATAACAGAAGGTAAATTCGGGGTAAACAATGCAAATAACCCAGATAAACACGTGACGAAGCACGTAATTCCACACAGGCAGGACTAAAGTGCAAATAGTAGAAACTACAGGGACTAAAATGCAAGATGGTTCTACTGTGATTTTTTTTACAGACTAAAATAAAAACTAAAATAAACACATGGAAGAAAGTGTAATATACCCATGAAGCGCGTGAGAGGACGCGTGGCGATCGTTGATGAGGTCTGATCATGCGGCTCTGGATGCGTCAGATGTCAGATCTGATGGCTGTCAGATGGTCGATGACGTGGCTGGTACGAGACCGTTAGATCTGACATCTAACGATCTAACACCTCCAGAGGATGAACGTGTGCGATGAAGTCTGGGAGGTGGGCTCGATCCAACGGCAGAGAGGCTGCCTGGAAGAACTGCATTTGGGCGAGCTTCGTCGGAGCACAGAATGCGATCTGTAGCTCTGATGAAGGATCAGAAAGCGCCAATCGAATCGTGGAGCTCCTCCGCATCACATGAACAGACCCGATGGAACAGTTGATGGTTGGATGATCGTGACGACGGAGGGGACCTGGGGCTACTCCGACGAGTCTCAGATGGATGGAATCAGGTGTCCTCGAAGTGCTCTTTCACCTGCAAGGGGAAGCTTTTACTTGGAGCTACACTCTGGTCGGGGTTATTGGTATTGGAAAGCAGAGAAGCGACGATGGATGGATGTGGGTCTCCGGCGAAGGTGGTAGGGGAGACCAATCTCCTAATCTCGACGCAAGGATAGAAGGTTAGGGTGATCAGGCTGCAGGGGAAGATGGGGGGCGAGCATGGGTTTTGATCTGAGCAGGTGAGCGAGAGTACGGAGCTCCAACCAGCTGGTCGGAGCTGGAGGAGTTGCAACGGCGATAAATGGGAAGATTAAATAGAAGATTGAGCTAGGAATGATCGAATGGATACCTGAAGGTCCGAGTGTGATCCTGAGCTCCAGGGGAGGTGAAGGCAGGGTTGTGGCCTCGACCATGTTGCGGCTGGCGAAGGAGGCTCCTCGTGGCGGTTCTCTGGCCACGACGAGTGAGCTGCGGCTACATGGCACCAATCCGAGCACCAAAGGTAGCCTCCGATGGCTGTCACTACGAAGAAAGTATCTAGGGCATCAGAGAGGGTGCAGCGCGAGCTAAGGAGCTGGGGAGGCGAGCGAAGCTTTTATAGGACGTCTCAGGTAGCCGGAGGAAACGTGCCAGGGCACGCAATCCGAGGAAGATCACGCTTCCCTAGGGGATCCGCGTGGCTCCTGAATCCATGAGGAAGGCACAGGCAAAAAATCGGAGCAAGGGGATGCATGACCTGACCAGAATGATTGGGAGAAAATGGTTCAGTGGAACAGTCGGGTCAGGTCAAGCCCTGGAAGAGGGGGTTGACCTGAGTCAACGTTCCTCCGTGGACCAATCAGAAAAAAGGATGTACAAAATATTTATAAATTCAATTAAAAATAGCAAATGATTTTAAATTAAAAAGTGTACAAAATGAAAAATATTTGTTATTTTCCAAACTAATTTTCTGTGATTTTTATTTTTATTTATGAAAAATAAATTATGGTATATATAGTATAATGTATTATATACAGGTATAAAATACCTATGTATTTTGTACATGTATTTTTATTATATTATTTTTACATAAATACCCTAATCTTATATTTTATCTAATTTCAACATAATATTTGGAGTATAAAATAATTTTTGTTTTATTTTTGTTATTTATTTACAAGTATAAAATAATTAGGGATGGATACACATATACATGTATTATGTACACGTGAGAGGGAATTTTAGTCTATTTTATTTTTATTTTTTTCTCATTTTTGTTTTATTTTTTGAAATATATACAAGGAAGTAAACTACCTTTTTATTTTTATTTTTGTAAAAATAAATTATATACATAGATGGTATATATGTACAAGGTAGAGTGGCCTTATCTCCCTCTACTTATTTTATTTAGTGATCAGGCCAATGCTTGGCCCTCTCTTGGGTTTGGGTCACTCAATATTTATTCTAAATATTTCATTCTTTTTGTTTTATTAGTTATTATTTTATTTTTGCACAAATACATGCTAATTATGATATATTAGCACATGCATGCTTATTGCTAAGTTACTGTATTTACAACTATTCACATGATGCTTTGCCAAGATAATTAGCTAAAATAAAAGAATAAAGAGTGATGAATGAGGATTCATCACCCATTATACTTTACTTTTGCTAGACCCTTAGCAAACACTTATTTGAAAAAGAAGTGAAAAGAGAAAGGAAAAGAAAAAGAAGGAGAATCAAGGTTGATTATTAAACTTGTCTTCATTAAATTGAAGTAGGGAGCTCAGTCAGGCCTTTGGATTATTAGTTTGTTGAAACCTTATTTGGACTTAGGTTTAAAACTCAACAGCCTCCAAGTTCCACCAATCTATGGCCAACTCCTCAACAATCCTGACCAGAACAAGTCTACATACACAAACTCTACTGACAATGAATCTTTCCTTGTACTGTGTAAGTGATATGTATCTCCCCACCTCAGAAATGGCAAAGTAACAACCCCCTCAACAAGGTAACTCTAATGCCCTAGTCTGGCAGCTCTTTCCTCGAGGAACGGGGTATTCCCTTCTAAGTTCAAGTGCAACCGGCTCAAGAAGAGGAGGAAGAAGAGAATGGGCCATGACCAGTGTAGCCATGTATCCTTAAGAGCTCAACCAGTGTAGCTAAGTCTCCCTGCTGCAAGCTTCATGAGATGGAAATGGGTAACATAAGCTTTGCTTTACTTGGCTATATACACTCTGGTGGGTATTTCATTTTCTATCAGACCCACAACTTTTTTTGGAGTTTTTCTTTCTTTTGCACACATTTTTTTCTCGATGTGCATATGTACAACATATCTATATGGTGCGCCATATATACATAAGGAGTTTTCCCTCTTGAGCCAGTAGACTGTCCTTCTTTTGAAGCCTTATTGCAACCCACAACTCCTGTCTTTAGACCTCAATGCCACCAGACCAAGTTGAGACACACGTCCTTTACTAAAAGAAGATGAGAGGTTCTGCCTAGAAGTACTACCCTCGTATGCTACCTCAAGTGATGAATACTCATTCATCACTCTTTATTCGTTTATTTTAGCTAAGTATCTTGGCAAAATACCATGTAGATAGCTGTAAATACAATAAGTTACCAAATAGGCATGCTTTTGTAAATATTAGTAATTAGCATGTATTTGTGCAAAATTATTAGAATAAAGAACAAAGAAAAATAAGGAAATATTTAGAATAAATATTGAGTGACCTAACACAAGAGAGGGCCCAATATGGGCCTGATCGCCAAATAAAACAAGTAGAGAGAGATAGGGTCAATCAACCTTGTATATGTTCCTTCTTGGTGTACATATTTTATTTTCACAAAAAAATAAAAATAAATATGTGTTTCTATTATCTTGTATATATTTCTAAAAATAAAACAAAAATGAGAAAAATAAAATAAAAATAAAAACAAAACAATTTCTCTCTCTCTCTCTCTCTCCACCTTGTACATACCATGTATATATGTATCACACTTCTATTTATTTCACCCTTGTAAATAAACAATAAAAATCAAATAAAAATTATTTTATACTCTAAATTTTATGTTGTAAATAAATAAAATATAAAATTAGAGTATTTATACAAAAATAAGAAAAATAAAAAATAATAATATAAAATACAAAGGTATTTTATACCTGTATATAATATAATATAATGCATATACCATAATTTATTTTTCATAAAAATAAATAAAAATCACTAAAAAATAGTTTGAAAATAAATAAACATTTTTCATTTTGTAAATATTTTAAGATAAAATTATTTTCTATTTTTAATTCAATTTCTAAATATTTTCTATTTTCAATTTTCTGATTGGTCCAGGAGGGTTTTTGTTGACCCCGGTCAACTCCCCCTCCCGGACCAGTCAGCACCCAGATCCGGTTTTGCGCCCGATTCCTCCCAATTTCTCGGAGCGGATCTGAGGCTCTTTCGCCCCGATTTCTTCGCCCGATCCTTCCCCTTGGATCCACAACCCTTGCGGATCCCTAGGGAAGGTCGGATCTTTCTTGGATCGTGTACCCGTGCCCGTTCTTCATCACCTACTGGGAAGAGCTATAAATCCTTCATTTCGATCCCCAGCTCAGTAGCTCGCGCCGCAAGCCCTCATTCTACCCTAAAGACCTTCCCCTCGGTGACAGTGTTCGGAAGCACCCCTTGGTGGCCGGATTGAGTGGCTGTAGCCGAAGCTCGACGCACGTGGCCGGACCTCCACCACGTTCGAGCCTCCCCGCCTACCGCAGCGTGGTCGAGGCGACGACCCCCATCGATGTGACCCCCTGGAGCTAAGGATCGTTCTTGGACCCTCAGGTAGACCTCTCATCGATCCTAGTCTCGTTTATCTCCGATCTTGCACCCGCCGCTCCGTCGGCTCCGACCTAGTGGTCGGAGCTCCATCGATCACCCTTAGCCACTCCGATAGACTCCCCTGCTCACCGTCACCTTTCCCCCAACCTAATCACCCTAGACTTGGCTCAAATCACCAAGATTAGGATCGAAGTTCCTCCCCCGCCTCGCAGGAACTTCAAACCCCATTCCACCGTCGCTTCCCTTCGTGTTTAATCAAATAACCCTCGCCGGAGCACTCCTACGAGCAGAAGCTTTCATTTGCAGGTCGGAACGTGAGCAGATACATCCTAGGGCGCCCCTCAACTACCTCGCCGGAGCTATCCCAGGTCACCACCACATTCTCGGAGATCCGACCGGTGGATGCTCCATCCGCCACCACCATCTGACGCGGAGGAGCGTCGCGAGTCAAACTCCTCCTCCTAATCGGTCATCAGACGTCTGGAGCGCCACTAGTCCTCCGGTGAACTTCGCCAGGGAGGAGTTCTTCCAGCTGCCTTCTCCATCGTTGGATCATCTCTAGTCGCCAGACTTGATCGCCATCGTCCGTTGCATGCGCCTTGTCAGGCCATTAGATCTGGTATCTAACGGCCCTCGTACGCCCACGTTCGCACCCGCAGGACAACCACTAGATCTCCCAGGTGTCAGCGCCAGAGCCGCAAATCTCCCTCCATTCAACGAGCGCCACCTAGCAGACCACGTGACCCGCACGAGTCGGCTGGGTAATTTGCGTCACCTCCCCTGCAGTTTCTTTATGTTCCTATTTAGTCTGTTAAATAAATAGTATACTATGGACTATTTGCATTTGAGCCCCTAATGTTTTCACTATTTACATTTTAGTCCTCCTTGTATGGGTGCACGTACATCGTCACGTGAGTTTGTGGTATATTTGCATGTATGACCTGGAACTTCATGGATGTTATGTTCTGATATTTTACTTTTCATATTTGCACTTATACCCTTGTGCGTTTTTCGGACATGTCCTGGAATTTAGTGGAAAAATTATAGTAGGCCCCTCGGACTTTTAAAGCGTGTTATCATTTAGTCCCTGGAACTTCTTCTTCTTGCATATTAGTCCTTGTGTGCTATGAGTGTTTGATTGGTTGAAATAAATATCAAATCTCACCCAAATCTCATGAAATTTGGATACGTGGTTCCTGCCGCTGTGTAAAAATTTCGTGAATTTTTGGGCCCTTTTTATTTTCATTTTATATTTTTAAAAATTCAAAATCCTTGAAATTTGCTTCTGTTTAATTTGAAAAATCAACTAAAAAATATTAAAAACCCTCTAAAAAAATCTAAATATGTGTTTGGTTTGTTGTATTTTTGATTTAGTGCATTTTTTGTATTTGGATTTATAAAAATCCTAAAAATTGAAAAACACTTAAAAACTTAGGAAAATCATTAAAAATTCCGAAAAATTAAAAAAAAATGTAATTTCTTTTTCTGAAGTTAGGATTTTATTTGTAGTTTCTCATAAAATTGTTGCTAGAATTTTATAGGTTATCTAGATATTTTTAAATAGGCTTTAGATTCTGGCTGCACATTTTCTTTGATTTTTGACCTTGTTTCATTTTTATAAAATTAACTAAAAATCAGTTAAATATAAGAAAAATACCAAAAACACTTGAATATTCATAAAATACAAAAATATTTTTATTTTAATTTTCTGACTTGTTTTGGTGTGTGAAATAATTGTTGGTTTGTGTCTTTTTCCATTCTTTTTCATATTTTCCTTATATTAAAAATTACAAATTTTTTTTGAAAAACTAAAAAGCCACCAAAAATATTTTATTCCTTTTTATTTTTGATAGCCTGACTACTTCGTAGGTTTTCCCAATCCGTTCTCCTTGTGTTCGACCTTGGTATCTATACCAGGTAAAATAAAATAGCGAGATCGCTATTTGCTTTATTTGCTTGATTTTATATTTGGTGGTCTTCGAGTTTTCTTGTTGAGTGAGCTTCGCGGTTCAGGTCGCAACGACCCTGATTATACCTTAACCCGGATCGCGGGATTTTTCGCTCAAGCCAAAGAAAACTGCCTCCTCACCACCTCATCCGTAGAGAGCTATGTGTAAGGTTCTGGTGCAAGTAAAGCCATTGTCTGTGAGAGTCATGTGTGCGTTGTTAAGTGTTCTACTTAGGCTCATCAAGATGACATGTGATCATAGCCTAGTTGACTCAAAGGATTAAGTCCCAAATGGACCTAAAATGTCTTAACCCTAAGCCATATAAGGTTCCTCTTAGAATTAGGTGGAGTAAGGTCTTAACCAAGCTCCATTTTTCAATTTAATTCCAAGCTAGTTTAAATGTCAACTATGATTCAGAAAAACTATATAAGTATATACAAAAATCTTTTTACGCAAGTTTTTGAAAATGTGCAAAGTTTTTTAAAAAAATGCTTGAATGAATGTATGAATGGAGAAGTTTTGCAAACTATTTACACACATTTATACAAGGGTTTTTGCAAACTTTTTGCTTTTCAAACATTTTACAAAAACTTTGTACTATGAACCTAATTTTTATATCAAAATATTTACAAAACTCTTTACACAAAACATTTTTACAAACATTTGTACAAAAATAATTTTGTAAACAACTATGTATGTGAAAGAAAGAATTTTATGTTCAAGAAGAATTTTAAAATTTTTATGGGTTTTTTAGATAAAGGATTTTAGCCATTTTATTTATTACACACTCACACAAAGTACGAGTTATGGCTAAAGTATATATGAAATATGCACGACACCCCCAATACTTGGTTCGAACGTTGTCCTCAGAGTGGATCAAGAGCGATGAAGAAGACATAACTCGTGCTTAGTATAGGGAAGTAAAAAAGAATGAATCAAAGAATAGAATGGAAAAGAATCTCGGTGTTTCCCCCTATATTTAGGATCAAGTAATCCTAAATATAACAGACTGTAAATAAAGAGAATCCAAGTGGAAGGATGTATAACGTCTACCTCCCCTATACTTAGGGTAAAATATCCCTAAGTATAGGTAGCTAAACAGAGGTAGAAATAATCAAAAGAGAAATCAAAAGTCTGACATCCCCCCTATACTTAGGGTAAAGTACACTCTAAGTATATCATAATCATAAGATGCGAATGGGGTGTTGCACTGAAGAATGGTATGATATGGACATCTGGATCTATACAAGGCAGAAGACAGTGATAATCGGGCATGAGATGCAATAGATGTGAGTCAAAGACCACATCTCACGCAAAATGAATAGGGGCGACATCAACGACCAGTGGCTCATGATCTAGATATGGTTTGAGCCGCTGCCCATTAACACGAAAGGTAGAATCAGATGACATTTCAGATATGTCAATGCTTCCATTGTCATGTACCTTTCGGACCAGGTATGGTCCCTTCCATTTGCTCTGCAACTTCCCTAGAAATAATCTAAGCCTATCATCGAACAACCATACTCTCTGATCTGGCTCAAACTGCTTGTGGCTGATATGAGAATCATGCCACTCCTTCACTCTCTCCTTATATTGTAGGCTGCTCGAAAATGCTGCATCTCTAAGCTCCTCCAGGGCTGCCAATTCTGCCCTCCTCTGATCTCTTACACTGATTGGATCCAATAATATGTTTGTGATAGCCCAAAGTGACTTATGCCTAATCTCAACAGGTAAATGGCAGGGCTTACCATAAACGAGGCGAAAGGGAGATGCCCCCAAAGGAGTCTTGAAGGAAGTCCGATATGCCCACAAGACCGAGTCCAAAAGCTGTGACAATCCTTCGGTCAGGGCGGACTACATTCTGCAATATAGTCTTGATCTCCCTGTTCGACACTTCAGCAAGACTATTGGTCTGAGGATGATATGGAGTGGCTACTCGATGGTCAATGCTGAACTCGCTAGCAATGGCCTTTACCTTGTCGTTGACGAAATGAGATCCCCCCGTCAGATATCAACACTCTAGGCACCCCTAACTGTGAAATGATATTCTTCCTCAAAAATCCGCTAACAGTCCTAGCATCTGCGATTCGAGCGGGGATGGCCTCAACCCAACGACTAACATAATCAACAACCAATAGAATGTACTCAAATCCCTGACTCTTAGGGAATGGATGCATGAAATCGATGCCCCATGCATCGAAAACCTCACAGAAGTGAATGGGCTGCATTGACATCCACTGTCCACAAGTGCCCATCCTCTGACATTCAGTACACCTTTTCACGAATTCATCAGAATCCTTGAAGAGGGTAGGCCACCATAGGCCAGATTGGAGCACTTTCTGTGTCGTTCTCCTCCCAGAGTGATGTCCTCTCGCCTGAAGCTTGTGGCAGTATGTGAGGGAGTCAAATTCCTAAGTAGTACCCGGGAATTACTTAAATACCCAGGTACTACGTAATGTTTTTTTTTACTCAAAAACTACAGAGGTGTCGCATGTTGAACATGCGACACCCCTTAAGATTTTTTTTACCCAGGAACTGCGCTGGTGACGCATGTTGGATGTGCGCCATACATAACGCATATCCAACATGCGATATCGACCCTAATTAAGGTCACGCCCAGCGGCCTTCTCATTCTCCCGACATTCTTTGTTTCCAGCAAGCTGATGAATCTCCATTTCATCACCTTTATTCTATCATTTTGGCCTTAAAAACCCCAGCAAATGCATGAAAATAGCATTAATTTGTACATATTAGCATTCATTATTTATTGTATTAAATGTACACAAAATAAGGTTTTTAATGCCAAAATTATAGAATAAAGAGAAGAAAAGAAAAAGGAATAAAATATTGCAAATATTTTATGACCCTAACCCCGAGACCAAGGCCAGCATGGACTTGGTCGACAAGGAATAAAGTAGGGGGAGATAAGGGCCACTTATACAATAAATATCTCATTTATTAATTCATTCATTTATGCATTTTTGGCACCTATTTTGTACAATATTATTTATTCATCAAATAAAGAAACTTTGTTCATAAAAGTTGTAGATAATAATATAAATAAAAATACAAAATTAAGTTTGTGTAAAAATCATACACAGTGTACATTGAATACGCAAAATAAAAAGCAAAAATCTCAACTTCACAGACCCATATCTTGCAAATAAAAACTCCAAATCACCCAAACTCACCTTTAATTGTATATAGCATTTCATAAACTATTTTATAAAATTAGTTTCATAATTTTTGGAGTCAACCTGTGGAAGTTAGGTTTTTGGCCTATCTTGTACATACTACCTGATTAAAATATTCATTTTATTCAATATTCATTATTTCTATAAGTTCATATTTTTAGAATCTTGTAAATAACGTCTATCATACAGGTACATAATAAAAGTAAAATAAAATCAAAAAGAATTTGTAAAATAAAAATAAGTCTATAAAACACATAGACAAAACACCTATGTTACCTAATGTACATAAATAAAAGGGGATTTTAATTCTTTTATTCTTTATTCATCTATATTTTTTATGATGTTGTAAATATTATATAAAACTTATTAATACAAATCCAAAATAAAAACAAATAAAATACATTAAATAAATAAAATATATATAATTCATAGGTAAAATACCTATAAGTATACCTACATATACATATACACATTCATTTAAAAATGTAAATAAACTCTTAAAAATGAAATAAAAATATATTTATACTCACAAAAAGAAATTATAAATTTATAAAATAAGACAATAAAATAATAAAATTAAATAAATAAATTAAAAATAAAATATACAAAAATACATGTAGATATACACATATACACATTATTCAATTAAAACCGTAATAAAATAATTCATAAAAATAAATAAAAATCGTATTAAAATACTACATACAATAATAAAGATTTTTTATTTTATACTTGAAAAATAATAAAATCGTTTATTATCTTAAATAATTCATTCTTTGATACTCCAGCCTATTTTGTCTTCTAGCGGCCCCCGTGGACCAACCACAGGCCGGCAAAAGTTGACCTCGGGTCAACTCTTCAGACTCAAGGACGGCCCCTCTGACAAGTCACGAGAGGTCCCTCTTCCTCGATTTTTCGCGCCGATTGTGTTGCTCGAGGGTGATAAGACCCTTTATGAGATTTGTTCCTCGAACATCCACGAATCACGCCGCATCCCATGATTCCTTGTACAGCATCTAGATTCACCAAGATCTGCCGGCCAATAAGGGCGCAAACTTTGCTTATAAATAAACCCTCCGACCTCCTCATCCATTTTGGCCTCCCTTTCCGTCGTTTTCCACCGTCTATTCCAGTCCTCTGAGGTTCCTTGTGACAGGAGGGTCCTCCTGGAAGCTTCAGGCAGTTGGAGGAGTCGAAGGAGCGCCCACGGCCGCCGCGTCGCCGGAGGTCCTGCTCCCTGGTCGCACACCAGGTATAAGAGCTGCTTTCTTTCCGTTTTTAGCTTAGTTTTAGTCGTTACTTCGTAGTTTAGCTTTTAGATCAGTCATTAGAGCCTCAGGTGCTCGATTAGCTTAAGATCGAAGTTCGCCGGAGTTTAGCTCCGGCGAACCTCTCTACTCTGATCAGCACGGTATCTGACCCTTCGCCCCACCTCATCGCCTTCCCCTACGTATTCTCCACACACCCACGCTCCAAGATCAACCAGAGCTCGCCCAGCTCTGCGAATCGAGGTCCTCCCTCCTCCGCTTCGTCGGACCTCGCCGCCCTCCACCTTTCCCCGTTCGTCTATCCTAAACCTCGGGTCGAGGAAGACCCCCTCGAGCCCCTCTTTCATTTGGTGCAGGACTCAAGCTGAAAGGAGCCCTCTGGGGCTCGATTCAAGTCCCTTCAAGGTTCCAGGACCCCCTTGTCTTCTCCGAGCTCGTCCAGCCGATCCAGGAGGTCCTGGACCTTCTGGAGCATCTCGAACGGTGCGCACCGCTTCGCCGGACGCCTGGAGGGCACAAGCAGCAACATTACGCGCCTGGAGTCGGAGGAATCACCGATCGAAGCCAGGGAAGTCAGCCGTTCTTCCCTGTTCTTCGCGAGCAGCAGCAGCCGTTGGATCAAGAACGCAGGTCCAGATCGAAGCCCAACCGTCCGATGAAGCCACGCAGCAACCGTCGGATCATCTCAAATGATCTAATCCTAACGCTTCATCGGCGAAGCGTCATCGGGCGAGGAGATGGTGACGCGTGTCAAGTGGCGAACGAAGAACCGTTGGATCGCGCGCACTTAGGGGGTAATTTTCACATATACCCCCGCTCTTTTGTATATTTAATTTTTAATATTGTAAATTAAATAGCACGTTGTAAATAATTTGTATATTTTGCAGAAAGGACCCTAAGTTTATTAGATTTGCATTTAGGTCCTTACGCGCCTCACCTGCAGTCCCACGTGAGGCGCGTGAAAATTGCAAGTATGCCCTGGCGGTTTTTGTATATTGTAGAATAGTTCTAAAAATTAAAATAAATGTTTATTTTAGTATGTATTTTTGCACTGATGCCCCTGGAGTTTATTTTATTTGCAAAAATACCCCTGCCAGGCTGTTTTAATTTCGTATCTTTATCTATTTATTAAAAATACCAAGATGGCTCCTAAAAATCCACAAAAATTAGGATAGATGCTCTATGCCATGCTGGTTCACGCGCGCATTTTATTTTGAATTTTTGGCATTTTTCCTGATTATTAAAAATAGAGTAGGAGCCATTTTTGCACTGTTTGATTTAGAAAATACAAAAAAATTAGAAAATGTTTTTGGAAAATTCCCAAAAAAAATTGCATATGGTATATTTATTTCTATGTTGAGTCCAGAAAATGAAAAACCCCTAAAAATAATAAAAAAAAATAAAATAAAAAAAAAGAGAGACCCACTTCACTCAAGAATGACTGGTATGCACATATAGGCTCATGCATTTTTGTATTGCTCTCTGTGGTTCGACCTCTACATGCTTGTTCCCTATACATTTTATGGTAGAGTAAATAAAGATTGATTCACACTTCCTTTGAGCTTGATTGTTTTATTCTTTGATTGTGGATCAATTGTTGATCACTCGCCTTTTATTGAGGGTCGCCACGACGACATATTCAGACCCTTGATAAAAAGCGCGTTCATCAAATGGCGCCGTTGCCGGGGAGCAATGAGCATAGCCTACTTTCTTCTTTGTCATTCTTGTGTACATTTTTGGTGATATTCATTTTTGATTCATGATTGATTATATTCTGTGAGCAGCCATTTTATTGACATTAATCACTATGCTTAATTGATTCAATTCTTGTGATTATCTTTATGTGCTCTATGATTGATTAAGTGAACTATTCTAATACACTCTTTTTGTGACTTTGATGCAAGGGTCCGCCACGCAAGGATGGCTTCTTAGGAGGCCAAGGCAGCCAAGCTTGGAGGAGGACGGTCTTCTCTTCTCATGACCATCAAGAGAGTATCAAGGAAGCAAGGAGATGTGAATGAGATAGGCTTAGAACATTTAGGATTATCTCTGTAATTTTTGGTAAGAGAGAGACAACTTTGGCATGTAATAATTAACCAGACTCTACTCTTCACAATGAGGTCCAGTGCCCGGGTGTCTGTTCACCTGGGGGCCTCATCGCTGTTTTCCGCGATTTCTACCGCCTTCTTTCCTTTGTTTTCCGCTGTTTTGTGCTTTTCGCCTTTATTTTACTTTGTTTTGTGTGCTTGGAGCCCCTAGACATAGGTTGCTTGACTCGGTAGCTAGGTCCAAACATTAATAAGAATGCATGTTCCTATAGTCTACTTCGTATGGATCTAGTCAAACTTAAACAGCTAAGTCATTTATCTCTTAACCCACGTGCCGTGAGCGAGCCCCATCAAGCGCTACTCCTGAACTCAAGTGTGTCGAGAAGAGGAGGGGTGAGCCAAGACCGGACCCTTAGGTTAAAGATGAATGACCAAGCTTGTGGTTCTTCACGCTAATAGCAGCTAATGTTTAGGGCGATTTTGACGAATGCACACCGCCATGTAGATAGGTTTAAAAATTCTGTTTTGCATACCACATGGAGAGAGCTGGGATGCACTGTAAGTCTTCTAACTCAGCATGCATCATTCGGTTCAATGATGAGATTTCCATCATAGAACCACTTGCATGGCTTTTCCGCTATCTCCCTCTGATTTTGAGCACCTAGGACTTAAACGAAAATCTATCAAAACGTTAGGCGCTGGTATGAAACAGATCCAAAAAAAAGTGAAAACCCAAAAATTAAAACTAGGGGACTGCTAAATAAACTTTGACCTTAATTAAAATCCGTAATGGACTATCATTGTACCGGGTTCATAAAGCCCTCATTGTTTTCAGGTACCTTGGAGGGGGACCAAAACCCTACTCCCTTGAGCGAGTGCGACCCCCTAAGGATTAGAGCCAAAAGCCCAGTCTGCAACTGCCTTGTGTATCGCCTGGATTTCCGAAGTAATGGCGCTTCTATCGTACGTAGGCGAGTAGGGCTTGGTCACCAATGGTGACTCTCTGTTGTGAGAGCATCGACCCTGTCCGAAGTATTGAGCATAGGCCACGCCTTCACGGGGGTGTCTGTCTCATCGTCCTGCGTCCGAGTAGGTTCTTGCACGCTCACGGGTGATTCCGTTGCGAGCGAGAACCGAAGTAGCGGTTTCGCCTATCGGCTTCCTCTCTCTATTTCTTTGGCTGAGTAGGGATCCAGGAAGGGTTACGAGGACTCCAAAAAGTACAGACTACAGGTTACACAGGAGGAGGACAAGTACGGGATACCCTTCCGTCAGTACTCTCTCTCCTATAGGGTAGCGTACTAAGGACTTGTTACAAGATATGCCTGAAATAACAACTCTAAAAATGAAAAGATAATAATAGCCGAACCTTTACGGCTTCACATGGCGTGAGTTGGTGAACCCTATTTTGAATTGTGTTTGTCTGGATCTAGATTAAGGTTCAAAGATCAAGTCCCGCGCCTTTGCGCAAAATTTTGTTGTGTCACTCCTCTTTGACCCCCGCTCAGTTTGAGCCTTTTTCTACTGTTTTGCACTCCTTTGTAATCCTCGTTGACCATCGTATCATTCATCCAACATCCTACCTTCTCTTGTACTTCGCGAAGTTGATCCATGGATGGTTTCCGTCGGGACCATGCCGACACCCACATCGATTCCATGGACTCAACTTCGCCAATAATTTCGAGGCGATTCCCGAGAACTGATCCGGACCTTGCGGATCGAACTCCAGACTCCTCGTCTTCTACCTTTCTCTTGGCCACCAAATAAACTGGGATCACTTTTGTCCCACTATCACCGTTGTGAATGGGAGTCGATTACAGTCTACATCATTTTTCCATTCACAACACGCTGGGGTTGACTTGAACTCTAGCCTCATCACGACAGCTGAGTATTTATGGCAAGTGATCTGATTCGGGCCGTCTCATTATGCAGATAGAAGACAGTGCGAGCCCTGGAGACTCCTCCAGAGTTCATCTCTTCCGACTCAGACCCTGACATGGCTCCCGGAGGAAAGGGCAAGGGTCAGCAGCCACCCACACCAGAGGGACAGGTGCCAGATCAGAATCAGGTCAATGCACAATTACTGGCATCTATCCAGGCCATCCAGCAGCAGCTGACCGAACAGGCCCTCACTCAGACAGCTTTCCAGGACATGTTGAATGATGTGATTAACCGAGATGATGGAGGAGGAGGCAGAGGCAGAGGAGGCAGGAGAGGAGAAGGTGAAGGTGGAGGAGGTGGTGATGACCACAATGATGATCTTGAATTACCACCACAGAAACCTGCCCTTAAAGAAACATACAACCCGGGAGACAGCCAGATGACCGAATGGATCCTCATTCCACCGGTACACGCTCACTTTGAGCTGAAGCCCCAATTCATTGCTCTTCTTCCTGCATTCCATGGAAACACCAGCGAGGAGCCGTACATCCACCTGCAGCAATTCTCCCGCATTTGCCGTACGACTCACTATCCCAATGTCCCTCTGGGCATTGTCAAGATGACGGCTTTCCCCTTCAGCCTACAGGATAAGGCCCTTTATTGGGTCAATCATATGGGAAAAGTTGTGACGACCTGGGAGGAGCTGAAGTCCGCCTTCTTGCACAAGTACTACCCTCTGGGTCGGCTCAACCAGATGCGAGCCCGTATCAGTAATTTCTCCCAAGGACCCCATGAGTCGATACATGAAGCATGGGAGAGATTCACTGACCTGCAGGAGAAATGTCCCCATCATGATATTCCGAAGACCAGCTTGGTTCAGCATTTCTTCGGGGGACTGAACATCGAAAGTCAAAGGCTCGTAGACGCAGCATGTGGGGGCTCACACTTCAATAAGGATGAAGATGTCGTCTGGCAGATCTTTGAAGAAATGGCCGAAGGAGAGGCCGCCCTCTCTTCATCCAAGGCTTATCAGAAGCAACCCCAGATCCTTCAAAAGCAAGTGCACATGGCAGCGTCTAAGGAATCAGAGAGAGATGAGAGCTCCAACCTCAGCATCATCGGGGGCCATCTCTCTAAAGTCGACATCATCGAGAAGCGATCACAGGATCTCGAAAAACTCGCCGTGATCGAGAAGAGGACCCAAAGTTTGGACAAGCTGGATCACATCACCAAGCAGCTAGAACTGCTGGTAGGTACCATCAATTCTGTTCAGTCGGCAGCACCGCTCGAAGCTCCAGCTGAGAGAAAAGACGAGCAACCACCGCTATACCAGCCTCAGCCGAGCCAGCAACCACCGGCGGTTCAGCACGTGTACTACGTGCAGGCACCTGATCAGAGCCAGCCGCAACAGCAGATGGTTGTGTATCAACCAGAGTTTATTTCAGAATCCGATTCAGTGTTCCCACCACCACCCCTGGTCCAGGAAGTTAATGGGGTTTGGACTCATGACGCACAACCGACCCGTCCTATGGGACAACCACAGGGTCAGCCATTTGCCAACCGGCAATACCACCAACCTCAGGGTGGTCGCTTTGGGCAATCCTCCCAGCAGAACCATCAATACCAGCAGCCTCCCCAGTTTGGACATCAGTGGAGGCAGAACCATCCATACCAGCAGCAGCCGCAATACCGGCACCCACAGCCGTATCACCAGTACGCGGCTGCTCCGCCTCAGCAATACCAGCAGTATCCACCTCCGTCTTATCAGCAACTTCAACTTCCTGCCCCGCCTCAGCATCACCAGCAACAGTCTCAGCATCAGCAGATGCAACAACAGCGTGGTCTGCACGCTGACACCACCGAGGCACCTCCAGTGAACCCCTCCATGGACTGTCTAGCCCAACTTGTCAAAGGGCTAGCAGAGATGACCAAGCGGCTTGATGACCTGACCGCCACTCGCACTACCATTCCGGCGCAGGTCGAAGCCAACCCCAACAATTTCAAGAAGAAGGAGCAGGTAGAATGTGATGTCCAGTCCGCGTGTGATAATGATATTACTGCTTTTTCTAATGCTGTTACTCTCAGGAGCGGTAGGGCCTTGCCTCCGCCTGCTACCAGATATGGGGTGAATAAAGAAACAGGTGGATCGTCATCTTCCGTATCAGCCGTACCAGCCACAGGGGCGGGTGAGGAGGAAGAAGAAGGAGAAGCCAGTCCAGCCGTCGTGCCATGCCAGCAACAACCTCAGCCGAAAATACAAAAAAATCAGCAAAAACAAAAACAACAAAAAGAAGCTCGTAGCAGAAGCGAAGCCGCGCCAGCATCGGAGGAGCCGACAGCAACCGCCGATCCTTCGCCAGCCGATGGAGCAGATGCTACCCTTTTTGATCGCCCAACAACACCAGCATGCCAAGACCCAACTTGTACCCTTTTTAGTAATTCGGGTGTACAACATTCTGTGGGCGATGATTTTGATGTAAATAAGAACTCTGATTTTCCTGCCAGTAGTGTACCTATTCCTTTTCCTCATGCAATACAAAAATCCAAAAAAATTGCAAAACAAAAAAATGCATTGTCTGACCCAGGTGTTGTGGACATCTTGGACAAATTGACTTTTGAGATTCCCTTGCTAAAGGTCGTGGAATACATGCCAGCCGTGAAGAAAGGACTGAAGGAAGTATGTACCACTAAGCGTCGCCCATCAAGAAAGAACAGACGCCAGCAAGTTGAGAAACATGTCCTCTCATTAGCCACGGTCGCGGCCATCAACAACCTCCCCCAGAAGAAACAAGACACCGGAGCACCTCTGATCAGTTGTGTGATTTTTGATCAAGTCTTCGAGCGCACTCTTTTGGATAGTGGTTCTTCCATCAACCTTCTGCCCTCGACCATAATGCAGGAATTTGGGCTGGGACCGCTCAAGGAAACACGCATGATCCTTCAGTTCGCTGACCGATCCGTCAAGCGGCCCCGAGGTCTCTTGGAAGACGTGATAGTTAAAGTGCAGGAAATGAAATTCCCAGCTGACTTTGTAGTCCTTGATATGGACTCACCTGCACCATTGCTCCAGACCCCCATCATCCTTGGCAGACCATTCCTTCGTACTTCAGGTGCCGTGGTTGATTACGGGTCTGGGAAGATCACTTTCAGCTCGAACACCCAGCAAATCACAATAAACATGAACAAAGAGCAGAATGCCACAACAGATGAGAGGCAGGTAGCGTCAGAAGCAGACTGCGAATTTATTGCAGAAATCATAGACTCAGTTTTATCATTGAACGATGCATGGACCCTAGAAATCCTCACTCTCGAGGAGGACTTGGGAAGCGCAGTCAGCATGTGCTCCGATGATTCTTGGGAGATAGATTCTCAGATGCAGGCGCATCTTCTGGAGCAGTCATTCCAAACCGAACATGATCAGCTTAGCGCAGACCCGTTCGGTGCATCACCGGGATCTCAACAGAATATTGAGGATGGCAGCCTCTTCACAGAAGCACTGCCCACCTACAGTATGATGTCAGAGGTGACAGACAAAGTGGACAGATCAACACCAGAACTCAAGCCACTTCCGGCAGGCCTGAAGTATGCTTTCCTTGCGGGTGAAGAGCAAATGTATCCGGTCATTATCAGCAGCAGGCTGAGACCAGATCAGGAATCTCGACTTCTCGAGGTTCTAGAGAAGAACCGCAAGGCACTTGGATGGAACGTATCAGATCTCCGAGGGATAAATCCAGCCTTGTGTTCACACCACATCTATTTAGAAGAAGACGCCAAGCCGTCCCGCGAATTTCAGAGAAGGCTGAACCCTAACCTTCGGGACGTCGTCATGAAAGAAATCACGAAGTGGTGTGATGCAGGCTTCATTTATCCCATCTCCGATTCAAAATGGGTAAGCCCATTGCATATAGTTCCCAAGAAATCAGGGCTTACCGTGGTTACAAATGACAAAGGGGAGGAAATATCTACTCGGGTACCAACATCCTGGCGGGTTTGTGTTGACTACCGCCGTCTCAATGCAGCAACTAAGAAGGATCACTTTCCCTTGCCATTCATTGATCAAGTTCTGGAAAGATTAGCAGGCAAGGAGTTCTTCTGCTTTCTGGATGGGTACTCTGGGTACAACCAAGTGGCGATCGCCCCTGAAGACCAAGAGAAGACCACCTTCACTTGCCCGTTCGGCACCTACGCCTTCAAGAGAATGCCCTTTGGACTGTGCAATGCACCTGCAACCTTCCAAAGATGCATGTTAGCAGTCTTCGCCGAGATGGTAGGCAGTTTTCTCGAGGTATTCATGGACGATTTCTCTGTCTATGGTGATAGCTTCGATTCTTGTCTTGAGCATCTAGACAGAGTACTTCAAAAGTGCCGGGAAGTCAATTTAGTGCTCTCATGGGAAAAGAGCCACTTTATGGTCACCGAAGGTATTGTGCTGGGCCACGTCGTTTCCAAACGTGGCATGGAAGTCGACCCGGCGAAGGTGGACGTCATTTCAAATCTTCAGCCACCTCAGTCAGTCAAGAATGTGAGGTCATTTCTGGGGCATGTGGGATTCTACAGGCGATTCATCAAGGATTTCAGCCGCATTGCCCGACCTCTGACAGAACTCTTGTGCAAGGAGACGGATTTCATTGTTGATCAGCCAGTTCTCCTTGCTTTCAATCACTTGAAGGAGCTTATCACTCAGGCTCCGATCTTACAGCCGCCCGACTGGACTCTTCCCTTCGAAATAATGACCGATGCGTCCGATTTTGCAGTTGGAGCTGTTCTTGGGCAAAGAAAAGATAAAGCGCCCTACGCCATTCACTATGCCAGCAGAACGTTAGACGAAGCTCAAAGAAATTACACTGTAACAGAGAAAGAACTGCTGGCTGTGGTTTTCGCCTTAGAGAAATTCAGATCCTATTTGTTGGGATCCAAAGTCACCATCTTTACAGACCACTCTGCTATCCGCTACTTACAACAGAAGAAGGATGCCAAGCCAAGGCTGATTCGTTGGATCCTTCTACTCCAGGAATTCGATTTGGAAATCAAGGACAAGCCTGGAACCCAGAACGTGGTAGCAGATCATCTCTCCAGAATAGAGCATCATGAACCTCCCCTGAGCAATGCACCTATCACAGAAACCTTCCCTGACGAAACCATTTTAGCTATGGATTCTCTTCCTTGGTATGCTGAGATTGTCAATTACCTCGTCTCTGGGGTAATACCGTCGGATTGGACGAAGAACCAAAAGAACAAATTTATGTCGACCATCCGTTTCTACCATTGGGAAGATCCTCTTTTATTCAGAGAAGGGGCAGATTGTATTTGGCGCAGGTGCATCCCTCAGACGGAACAATCAAGTGTCCTCGAGCATTGTCACTCGCTCGAATCTGGCGGACACCACTCTGGAGATCGGACGGCAGCCAAAGTACTTCAGTGTGGCCTCTGGTGGCCTACTTTATTCAAGGATGCAACTGAATTTGTTAAACGATGCACTGACTGTCAACGAATGAAAGGTACACTCACTGCCAAAGATTCAATGCCCCTGAAAATCATTCAGATAGCAGATGTCTTCGATGCATGGGGCATTGACTTCATGGGACCTTTCCCTAACAGTCAAGGATTTCAGCACATCCTTCTCGCCGTCGATTACGTGAGTCGTTGGGTTGAAGCTATCCCTGCTCGAGCCGCCGATAACAAAACAGTTTGCCAGTTTCTCAAAAAGAACATCATTTCGCGGTTCGGGATACCGAAAATCCTTATCTCAGACGGGGGTAGTCACTTCATCAATAAAGAGGTCAAGAAGTTGACGAAGGAGTACGGCATTGACCACCGGGTTGCCACTCCTTACCATCCTCAGACCAATGGCATGGCAGAATTATCGAACAGAGAAATCAAGACTATCCTGCAGAAACTTGTTAGGCCAAACAGAAAGGACTGGTCTCAACTCTTGGACTCGGTTCTATGGGCATATCGAACCGCCTACAAGTCTCCCTTGGGCATGTCGCCCTACCGTCTTGTATATGGAAAACCATGCCATCTGCCCGTGGAATTAATTCACAAATCCCTTTGGGCAATTAGTAATTGTAACTTGGACTCACGAAAAGGTGGTCAGAAGCGAAAGGATGATCTGAACAGGCTCTTGGAATTCCGAGACTGCGCATACGATAACACCTTGATGTACAAAGAGAGGGTGAAACGCTGGCATGACAGGCACATCAGACGAAAGACCTTCGAAGTTGGGCAGAAAGTGTGGCTATTTGATGCAAAGTTGCGAATATTTCCAGGCAAATTAAAGAGTAAGTGGACAGGGCCATTTCGAGTTTGCGAAGTGCGTGACAATGGAAGCATTGCCATATCCGAATTGTCCTCTAACGCACAGCCATTTGTCATCAACGGCCAACTACTGAAGCCTTACCTCGAACCAGATACATTTTTGGCCGTTGTTGATTCCGTCCAGCTCATGCAACATGATGATATCTCGACAGCACCTGCGGCATCGAAAGATTCAGACTATGCAATCCAACAAATTCTTCTCTGATTTTCTTCTTTTCTTCTTTTCTTCTTTTCTTCTTCTAAGCCTATTCTTTGTATCTAAGAGGTGCCGACCTTGTGGACAGTTTTCTGTACTTAGCACGTACTTTGTCCTAAGTATAGGGGGGGCGTGCACCCCGAGTAGGTCAATTCGTTGATCCTCTCCATTGTCTCCTCTCCTCGTCTATACTCAGGGATATCTTACCCTAAGTATAGGGGGAGGCAACCGGAGAACGATCTGTTTATTCTTACCCTTGACCCTCCCTGTGTTGTGTACAGTCTGCTATACCCAGGATTATTTGATCCTAAGTATAGGGGGGACGGTCAACTTCTCATTCATTCATTCATCCCGTTAATTATTCCTTCATTCTTTAGATCTGTCTATACGCAGTACGAGTTATGTCTTTGCTTTTCCTTCCGATCTATGAGGACATAGCTCAAGCTAAGTATAGGGGGGTCGTATATACTGTGTATATACTATAAGCCATAACTCATACTGAAAAATAAAATATCATCTTGATATAAAATAGAACATAAAAAGTAGCTTTATAGTAATGAAAGATGATTGTGAGTTCCTCAGACTCTTTGTAATTATACTGACTAGTAAGCCAGAAAAGGGTTTTGTGTGAAACGTTTTCCTTTGGAAAATCTTGTGAAAGTTGTTTGAAAATAGCGTGAAAAAGTATGCAACGATTGAAAAATTAGTTTGTGTGTAAAACCTATTTTCTTTGAGTGAAAGCAAAAACTTTGTGAAAATTAGTGTGCAAATGATTGTGAAAATTGATTGTCAAATTGTTTTGAAAAATCTATCTATGTTGTGTAAAATCTTTGCAAAAAGGATTTTCAAATGCGTGTAAATATTGCAAAATTATTTTGGACTATAGTTCTCAAAATTCTTGTGAAACTAATCCTCGAATAAGTCTGAGGAGTCTGCACAAAAATCTCTCGTTTGTAAATAAGGAATAAGTTCAAATAAAGCCTATAAGACCAAAACTATATTGTACAGCAAATACAGTTTTCCTTCTTTTGTATATACTGATTAATAAATCAGATACCTATATAGTATGATTTGAAAAATAGTGTGACCAGTTTTGAAAAATTTGATGTGAAATGATTTCAAACGGTGTGAAAATGGTTTTGATGGCAAAAATTTTTCTTTGTGTGAAAGAAAGGATTTGAAAAACCTGTGTGCAAATGTTTTGGAAAATGTTTGACAAAATTATTGTGAAAAATGTACATATAGTGTGAAAATTCTTTGCAAAAATATTCTTCAAATGTGTGTAAATGATTGCAAAAATTATCGTGTACTACAGTTTGCAAAAATTATTTTCAAAACTAGAACTGAAGAATAAGATCACCATTACAAATACCTGTTAATCAGAAATGAATTACATAAAAATTCCTTCTCAACAACCTAAATAAAACCATTCCAGTAACACATGTACAGTCTGTATAAATTCATATATTTTGTAAATAAAGCAGTACGCCCGTGTAAATAATGGTATATACTTTTTGTATGTGTCAAGCTCTTATTTGCAAAAATTCTTTGTGTAAAAATATTCTTTGATTCTTTTTAAATCCTCTGTGAAAATTTGCATCATTCATTGTGCATAGCATAAGCATACCATGCATGTTCTTTTTGAGTGAGCTTGATGACTGAATCAGTCTAATAAAATCTCGAATTGGAGCTTGGTTGGACCCTACTGCACCTAACTGCACTGGAACCTTATGGGAACTAGGTTTAAGGTACTTCAGGTCTAGTCAGACTTAATTCTTTGAGAAAGCAGGGCTGGGTTCAAGTCGCCTCAGTGGACTAACTAGAACTTTTCGAAACACACGCATGACTCTTGTCGGCCGTGACCTAACTTGGACGCCTGCACCTTTCACATAGCTCTCCATGGATGAGGTGGTGAGGAGGCAGTTTCCTTTGGCTTGGGGTAGCATATGAGGGTAGTACTTCTAGGCGGAACCTCTCTTCTTCTTATAGTGAAGGAAGTGCACCTCAACTTGGTCTAGTGGTGATGAAGGCTAAAGACAGAAGCCGTGGGTTGCAATAAAGCTTCAAAAGAGGGATAGTCTACTGGCTCAAGAGGAAAAACTCCTTGTATATATGCTGCACATGTATATGCTGTATAGATGCACTTGAAAAAGAAAAAAAAATGGTGCAAATAACTCCAAAAGAGTGGTGGGTCTGATAGAAAATGATAATCCCACTGGAGTATGTATATAAAGCGCAATAAGCAAAGCTTGAGACTCATGATCCACCTTATGTAGCTTGCAGCGGAAGACTTGGCTACACTGGTCAAGCTTCCAAGGGTACTTGGCTACACTGGCCTTGACCCATTCTCGTCTTCCCCGTCTTCTTGAGCCGGTCGCACTTGAACTTAGAAGGGAATACCCCGCTTCTCGAGGAAAGAGTTGCTAGACCGAGGCATTAGAGTTACCGGGTTGGGGGAGGTTGTTTCTTTGTCACTTCTGAGGTGGAGAGCCGCTATCACTTACACTGTCCAAGTCAGCTTCAGAGTCATAAGGGTTTGTGTATGGTGTAGGCTAGTTCTGACCTGGCTATTGAGGCAATTTGAACCAGGTTCTGTGACTATCAAAGGCTGTTGTGTTTTAAATTTGGCTCCCTACCAGGTTCCACACACATCCACACCCAAGGTCCAACAGGAGCTCTAGTCTCGGATTTTGTAGAGACATGCATTGCACTGAAAGCACCCCTATTCACTCTATCTTCTTTTCATTTTCCTTTTTCTTTCCTTTATTCTTCTGATACTTATTGCATAAGTATTTGCTAGGGACCAGCAACGGCAAGTATAGGGGGGTGATGAATCTCCATTTCATCACCTTTATTCTATCATTTTGGCCTTAAAAACCCCAGCAAATGCATGAAAATAACATTAATTTGTACATATTAGCATTCATTATTTATTGTATTAAATGTACACAAAATAAGGTTTTTAATGCCAAAATTATAGAATAAAGAGAAGAAAAGAAAAAGGAATAAAATATTGCAAATATTTTATGACCCTAACCCCGAGACCAAGGCCAGCATGGACTTGGTCGACAAGGAATAAAGTAGGGGGAGATAAGGGCCACTTATACAATAAATATCTCATTTATTAATTCATTCATTTATGCATTTTTGGCACCTATTTTGTACAATATTATTTATTCATCAAATAAAGAAACTTTGTTCATAAAAGTTGTAGATAATAATATAAATAAAAATACAAAATTAAGTTTGTGTAAAAATCATACACAGTGTACATTGAATACGCAAAATAAAAAGCAAAAATCTCAACTTCACAGACCCATATCTTGCAAATAAAAACTCCAAATCACCCAAACTCACCTTTAATTGTATATAGCATTTCATAAACTATTTTATAAAATTAGTTTCATAATTTTTGGAGTCAACCTGTGGAAGTTAGGTTTTTGGCCTATCTTGTACATACTACCTGATTAAAATATTCATTTTATTCAATATTCATTATTTCTATAAGTTCATATTTTTAGAATCTTGTAAATAACGTCTATCATACAGGTACATAATAAAAGTAAAATAAAATCAAAAAGAATTTGTAAAATAAAAATAAGTCTATAAAACACATAGACAAAACACCTATGTTACCTAATGTACATAAATAAAAGGGGATTTTAATTCTTTTATTCTTTATTCATCTATATTTTTTATGATGTTGTAAATATTATATAAAACTTATTAATACAAATCCAAAATAAAAACAAATAAAATACATTAAATAAATAAAATATATATAATTCATAGGTAAAATACCTATAAGTATACCTACATATACATATACACATTCATTTAAAAATGTAAATAAACTCTTAAAAATGAAATAAAAATATATTTATACTCACAAAAAGAAATTATAAATTTATAAAATAAGACAATAAAATAATAAAATTAAATAAATAAATTAAAAATAAAATATACAAAAATACATGTAGATATACACATATACACATTATTCAATTAAAACCGTAATAAAATAATTCATAAAAATAAATAAAAATCGTATTAAAATACTACATACAATAATAAAGATTTTTTATTTTATACTTGAAAAATAATAAAATCGTTTATTAGCTTAAATAATTCATTCTTTGATACTCCAGCCTATTTTGTCTTCTAGCAGCCCCCGTGGACCAACCACAGGCCGGCAAAAGTTGACCTCGGGTCAACTCTTCAGACTCAAGGACGGCCCCTCTGACAAGTCACGAGAGGTCCCTCTTCCTCGATTTTTCGCGCCGATTGTGTTGCTCGAGGGTGATAAGACCCTTTATGAGATTTGTTCCTCGAACATCCACGAATCACGCCGCATCCCATGATTCCTTGTACAGCATCTAGATTCACCAAGATCTGCCGGCCAATAAGGGCGCAAACTTTGCTTATAAATAAACCCTCCGACCTCCTCATCCATTTTGGCCTCCCTTTCCGTCGTTTTCCACCGTCTATTCCAGTCCTCTGAGGTTCCTTGTGACAGGAGGGTCCTCCTGGAAGCTTCAGGCAGTTGGAGGAGTCGAAGGAGCGCCCACGGCCGCCGCGTCGCCGGAGGTCCTGCTCCCTGGTCGCACACCAGGTATAAGAGCTGCTTTCTTTCCGTTTTTAGCTTAGTTTTAGTCGTTACTTCGTAGTTTAGCTTTTAGATCAGTCATTAGAGCCTCAGGTGCTCGATTAGCTTAAGATCGAAGTTCGCCGGAGTTTAGCTCCGGCGAACCTCTCTACTCTGATCAGCACGGTATCTGACCCTTCGCCCCACCTCATCGCCTTCCCCTACGTATTCTCCACGCACCCACGCTCCAAGATCAACCAGAGCTCGCCCAGCTCTGCGAATCGAGGTCCTCCCTCCTCCGCTTCGTCGGACCTCGCCGCCCTCCACCTTTCCCCGTTCGTCTATCCTAAACCTCGGGTCGAGGAAGACCCCCTCGAGCCCCTCTTTCATTTGGTGCAGGACTCAAGCTGAAAGGAGCCCTCTGGGGCTCGATTCAAGTCCCTTCAAGGTTCCAGGACCCCCTTGTCTTCTCCGAGCTCGTCCAGCCGATCCAGGAGGTCCTGGACCTTCTGGAGCATCTCGAACGGTGCGCACCGCTTCGCCGGACGCCTGGAGGGCACAAGCAGCAACATTACGCGCCTGGAGTCGGAGGAATCACCGATCGAAGCCAGGGAAGTCAGCCGTTCTTCCCTGTTCTTCGCGAGCAGCAGCAGCCGTTGGATCAAGAACGCAGGTCCAGATCGAAGCCCAACCGTCCGATGAAGCCACGCAGCAACCGTCGGATCATCTCAAATGATCTAATCCTAACGCTTCATCGGCGAAGCGTCATCGGGCGAGGAGATGGTGACGCGTGTCAAGTGGCGAACGAAGAACCGTTGGATCGCGCGCACTTAGGGGGTAATTTTCACATATACCCCCGCTCTTTTGTATATTTAATTTTTAATATTGTAAATTAAATAGCACGTTGTAAATAATTTGTATATTTTGCAGAAAGGACCCTAAGTTTATTAGATTTGCATTTAGGTCCTTACACGCCTCACGTGCAGTCCCACGTGAGGCGCGTGAAAATTGCAAGTATGCCCTGGCGGTTTTTGTATATTGTAGAATAGTTCTAAAAATTAAAATAAATGTTTATTTTAGTATGTATTTTTGCACTGATGCCCCTGGAGTTTATTTTATTTGCAAAAATACCCCTGCCAGGCTGTTTTAATTTCGTATCTTTATCTATTTATTAAAAATACCAAGATGGCTCCTAAAAATCCACAAAAATTAGGATAGATGCTCTATGCCATGCTGGTTCACGCGCGCATTTTATTTTGAATTTTTGGCATTTTTCCTGATTATTAAAAATAGAGTAGGAGCCATTTTTGCACTGTTTGATTTAGAAAATACAAAAAAATTAGAAAATGTTTTTGGAAAATTCCCAAAAAAATTGCATATGGTATATTTATTTCTATGTTGAGTCCAGAAAATGAAAAACCCCTAAAAATAATAAAAAAAAATAAAATAAAAAAAAGAGAGACCCACTTCACTCAAGAATGACTGGTATGCACATATAGGCTCATGCATTTTTGTATTGCTCTCTGTGGTTCGACCTCTACATGCTTGTTCCCTATACATTTTATGGTAGAGTAAATAAAGATTGATTCACACTTCCTTTGAGCTTGATTGTTTTATTCTTTGATTGTGGGTCAATTGTTGATCACTCGCCTTTTATTGAGGGTCGCCACGACGACATATTCAGACCCTTGATAAAAAGCGCGTTCATCACAAGCCCCGCCGCCCCCGACGCCCTCCACCGCACTCTCCCTTTTTGGACTCCTCCCCTCTCAACAACACCATTTTTTGTCACTCCTAGCCCCTTGGAACAATCCGTTTCCGTGTTTTCAGTGATTGGTACCGTCCTAGCCGTTCCCGCTTCTCGTTAGGGCTAATTACTTGGTAAAACGTTTTCTTTGTTTTTTTTTGTATCATATGCATGTTTTTTCATTTCTCGAATGTATGACGGTTGCTTGAATAGTACACTCATGTCCGGATCTGTTGTGTCACGTATTAGGTTAGAATGGAGCAGTTGTTTTGTATGTGCCATTTGAGTAGTACACTCATGTCCGGATCGTCAACCAACGTGAGGGGGTTTGTGTTGACTCCTAATATGACGTTCGATGAGATGTTGAACTTGGTTTACCGTAAGTTCAACTTGGATATTGACAGTCAAAGGATCCGATTATTACATCGCATCCCTCGAGGCCCAGGGGAGGAACCGTCATTTTCATCTATTATCGATGATGATGATGTGCAGGCAGTTGTGGTGTACGCTCGGACCATTGGGAAATCAATGCCTACCGATATTTATGTTGAAGATGTATCTGTGAGCGAAGTCCCAACTGTTATGACTAATAAGGGACCGTCTGGAGTCCCGAGCACACAAGCAGCAGTTCTCCGCAGCACGCCTGTAATGCAGACCCGCAGTCCCGAGCACACAAACTTTGATACGGATGCGCCTGTAACGCAGCCAAGCACGGTTCAGGATTTGGGCTTGAGTGAGCCGTTGCTGCGAGAGGTTAACCGGATGGATCAGGATTTCATCCCTTGGGGGACTGATGATGACCTGGAAGAAGGTAGCGAAGATGTGGAAGATGATCTGATGGACGAGGAGCTCCCAACTGATGAACAAACCGCGCATACTATTATACCCCGTATACCCTTCTTTGGGGTTAGAGGGTCTAATACTCGCTCAACATATGAGGACGAAATTCGAAGCAAATCTAGACTTGATGGTGTTGCTGACGAAATCCGCAAGGGCAGGACGTTCAAATGTAGGGAGGATTTGGTGTACGCTGTGAAGAAGTTCCACATTCTATCACATTATGACTTCATTGTCAAAGAATCCACCAGCTTGATATGGTCGGTTTTTTGTTCGCAGAGAGAAAATGGTTGCGTTTGGTATTTACGAGGCCATTTCAGAAAATTTGATGGACTGTGGGTGATCTCCAAGGTTGTTGGGGCACACACTTGTATAAACCCAACAGTTAATCAGGATCATCCTCAGTTGGACTACAAATTCATGTCCAGATCATTGCTAACTCTTGTTAGGGATGGCCCTAATGTTCGTGTATCTAGTTGTAGAGCTCACATCCACGAGATGTACAACTACTGGGTTTCAAGGAAAAGGGCTTGGGATGCTCGAAGGAAGGCCATCGGAATTGTATTTGGTGACTGGAAGAAGTCATACGCTGAAATGCCTTTTCTTTTGCATGCAATGAAGGCTGCTATTCCAGGGACTGAAATTGATATTGAATACAGCGACCATCCCGATCCTCGGAAACCTCTCTGCCGCAGATTCGAACGATGCTTTTGGGCATTTGGTCCTTCCATTGAAGCATTCAAATATTGTCGGCCACTGTTAGTGTTGACGGGACACATTTGTACGGGAAATACAAACAAAAACTGCTCATTGCTTGCGGGGTTGACGGGGATAAACATATTGTTCCCCTTGCATTCGGGATCGTCGACGAGGAATCTTTGTCGTCATGGAAGTGGTTTCTTTCGTTGGTTCGTCTAAGGGTAATCGGCATGCGAGCTGGCCCAATATGTATCATCTCGGACAGGCATTCTGGTATAAAAGCCGCTATGAAAGATGGTGACGTGGGTTTATTAGAACCCTTTGCATATTGGCGGTTTTGTACGAGGCATGTCGCGAGCAACTTCAATAGCGTTTTTAAAAATGGCTCCATGAAAGCTCTGGTGCAAGCCGCAGCATTACAGACGACACCTAGGAAGTTCGCGTACTTCATGAGGAAATTACAAGAGTGGAATAATGGAGCAGCTAGATGGTTTTCAACTCATGATTGTCGTCGTGAGCAATGGACATTGGCATATGACGGTGGGTATAGGTTTGGTCAGATGACCACAAATTTGAGCGAAAGCTACAATGCAGTTCTCAAAGATGCCCGTTGCTTGCCAATCTCTGCGTTAATTGAGAAGACATTCTATAATTGTGTTTCGTACTTCATTCAGCATTTTGAAGAAGCAAGCGCAACCATTGCTGCTGGACGGAAATTCACGCATTACGCTTCCACAGAGTTGACCCGTTGGACTGCAGCTGCGAATGGGCATACAGTAACTCAGGTACAAGTTCAACCAGAAATTTTATTCGAGGTGTCTACCAGGGCTCGACGGACGTCCACTGGTATTCGCGGGCGCAAACAGTACACAGTTAACTTGCTACAAAGGAAATGCACCTGCAACAAGTGGCAGATATATCGTATCCTATGTTCCCACGCCATTGCAGTCATTTCAAAGCGTCGGGCTGATGTAGAATCCTATGTTGGAGAGTGGTACACCTGGGAGAAACAGTTGCAGGTTTACGGAGGACAATTTTTTCCCATCGGTGATCGTGAAACATGGGCTCCCCTAGAATGTCCTGAGTTACGACCGGACCCAAAGCGTAAACGCGGTAAAGGTCGTCCACGCACAACAAGAATACATAACGAAATGGATGTTAGAGATGTAATTCGGCAAAACACTTGTTCCTATTGTGGGATATTGGGTCACACACACCGAGGTTGTCCCAACAAAGCCGCAAGGAACTCTCAAGCATCCACATCAAATGGGCCGACAGCGAGCCGGAATAAGAATAAATGTGGAAATTGTGGTGGCCAAGGTCACAACCGACGTAAATGTCCAAATTCGAGTAAGTTTGCTACCCTCGTATATTAATAAATTTAATTGTGTTAAACACTTGTTGATTTGTCGGATATTATTTTCATATAGATTTTTTAATTGTATTGTGTAACATTGGAAATTGTATTTTTCAGATGGATCCCAGACCAGTTGATCCTTCAGTTTTGTACCTTCAGGAGCGACATCGTTCACGTCGCGTTTGGGCTGGCGATGTAAGTAATTATAATATCTTCCATCCTTCAAATTTTTTTCCTAACAAATTTCTTGTAGGAATCTTCGTGGTTACGTTGCCGGCGGCGAGAGACACATGTACGTCGGATCCCTTTGGATGACCGGCTACTTCCATACGTGGTAGAAGCAGGATTTGGATGCATCTCAGAGCTCGAGTTCATTACGCTGGATTGGCATCTGGTGACGGCTTTAGTTGAGCGGTGGAGACCGGAGACGCACACCTTCCACATGCCTAGTGGGGAGATTACTATCACCTTGCAGGATGTGGCATTCATTTTGGGACTGCATATTGATGGGCCCGCGGTTACCGGAGAGACAACACCAGGAGCTACATGGGCAGATACATGCGAGGAATTGTTGGGTGTTAGGCCCTTGCCCGCAGACATAGTTGGCAGCAGGGTTTCAGCAAGCTGGCTGTCGACGAATTTTTCAGAGTTGGCTGAGGATGCAGACGAGCTAGTGGTACAGAGACACGCTCGAGCGTACATTTTGCAGTTGCTGGGTGGAGTACTTTTCACGGACAAGTCTGGGTCCCTGGTTTCACTTATAGCTCTACCACTTCTACAGGATTTTGAGTTCTCTGGGACATTGAGCTGGGGATCAGCCGTACTTGCTTATCTTTACAAGCACCTATGTTTGGCAGCAGACATGGCGACCGAGGAGATTGGAGGCTCGGTCATACTACTTCAGCTCTGGGCTTGGGAGCATTTTCCCCACATCGCTCCAGTTGTTAGGGATTGCAGGGAATGGTACGGGCACCCGCTAGGAGTCCGCTGGGCAACGGCGTTTGCCCATCGTAGACAGCCCACACACGTGGTGAGACCCTACAGGGATGCTTTTGACATGCAATCACCCGACCAGGTAATTTTACATTTACAAATTTTGGCTATATCAACAAAAGAAATACTAATCGTAATACAATTTTTGCATTCAGGTATTTTGGACTCCCTATACGGATGAGATCCTCGCCCATCTCCCAGCCAACTCTCTTGAAGGCCAACACATTTGGAAAGCTGAAGTGCCTTTGATATACTTCCACATTGTGGAGTATTACTACCCAGATCGGTTCAAGAGACAATTTGGGGGTCTTCAGGATATCCCAAGTCATTGCTCCACCTTTCCAGAACTCCACGCTATTGATTTGAGGGGGAAAGTACATGTGGATTGGAGGGCGAAACACAACCTGCATATTACCCGCTGGGAGGAGCGGGAAGTTAGAATTATTCGCATCGATCGGTCCAGAGGGGTATTCGCAACGCCCGCATACGAGCAATGGTATGGTACCATTACTCGAAGATTTGTCGGACGTTTGGGTGCAACTCTGGCAAGCAACGTAAGTACTCGAACTATTAATTTTTTTGGTAAAATTATTAACAAAATTGTTTCAAATTTACATCTACGTCTTTTCCTTGGATGCAGCTCGCTCTGTGGAGCCGTGTCTAAGACATTGGACACGAGGAATGCCGCGAGATTGCGGCACAAGCGAAGGCAGAAATGACGGAGTGGCTGTCATTACAATTTGCAGATGCAGTCACGTTACATGACGAGCGTGCAGATGTGGCTAGGGAGGAGGCAAGGCGAGGAAGGGCAAGAGGACGGGGACGAGGAAGAGGTCGAGGTAGGGCGCGTGAACAAGTCGCGGAACCCATGGACTTTGAAGAAGCCGCTGCGGATGATGATAACATGGCGCAAGCAGACTACTTCACACCTGCCACCGAGCGACCAAGAGAAGAATTGCCAACGCCTCAAGCACCGTTAAGGCATGGATTGGACCCCAGCCAGACACGACCTACTTACTGCACACTAACGCCGCCGTATATGCCAACATTCGAGGAAGATGCCCCAGGACCCTCTCAAATCAACATGATAGACGAAGCGAACCGTCTATTACCGTTCAATCCTCCAGATTCTACGATTACATACCATCGAAGGAAGAAACGTTGAATTGTAATCAATGTAATTTTTAATATGATGCAAAAATTGTAATGTGTATTGATGAACAACTCTATTTGGAATGTGTATACATACTATTCGATGATGACGCATATTGAAAAGTCTTCTTTGATGTTTGGAATGTCTACAATGTTTGCAATGTCTGGATGTTTACAAAAATATGTCTACTTACATTAAAAACATGAGATTGGCATGCCTTTTCAATGGGTTTTAAAAACTTGAAATTCCAAAGCCCCCACTTGGACTGCCATTTTCGCCAAAAAAATACTGTAAAGATGACGCATTTTAAACATGCGTCATATGTTCATTTTTCAAAGCCCCCACCTGCCCGCGCCTTTTCGAGGAAATTTTCCTGTAAGGGTAACGCATTTTGAACATGCGTTATCTTTACAGAGCATTTCGAGACCTCATGTCTGTACAGAGCATTTGGGGAGCAATTCTCTGGATATATAACGCATGTTGGATATGCGTTATGTATAGCGCACATCCAACATGCGTCACCAGCGCAGTTCCTGGGTAAAAAAAAAACTTAAGGGGTGTCGCATGTTCAACATGCGACACCTCTGTAGTTTTCAAGTAAAAAAAACATTACGTAATACCTGGGTATTTAAGTAATTCCCAGGTACTACTTAGGAATTTGACTCGTATGTGAGGACGCTATGATGCTCCTCTTGAAGAATGCATCGATGCCAGACGCTATCCCTGAAGGATATGGGGAAAATCCTCAAGCGCATCACAGAAGCGTGATGATCGCATCAAATGCGATCGGGAGCGACTAGTCGCACTAGTTTCTCAATGCAGCAGAAATTAAAATTTTCTGTGTGACGAAATCACATGATCCAAGAAGACTTCTCTGATTGTTTCGTCTAAACCACAAAAAATTAATAGGATTACCTCTTGAAGCGTGGTTGCGATCGAGTCTCTAAACCAAGAGACCTCCCGTCTCAAGTCCGATCCGATGGAGGAGTCGCTTGCGAGCACATTGATGAGGCGCGTGCTCCTCACAATTCATGTTATTGATCCAAGAAGCAGATCTCTTGATCTCGTCACACGAGATCCAACATCTTCTTCACCAGCGAGACACACCGAAGGAGATGGAGATCCACGAGTAGATGATCCAGCAACATAATGACAATGCTGTGCCGATGACGACTCTCACAATGGCTCCATGGTGGACGGCCATTATAAGAGAGAGAGGCTTGGCGTGTGGAGAAAGGGAATAAGAGAGAGCATTCATTATTGTGTGTTTTGAAGAGCAAGGGGTTCCTCTTCTTATATAGGGTTTTGGGAGTCCATGGATCTCAATCCATGGACAACACACAATCAATGGTTGAGATTGATGTGTGTTTCTTTCATTGGCTAAGATGTTGTTGTAAAAATACAACAATAATTGATTTAATTTTGATTTAATTTATATTGATAAATCAACATAGTTAATCCCAATTTAAATCACTTTGACTGGTCTTGGATATAATGAGATAGAACGAGTCTATCTCCTAAAAAACTCATGAGATCTCATTATCTCATGAGATCTCATTATCTCATGAGATCTCCAAGATTTACAACAACAATTGTTGTAAATATTTTTCACAAAAATAATTCACAATTATCTTGTGAAAAACTTCAATCAAGCCATTGAAATTATGTGAATCTCATTCACAACCCAAAACAAAATGTAATTATATTTTCAATTAATCATTCAATGTGAATCCAATTCACATTAATAATTAATTAATAAATATAAATCACAAATAGCTCTCTCTAATATATTATAAATTATATTTATAATATAACTTATTAACATATATAGTGCTATCCACATTATTTATATCCATGATAATTAAATTACATTTAATCATCTTGGATCTCTATTCTCATGTGCCCAAATAACATGAATCATATTCATATTATTCACATCTTTGATAATTAAATCATATTTAATTATCTTAGATATCTCTCCTTATAATATGAATCAAATTCATATTATCTATGATAATTAAATCACATTTAATTATCAATTTTCTCGATGCTTGGATACATATATCAACAATGAAATTATCCCTGAACTCTTTCAAGTATAATGCGCTTTCTCCGCGGATACTTGGAGATAAGGACAGGGAGATTGTATTGTTGCACGTATAGTGACTTGGATATTGAGATCACATCTCAAATCCAGATCTTGCGGACCTCCCACAGATGCTTGATTAAATCAAGACCGCAAATCTAATCTTCTCATTACATCTGAAATACATTCAGATCAATGTCCAACATTTGAACTAAGATTAGATCACTTCTCTATGAGAGGAGTCACTAAAATACATACCCGTTTCATCACTCCTTAGGAATGGAAGCGTCATGGTTATACAATCGTTTATGATCACATCACCCTCAGGTATTCCCAACACCTGTACATCCTGCATACTGGAAGACTCAGAATAAACTCGAAGTATTAGATCAACTTTATACTGTTTACTTCAGGGTTTTATCAGTAAGTTTCTCATTTGATCATGGAATTGGTATCGATCATATACTTTCCAAAAGCATATATCATACCTAGGTCTTGATCATATACTTTTCAAAAGTATATATCAAACCTACAAATTCAGTTAAGCTTCCAAAGCGAGACGACCGTGTACGGAATTTGATTCTTCCCAATATCTCATGAGTGAGCTCATGTCTTCCGGTTCAGTAGTGAACCTGTATGATCCCTTTGAGAGATCGTATTACTTATATGCCCTTATATGCATACCAACGCGCCGGTGTATAGACCTTGGTTAGGTCATTGATGAATACTCATTCATCACTCTTTATTCTTATATTTTAGCTACAAAAACCTTTGCAAATGCATGTATATAGTTGTAAATAGAATTAATTACCAAAAGCATGCATTGTGTAAAAACCTATATTTAGCATGTTTTTGTGCAAAAATAAAAGAATAAAGATTAAAAAGAAAAAGAGGGAAATATTGAGAATAAATATTGAGCAACCTAACCCAAGGGAGGGCTCAGCATGGGCCTGACCGCATAAAAGCCAAAGTAGAGGGAGATAGGGGCTCATGTGTGTAAATATTTATGTAAATAAAATAAAATATTTTCCTCTCAAAAATAGCTTAAAACATGCTTGTAAATATTTTTATATATTTATAAATATAAAAACAAAAGAAAAATATAAAAAGTAAAAAGAAAACAAAAACACCACTTGTATATAGTCACCATGTATATAGACCATCCACATCTATATTTAGTTAGCTTTGTAAATAAATAAAATTAATTTCCAAAATTTTTGTAAATATTTTATATAGTGTAAATAAATAAAATAAATTAAAACAAAAAACAAAATAAAAAGAACAAAATTAAAATCCAAAAATATATTGTAAATATACCATGTATATAAATGTACATATGTATGTATTTATTTCACCTATGTATATAAATAATAAAAATAAAATAAAAATATCTTTTTACTCATTTTTTATGATATAAACAAATAAAATATAAAATGTGAATAAAATTATACAAAATAGTAAATTAAAAATAAAAAATTCAAAACCTATATATTGTATATATACTTATATCTAACCCTACTATGTACATACCTTATTTTACTTTGCAAAATTAATTAAAAATCACTAAAAAATAGAAAAAATTAAAATAAAAATATTTCATGTTTTAACTTTTCACTAATTTAACCATTTACTACCTTTATTTTCATTTCCAAATTTCAGCCACGTGGCTGCTACCCATTGGCCCTGGGGATTGTTGACCGCCCGGTCAACTACCCCCCCAGGACCACTTCCCACGGGTTAAGGCGCCCGACCCGACTTCTCCCTCTTTTAGCGCCTAAACCCGATTCACCCTCGCCTAATTCCCGGGTCCGATTCCTTCCTGACATATCCGAGACCCTCGCCGGAGCCTTCACCTCGGGATCCGCGCTCCAGAACGCCCTACCCGCGCCCTTCTTCCCGGACCCTCCAGCGTATAAAGCTCCAGCTCCGCCTCCTCCATTCGTATCTTTGGTCATTCGTTCCACCCCCCTGTGAGCTCCAGTGCGTGCGTGAGAGTGACAGCTCACTCCAGGTGCTGTCGAAGCGAGGAGGGAGTGCGAGCCCATCGATCCGGCGATCAAGCACCGCCGTGCTCCGCCCTGAGCTGGAGCTCGAGCCTCGGAGGGAGACGCTCCTCGAGGCAACGACCCAGAGCATCGCCTGCTCATCCCCAGTCTCATCGTCCACCCAGGTAGCCCCGTTAGTCTTTTCTTTTCGCTAATTTTAGATTATCCCCAAATCGCTCCACCGTCGCATTTCGTCGATTCCGACCACCACACTGCTTCATTCGATCATCGGGTTCCATGGTCACCTTCGCCCCTCCCCCGCGCACGTTCTCCATCCTCCCATTCAACCCAGCTCGCACAAGAGCTGTGGTTCGAGCTCCTCCGTCTACCCCCCTCGCCGGAGCTCGTCCATACCGCACCACCGACCATATCCACCCGCCTAACCGGGTCGAGGCAGTTTGCCCTCGACCCGTGAGTCTTCTGGTCTAGCTTGCAGGTACATCCAAGCCCATCTGAGGGCTTGGACCATTCGAGCCAGGAGACATCCCTCCGCCGACCTCGCCGGAGCTCCCTAGAGCTCGGCTGGGTCATCGGAGACCACGAGCAGCTGCGGAGCGTCACGCCGGAGCCTCTCCGATCTTCAGACGCAGCAGAGGAGGCTCGGAGCGAGCGCACTGGGCCGGCGAAGTTCGCCGGCCACCTGTTCTTCGAGCATCTTCCCCGACCGTCCGATCAGCCTCCCGCTCCAGTTTCCATCTGGGCCGTCCATTCCAGGAGCAGCAGCCACCGTCAGATCCATGGAGGATTGATCCCAACCGTCCGATGCACGAGGTTTAGCCACCGAGAGCCTCACCCGTTCGATCCGCCACGTGGCGTAGCCTGAGCCGTCCGATCACTGCGAGGACCTCAGCGTTGGCGAGCCACCTGATCCAGACCCTCCGATTCTCCACGTGGCCTCCATCCAGCGGCCCGCATTAATAAAGGGTAATTTACCCTTAGGCCCCCTCTTTTATTTTATTTCGCATTTAGTCCTGTAATTATTTAGTGTAGTTGTTTAGTTTTTGGTAAAATTGCATAGAGGGCCCTGCACCTTATTTACTTTGCATTTATGCCCCTGTGTGTGGAATGACACGTGCATCGTCACGTGGTTCTCTGGTGTATTTGCATCTTATATCCTATAGTTCTGAATGTTACTGAATGAATGAAAACTTTTGAGTATTTGCATTTATACCCCTACGCGTGAAACATTTGTGCATGTGCTTTAATTCGTGGGTTATTTGCAGATAAGCCCTCGGACTTTTGGTACCTGTTACCAAATAGTCCAGAGTCTTATTTTTTATTACATTTGGGTCCCTGAGTGCCCCAGGCACACGCGACACGCGTGACCTCCTGGGTATTTTGCACCAGACCCCTCAGGACTTCGGGTATTTGCACTTTGGACCCTATGCACTGTACCCTCTTTCCATTTTTGAATAAAATAGTAAATCAACTCCAAATCCAACGAAAATTGGACACATGGCTCCTGCCATAGTGTAAAATTTTCGAGGATTTTTGGAGACATTTTTGTTTTGTTTTGATATTTTTAAAAATTCAAAAACCTCTATTTTTGTTACTGTCTAACTTTAAAAATCCCAAAAAAATATTAAAATTCATTTAAAAATTATAAAAAAATTACTTACTGTTTGTCTTTGCTTGCTTGATTTTCTAGCCAATTTTGGTATTTTTCATTACTTAAAATACCTAAAAATTGAAAACACTTAAAATCTTATAAAAATTCTAATAAATAGACTAAAAACCCAAAAACAATAATTTAGGTGCCCAATTTTTCCTTGTTTTATTCTCTATACAGGAAAAATACCTCCATGCTAATTTGGGGCCTCTAGATATTTTATCTAGGTCCTTTTACCTCGGCTGGACAGTACCTACAGTTTCAGTCCTTGTTTAATTTTTAGAAAATTAAATAAACATTAGAAAAATCCCAAAAATTCACCAAAAACAGTAAAAAATATAAAACACACAAAACATTTATGTTAGAATTTTTGGTTGATTTTTATTGCATTAAATAAATTGTTGAAGTGTGTTGTTTTCTTGTTTTCTCGTTTTCTTTATTTTCTTAATACATTAAAAATCCAAAAAAATATAAAATAATTAAAAACCACCAAAAATACATTTTTATTTCTTTTTCCTTTCTTTTTGACTACTTCGTAGGCCACAAGGCCAACCCGTGCTCCTTGTGTTCGACCCTGGTCGCTATACCAGGTTAAATTAATAGCAAGACCGCTACTGTGTTTGAGTTGATTTTTCATTTTATTGGTGGTCTATTTTTCTTGATCGACACGATCGAGTGACTGAGGTCGCGACGACCATCTTAGATACACCTAATTACCTTAGTCGCTCGGATTTTCGTGTCATCAGAATGGCGCCGTTGCCGGGGAGCACGACTTAGTAGTTTTCATTTTATTTTCATTTTTGTTTTCGCGGCTTTTCGCGGCTCTTTCAGAGCTCGCGGTTTTTTCACGGCTTTTTGTTTATATTTTATTTTTGTTTTATTTTGTTTTATTTTATTTTCTTTTATTTTTGTTTTTGTTTGATTTTTGTTTGTTTATTTTATTTTGCATTTTTGCATATATACCCTTATTTTATTTTCGTTTATTTTTCTTATTATTATTTGGTTATTTTTATTGGTCTGACCACTCTGTTCTTTCTTGCGAGGGCCCGAGGACCGAGGCGACCGATTTCGAGAAGCCGACGCAACCACGAGACTCGGAGGCGGCTCCTTTCTATACGGAGCCGTAGGAGAGAGTGAGAGAGAGCTGAGTGGGAGAGGTTTAGTTTAGACTTTTTATTTTTAGTTGATTATTATTGTAATAATACAGGGACTCAGAGACTCTTGGACTTAGTTGACTAGCGGGTCTGTTTCGCCGAGCACCGGTGTGCTCGGGGGACCCTTAGGTGTTTTTCGCGGCTTTTTCGCGGTTTTGATTGTTAGCTACCCTTTCTGGTGTTTACGCGGTTTTTCATCGAGCCCCTAGACTTAGGATTTTCTACTTGCTTGAGCCGTAATTAGTAGGTTCCCCACACCTAATTATCTGCCTGTTGCTATAGTGCGATTATTTGGACCTACTAATAACTAATTAATAAAAATAACTGATTCATCCCCTTCGTAGCCTACATGCCGCAGCCTGCCCCGTAAAGCGCTTTCTCCTACCCCCGATTTGTCGGGCAGAGGAGGGGTAGGCCAAGACCGGACCTTTGGCTTGGAGGACGGTGACCAGTTAGACGGTTCTGCGAGTAGACTTGCTCATCTAGGACTCGGTTTTCACCGCTGCATCATATAGGGTAGTTTATTTTCTGTCTTTAAATTTCTGCGCGGATCACTTGCATGTAGAGTGCTGGAGGAAAGGTACACATTTCTATCTTTGCATGCATCATTGATTTCTTCGCGCATCGGCTTTTTCGTCTTCTCCCCCTGTTTTGGATTAAATAACCAGGAGAACCGAAAAATTTGTTAGGCCTTTGGCTTTTTATTGAAAAAGATTAAAAAGAAAAACCATAAAATTGGGACTGGCTAAAACTATTGACCCTAAAAGACACCTCACTTAAAAATTTGTCTTGGGGAGAGCAACCCCCTTATTGTTTGGTTTGATTGCGCGAGAGAGTGACCCGCACCCTAGGTAGAGCCCTCCGGTGCTATTTCCAGCTGACTACCGACTCTTCCGTGCGGGCCAGTCGATTGGAGTAGTATCGGGTATCCCAACAGGTCACGTAAGCGCTCTGATAGATTGCTTGTTCACCTAATAAAAATTGACAAGATAATTTGACCGAGCCTTTACGGTCTTCAGCTCGTGTTGTGTTGGTGAACAGAGGGGTTTGCATTTTGATCATAGTTTTTCCAGATCTCATCCGCACTACTCGCCAGATCACGATGATGGGTAGACGCTCTCTTAGGCAGCCTCTGGCTGCACCGCTTTCAGGCACGTCTACCCATTCATCTAGGTTGGCCTGCGAGAGCCGAGACCAGTTCTCCGAGCCCGAGTATGATTCCGCCTTGTTCCCCCTCGACCCCCTTTCTTTCAGTTCTGAGAGATATGAGCCAGAGGAGAGACTAGCAGATTTGACAGCACCTGAGTTTGGCTCATTTGATTTTGCTAACGTCATGGCCGGCAGTTCCAAGGATCGTTCCCGAGGTCCACAGCTTGAGCACTTTGTGCTGGACCAGGGCGCGATCAACTCCACCCTGATTGCCTCCTTAGAGACCGTGCAGCAGCAGTTGAGGGATCAGGGAGCATTCATGCTCGACATGAGGAGAGAGATGGAGCAGATGCGAGCAGAGAGAGTAGAGCGAGAGCAGAGGAGAGACGTGCCGAGGATCCAAGAGGATGCTGATGCAGCAGCCGCAGCAGCCACGACCGTCGCAGCCGCGGCCGGAGGACCACCGAGACCGATGCAGGAGTTGCACAACCCCGGATCGACGCTGACGCACCATTGGGTCATACTTCCATCCATCGTGGGGGACTTCAAGTTCCCCCCGAACACCTTGCAGCTACTTCCCCGCTTCCATGGGCTCGCTATTGAGGAGCCCCATCTTCACCTCCAGGAGTTCCTGATGATATGCAGCACTGTCCACGACCGTCAGGTGGACCAGGACACGATCAGGATGATCGCCTTCCCCTTTTCCCTAGCAGATAGAGCAACCACCTGGCTGAAGCACTTGGGGAGGTTCGTTTACACCTGGGAGCAGCTCCGCATCGAGTACTTGAACAAGTACTATCCACTCGGGCGGACCAATGCAGCGAGAGCCCTCATCAGCAACTTCTCCATGCTCCCCAACGAGCAATTCCATGAGGCATGGGAGAGGTTTTGTGAGCTGACTGACCGATGCCCGCACCATGATATTTCGAAGCCGAACCTTGTGCAGAGCTTCTTCAGCGGGCTGACACCAGAGCTCCAGGGCTTGGTGAATGCTTCTTGTGGCGGGTCCTATTTCGCCAAGGATCACGACCAGGTCTGGGCCATCTACGAGGAGATGGCCGAGAACTATATGGTGATGTCCCAGACCCGGTTATACACTCAGGGCAGACCCCAGCAGCAGCCAAGACCCATGCAGTACCAGAGGAAAGCACGGGTCGACGCCGGTCCTTCCAGTTCATCCGCAGTAGCAGCAGCACAAGCAGAGTCGTCCGCTGTGGATATGGGTATCATCAGTGAGAAGTTGGATCAGATGGAGCTGATAGAGAAGAAGCAGTGCCAGGGCTTCACTCAGATGGAGCAGATGGCATAGACTCTGAGCGACATGAAGACCCAGCTCATGTGTCTCCAGGAGGCACAGACGGCTTCCCAGCCCCGTCTTCAGTCGTGAGGCGATACCGGCGGCAGCAGCAGCTCGTCCCAGCGCTCCAGCTCCTTTCAGTAGCCTAGACAGGTTCACCTTGTACAGGCGGAGCCGTACCAGCAGCAGCAGCCCTCTTACCAGTCACCACCATCTCCAGACATGCAGATGGTGGTATACCAGCCGGATCAGCCTCTGGCAGTACTCCCGCCAGCCCAGTACGACGCAGAGCCGTTGATGGATGTCAACGGGATTTGGTATGACCGTCCTCAGCCTGGGACCCGATGAGACCATCCCGGATTCAGGTGGGGGAATAGAGGTACCCAGCCCCAGCAGCAGCCATCTGGCCAGGGAGGCCAGTATAGCCAGCAGAGAGATTACCAGCAGCAACAGCCCCCAGTTTACCAGTCACAGCCGCAGTCATCCTTCGTTCCTCGTCCCTATCAGCAGCAGGGACAGTCTTGGAGACGTGAGCAGCAGGCTCACCAGCCACACCAGCAGCACCCTCCTTCTTACCCCTCTCACCAGCAGCACCAGTTCCAGCAGCCTCAGCACCGGAGAGGCTACCCGTCGGGCTCTCATGGTTCACCATACGAGAGCCCCGCCTTGGACGACATAGCCCGCCTCCTCACGGACCAGTAGGCTACCTTTAGACGGGAGATGGACGAGTTCCGTCAGGAGATGCGGGACATTGTGAGAGGGAAGGCCGCCATTCCTGCCCAGATAGAGCCGAATCCCAACAGCCTGAAGCGGAAATCTGAGCAGGTAGCTTACACTGAGCATGCCACTCCTAGTGATCCATTTGTTGATACATCTTCGGATCTTTTTGATGCTGATTTTGTTACGCTTAGGAGCGGTAGGACACCAGCAGGCGGCGGCGCCTCGTCTGAGCTACACCACGAGGATACATCCGGGGTGCCAGATGAGGAGGAGGAGAGCGGTACTGAGGCCGCACATGATGATGACGGTGGTACTGACGCTACCAAGGATGCTGATTCCACTGGCGGTACTGAGGCCGCCGCTTCACCAGTTCGAGGAGGTGGTACTGACGCCGCCAGAGTAGCCGAGCCAGCACGCGGTACTGAGGCCACGAGACGTCCAGCAGAGCTAGCCCGTGGTGGTACTGAGGCCACCGGTGTTCATTCAGAGAGAGTTGTTGTTTTTCCTCATGCTGATGTATCTCAGAACACTGTTTTGAATAAAGGAAAAGGTTTAGTTTCTTCTGGCCCCACTGTGGTGATTGATGTATGTGCGGATCCGGCCATCGAGCCGTCTAGACCTATTCCTAGTCCTTCATCTGAAAAGGACCCTGTGGCCCCCTTCCCTAGAGCCCTTCAGATGGGGAAGGGGAAGAAAAGAGAAAAAGACCCAAAAAAGAGAGAGCAGGAGGAGTTCAGCCAGAGCATGATTGATCGTTTCCATATCGAGCTGACCCTTCAGGAGGCTTTGCAGCACATCCCCCTTCTTCAGCGATCATTGAGAGATAGGACCACAGTCAGGAGGAGGAGGAGGAACCACCAGTCAGAGATTCATGTGCTGACGAAAGCCACGTGCTTCGCGATCCATAACCGTCTGCCGGCCAAGAGGCCAGATTCAGGAGCCCCATATGTCAGATGTCAGATTAGTGAGCAGAGGTTCGACCGGACTCTATTGGATAGCGGATCGTCTATCAACCTCCTTCCAGCAGCCCTTCTCGACCGCTACGAGTTGGGCACTCTTAGACAGAGCAGGACAGTCCTTCAGTTTGCTGATCGATCTGTCAAGAGGCCGAAGGGGTTGCTGCGAGACATTATCGTCACGATTCAGGGCCTGCAATTCCCCGTGGACTTCGTAGTGTTGGACATGGAGATCCCTGATTCGGTGGCCGATACCCCCATCATCCTCGGTCGTCCGTTCTTGGCTACAGCCAAGGCAGTGACTGATCATGATAGCGGGAAGGTATACTTTCGCATCAAGGGAAAAGTGTACAAATAGAGATGGTCGAGGACTACAGAGCCAGAGAGAGAGAGCATGCTCAGAGACCAGCACCGATACAGAGCAGCTGACAGATGCCGGGCTAGACATCCACCACGACTGTGATTTTGTGATCACAGATGATGAGGCAGCATGGGCAGACCCTTCAGCACAGGCCATCCTCTCATTTCCAGACACCACTGATGCAGAGATGATAGCAGAGGAGAGCTTGGAGAGCACATCCCTGGTCGAGGATACTACAGAGGCAGCAGAGCCGGTTCTCGACCGCGACACAGAGTCTAGTGATGGTGGTACTAAGGCCACCTTGTGTGAGGGTGGTACTGACGCCACCTTGTTTGATGCAGATCCCTCGGATTCAGAGTCTGATTGGGCATATTGTGAGGATCAGATGCCAGACCTGAGTCCACCAGAGCCTACAGATGAGGGGGAGGTAGACGCAGAGCAGATCAGAGACAACACAGTTGAGCAGCCTTCTCCAGATTCAGTTTGCGAGAGTTCGTTTTCATTCTCCCAGGCAGATTTGGCAGATTTAGCAGCATACACACATCTTCTTCCGAAGCCAGATTTGCCAGCACCCAGCTGTCCAGTCAGCTGTCCAGAGCTGAAGCCGCTCCCTACTTCGCTGAAGTATCAGTTCCTTGCGGGCGAACTGAGATGTACCCAGTCATCATCTCCGCTGATCTGACTGGAGAGCAAGAATCCCGTTTGATGGGGATTCTTGAAAAGAACCACAAGGCAATCGGATGGAGCGTAGCAGATCTCATGGGATTAGTCCATCAGTGTGCTCCCACCATATTTATCTCGAGGAGGGGGCGAAGCCGTCGCGTGAGTTCCAGCGGCGACTGAACCCCAACCTGAGAGAGGTCGTCATGAAGGAGATTTCCAAATGGTGGAGCGCAGATTTTATTTATCCCATTTACGACTCCAAGTGGGTCAGCCCCTTGCATGTGGTGCCCAAGAAGACGGGCATCACGACTGTGATCAGTGAGTCGGGAGAGGAGATTGCTACTCGAGTACCCACCTCTTGGAGGGTCTGTGTTGACTACAGGAGACTCAACCAGGCCACCAAGAAGGACCATTTCCCCTGCCTTTTATTGACCAGATCATTGAGAGACTGGCAGGGAAGAGCCACTATTGCTTCCTGGATGGGTACTCAGGCTACAACCAGGTGGCCATCGCTCCTGAGGATCAGGGAGAAGACCACCTTTACCTGTCCCTTCGGTACATATGCCTTTCGACGCATGCCATTTGGGCTATGCAACGCCCCTGCGACTTTTCAGAGGTGTATGCTGTCGATCTTTTCGGACATGGTAGGGGAGTGTTTGGAGGTCTTCATGGACGATTTCTCGGTCTACGACGACGGATTCGACTCCTGTCTTGACTGCCTAGACCGGGTACTCCAGCGATGTATTGAGTTCCATTTGGTTCTATCTTGGGAGAAGAGTCACTTCATGGTGACTCAAGGGACGGTGCTTGGCCACATCATCTCCAACAGGGGCATGGAGGTTGATCCGACCAAGGTTGATGTCATTAGAAAACTCGCACCATCGTCCAATTTGAGGCAGCTACGGTCATTCCTGGGGCACGTTGGTTTTTATCGGAGATTCATTCATGATTTCAGCAGGATTGCCCGGCCGTTGACCGACCTCTTGACGAAAGACACCGAGTTCCTTGTCGATGACAAGTGTCTTTCGTCCTTTGCGACTCTCCAGCAGTGTGTGATTGAGGCTCCTGTTCTCCAGCCGCCTGATTGGTCTCTCCCATTCGAGATCATGACGGATGCCTCCGATTTCGCCGTAGGGGCCGTGCTGGGACAGAGGAGGGATGGAGTCCCCTTTGCTATCCACTACGCTAGCCGCACATTGGATTCCGCCCAGCGGAATTACACGGTCACAGAGAAGGAGATGCTAGCTGTAGTGTTCGCCCTAGATAAGTTTCGATCTTATATCATTGGATCTAGAGTGACCTTGTACACTGATCACACCGCCATCCGATACCTCATGGCAAAGAAGGATGCCAAGGCTAGACTTACTAGATGGATCCTTCTACTCTAGGGAGTTCGACATTAAGATCAAGGATAAACCTGGAGTCAAGAATGTGGTGGCGGATCACCTCTCCCGTATAGAGCAGCCTGAGGAGTCTGAGCAGATTGATCCCATTTGTGAGACCTTCCCAGATGAGGCGATCCTTGCTATCGCCTCACTCCGTGGGTATGCCGATATTGTGAACTTTCTCGTTGCAGGGAAAAGTCCCACAAGATTGGCCCAGGCAGAGGCTTGAGACCTTCCTTGCGAAGGCCAAGTCCTACCACTGGGAGGATCCCATCCTTTACCACGAAGGAGGGGATAGCGTCTAGCGTCGGTGTATTCCTCAGGAGGAACACCATAGCGTCCTCACATACTGCCACAAGCTTGAGGCAGGAGGACATCATTCTGGGAGGAGAACGGCACAGAAAGTGCTCCAATCCGGCTTGTGGTGGCCTACCCTCTTCAAGGACTCTGATGAGTTCGTGAAGAGGTGTACTGACTGTCAGAGGATGGGCACTTGTGGACAGCGTGATATGGTGCCGATGCAGCCCATTCACTTCTGTGAGGTTTTTGACGCATGGGGCATCGATTTCATGGGTCCATTCCCTAAAAGTCAGGGATTTGAGTACATTCTGTTGGCCGTGGATTATGTTAGTCGTTGGTTTGAGGCTATCCCCGCCCGAGCCGCTGATGCGAGGACAGTTTGCCGATTTTTGAGGAAGCATATCATCACGCGGTTTGGGGTTCCTAGAGTTCTTATTTCAGATGGGGGGTCTCATTTCATCAACGACCAGGTGAAGGCCCTTGCTAGCGAGTTCGACATAGACCATCGTGTTGCTACACCTTACCATCCACAGACAAATGGTCTAGCCGAGGTGTCGAATAGGGAATCAAGACTATATTGCAGAAAGTCGTCCGCCCTGACCGAAAGGATTGGTCACAGCTTTTGGACTCGGTCTTGTGGGCATATAGGGATGTCTTTCAAGACACCATTGGGCACATCTCCCTTTCGCCTCGTATATGGCAAGCCGTGCCATTTGCCTTGTTGAGTTGAGGCACAGGTCACTATGGGCAGTTACTGATATACTCATGGATCCAGATGGTGTAGGAGACCAGAGGAGGGCAGAGTTAGCAGGCCCTGGGGAGTGAGAGATACCGCTTCTCAAACAGCCTACAATATAAGGAGAGAGTGGAAGGAGTGGCATGATTCTCACATCAGCCACAAGCATTTTGAGGATTGGACAGAGAGTATGGTTTTTTGATGCGAGGCTTCGTTTATTTCCAGGGAAGCTACAGAGCAAGTATAAGGGACCCTACTTGGTCAGAAAACACGACAACGGTAGCATTGATATATCCGAGTTGTCTTCTGAGAGTACCTTTTGAGTGAACGGCCAGCGGCTCAAGCCATTTCTAGATCATGAGCCGCGGGTCGTTGATCTTGCCCCTATTCATTTTGCGTGAGATGTGGTCTTTTGACTCACATCTAATGCATCTCACACCGAGTTTCACTGGTCTTCCGCCTTGTATAGATCCAGAATGTCCATATCAATACATTCTTTAGTCCCACATCCCTTTCTTTATCTTGTGATTATACTATACTATAGGGTGCACTTTACCCCAAGTATAGGGGGGATGTGAGACCTTTGGGTATTTCTTTTGCTTTTGTCTACCCCTGTTTTGTTGCCTATACTTAGGGATATTTTACCCTAAGTATAGGGGGGGTAGACCCTGTACAGTTTCCACTCGGTTTTCCCTTAGTATACAGCCTGCTATACTTAGGATTACTTGATCCTAAGTATAGGGGGAAGACCCGAGACCCTCTTGACTTTTCTATTTCATCTATGTATATAGCCTTTCTTTTCGCGTCCCTATACCTAGCACAAGTTATGTCTTCTTCATCGCTCTTGACTCTGAGGACATCGTTCGAGCTAAGTATAGGGGGGTGTGTATATATTTCATATATACTTTAGCCATAACTCATACTTTGTGTGAGTGTGTAAATAAATAAAATGGCTAAAAACCCTAAAAATCACAAAAAAAATTAAAATTTTTTTCATGTACATAAACTTCTTTTATTTGCACATAAATAGCTAGTGTACAAATTATTTTTGTAAAGATGATTTCAAAAATCTTTTGTGTAAAGCTTGTGTAAATATTTTCTTATCAAAATTAAGTATATAGTACAAAATTTTTCCAAAATGTTTTGAAAATCAAAAGTTTGCAAAAATCTTGTGTAAATGTGTGTAAATACTTTTTGCAAAACTTGCACTTCATGCATCATCCATTCATGATTTCAAAACATTTTCAAAAATTTTGCATGTTTGTAAAATTTATGTAAATAGCATCTTTTGTATATATGTATATAGTTTTTCTGGATGATAGTTGACATTTAACTAGCCTGGAATCAAATTGAGAAAAGGAGCTTGATTAAGATCTTAATCCACCTAACTTCTAAGAGGAACCTTATAGGGCTTAGGTTTAAGGCTTTTCAGGTCCATGGTGACTTAATTCTTTGAGTCCACTAGGCTATGATCACATGTCATCTCAATGAGCCTAAGTAGAGCACTTAATAACAACACATGACTCATATAGACAATGGCTTTACTTGGACACCAGCACTATGCACCGAGCTCTCTACGGATGAGATGGTGAGGAGGCAGTCTTCCTTGACTTGGGGTAGCATATGAGGGTAGTACTTCTAGGCGGAACCTCTCTTCTTCTTTTAGTGAAGGAAGTGCGTCTCAACTTGGTCTGGTTGCCATGAGGTCTAACGACGGGAGTTGTGGGTTGCAATAAAGCTTCAAAAGAGGGATAGTCTACTGGCTTAAGAGGAAAAACTCCTTGTATATATGCTGCACATGTATATGTTGTATAGATGCACTTGAAAAAAAACGCAAAAAGAAAATAACTCCAAAAAGTGGTGGGTCTGATAGAAAATGATAATCCCACCGGAGTATGTATATAGAGTGCAATAAGCAAAGCTTGAGTATCATGATCCACCTGATGTAGCTTGCAGCAGGGAGACTTGGCTACACTGGTCAAGCTCCCAAGGGTACTTGGCTACACTGGCCTTGACCCATTCTCTTCTTCCTCCTCTTCTTGAGCCGGTTGAACTTGAACTTAGAAGGGAATACCCCGCTCCTCGAGGAAAGAGTGGCCAGATTGAGGTCATAGAGTACCTCGTTGGGGAGGGTTGTCAAGTTGCCATTTTTGAGGTAGAGAGCTTAGACTTCACATTCACAGGACAAGAAAAGATTCATGGTCTTCAGGGTTTGTGATTGATGACTTGTTCTGATCTGGAGCATTGAGGAGTCTTGGTTATAGATTAGTGGAACTTGGAGGCTGTTGAGTTTTAGACTTAAGTCCAAATAAGGTTCCGACACATTAATAATCCAAAGATCTGATCGAGCTCCATACCTTAATTTAATGAAGGCAAGTTTAATAATCAGCCTTGATCCATGTACATTCTCTTTTTCTTTTTCTTTATTTCTTTTTCACTTCTTTTTCAAATAAGTGTTTGCTAAGGGACTAGCAAAGTTAAGTATAGGGGGGTGATGAATACTCATTCATCACTCTTTATTCTTATATTTTAGCTACAAAAACCTTTGCAAATGCATGTATATAGTTGTAAATAGAAATAATTACCAAAAGCATGCATTGTGTAAAAACCTATATTTAGCATGTTTTTATGCAAAAATAAAAGAATAAAGATTAAAAAGAAAAAGAGGGAAATATTTAGAATAAATATTGAGCAACCTAACCCAAGGGAGGGCTCAGCATGGGCCTGACCGCATAAAAGCCAAAGTAGAGGGAGATAGGGCTCATGTGTGTAAATATTTATGTAAATAAAATAAAATATTTTCCTCTCAAAAATAGCTTAAAACATGCTTGTAAATATTTGTATATATTTATAAATATAAAAAACAAAAGAAAAATATAAAAAGTAAAAAGAAAACAAAAACACCACTTGTATATAGTCACCATGTATATAGACCATCCACATCTATATTTAGTTAGCTTTGTAAATAAATAAAATTAATTTCCAAAATTTTTGTAAATATTTTATATAGTGTAAATAAATAAAATAAATTAAAACAAAACAAAATAAAAAGAACAAAAATTAAAATCCAAAAATATATTGTAAATATACCATGTATATAAATGTACATATGTATTTATTTCACCTATGTATATAAATAATAAAAATAAAATAAAAATATCTTTTTACTCCTTATTTTATGATATAAATAAATAAAATATAAAATGGGAATAAAATTGTACAAAATAAAAAATAAAAAATAAAAAATTCAAAACCTATATATTGTATATATACCTATATCTAACCCTACTATGTACATACCTTATTTTACTTTGAAAAATTAATTAAAAATCACTAAAAATAGAAAAATTAAAATAAAATATTTCATGTTTTAACTTTTCACTAATTCGGCCATTTACTACCTTTATTTTCATTTCCAAATTTCAGCCACGTGGCCGCTACCCATTGGCCCTGGGGATTGTTGACCGCCCGATCAACTACCCCCCCCAGGACCACTTCCCACGGGTTAAGGCGCCCGACCCGACTTCTCCCTCTTTTAGCGCCTAAACCCGATTCACCCTCGCCTAATTCCCGGGTCCGATTCCTTCCTGACATATCCGAGACCCTCGCCGGAGCCTTCACCTCGGGATCCGCGCTCCAGAACGCCCTACCCACGCCCTTCTTCCCGGACCCTCCAGCGTATAAAGCTCCAGCTCTGCCTCCTCCATTCGTATCTTTGGTCATTCGTTCCACCCCCCTGTGAGCTCCAGTGCGTGCGTGAGAGTGACAGCTCACTCCAGGTGCTGTCGAAGCGAGGAGGGAGTGCGAGCCCATCGATCCGGCGATCAAGCACCGCCGTGCTCCGCCCTGAGCTGGAGCTCGAGCCTCGGAGGGAGACGCTCCTCGAGGCAACGACCCAGAGCATCGCCTGCTCATCCCCAGTCTCATCGTCCACCCAGGTAGCCCCGTTAGTCTTTTCTTTTCGCTAATTTTAGATTATCCCCAAATCGCTCCGCCGTCGCATTTCGTCGATTCCGACCACCACACTACTTCATTCGATCATCGGGTTCCACGGTCACCTTCGCCCCTCCCCCACGCACGTTCTCCATCCTCCCATTCAACCCAGCTCGCACAGGAGCTGGGGTTCGAGCTCCTCCGTCTACCCCCCTCGCCGGAGCTCGTTCATACCGCACCACCGACCATCTCCACCCGCCTAACCGGGTCGAGGCAGTTTGCCCTCGACCCGTGAGTCTTCTGGTCTAGCTTGCAGGTACATCCAAGCCCATCTGAGGGCTTGGACCATTCGAGCCAGGAGACGTCCCTCCGCCGACCTCGCCGGAGCTCCCTAGAGCTCGGCTGGGTCATCGGAGACCACGAGCAGCTGCGGAGCGTCACGCCGGAGCCTCTCCGATCTTCAGACGCAACAGAGGAGGCTCGGAGCGAGCGCACTGGGCCGGTGAAGTTCGCCGGCCACCTGTTCTTCGAGCATCTCCCCGACCGTCCGATCAGCCTCCCGCTCCAGTTTCCATCTGGGCCGTCCATTCCAGGAGCAGCAACCACCGTCAGATCCATGGAGGATTGATCCCAGCCGTCCGATGCACGAGGTTTAGCCACCGAGAGCCTCACCCATTCGATCCCCCACGTGGCGTAGCCTCAGCCGTCCGATCACTGCGAGGACCTCAGCGTTGGCGAGCCACCTGATCCAGACCCTCCGATTCTCCATGTGGCCTCCATCCAGCGGCCCGCATTAATAAAGGGTAATTTACCCTTAGGCCCCCTCTTTTATTTTATTTCGCATTAGTCCTGTAATTATTTAGTGTAGTTGTTTAGTTTTTGGTAAAATTGCATAGAGGACCCTGCACCTTATTTACTTTGCATTTATGCCCCTGTGTGTGGAATGACACGTGCTTCGTCATGTGGTTCTCTGGTGTATTTGCATCTTATATCCTGTAGTTCTGAATGTTACTGAATGAATGAAAACTTTTGAGTATTTGCATTTATACCCCTGTGCGTGAAACATTTGTGCATGTGCTTTAATTCGTGGGTTATTTGCAGATAAGCCCTCAGACTTTTGGTACCTGTTACCAAATAGTCCAGATACTTATTTTTTATACATTTGGGTCCTGAGTGCCCCAGGCACGTGCGACGCACGTGACCTCCTGGTATTTTGCACCAGACCCCTCAGGACTTCGGGTATTTGCACTTTGGTCCTTGTGCACTATACCCTCTTTCCATTTTTGAATAAAATAGTAAATCAACTACAAATCCAACGAAAATTGGACACATGGCTCCTACCATAGTGTAAAATTTTCGAGGATTTTTGGAGACATTTTTGTTTTGTTTTGATATTTTTAAAAATTCAAAAACCTCTATTTTTGTTACTGTCTAATTTAAAAATCCCAAAAAAATATTAAAATTCATTTAAAAATTATAAAAAAATTTACTTACTGTTTGTTTTTGCTTGCTTGATTTTCTAGCCAATTTTGGCTATTTTTCATTAGTTAAATTACCTAAAAATTGAAAAATACTTAAAATCTTATAAAAATTCTAATAAATAGACTAAAAACCAAAAACAATAATTTAGGTACCCAATTTTTCCTTGTTTTATTCTCTATACAGAAAAAATACCTCCATGCTAATTTGGGGCCTCTAGATATTTTATCTAGGTCCTTTTTAGTTCGGCTGGACAGTACCTACAGTTTCAGTCCTTGCTTAATTTTTAGAAATTAAAATAAACATGAAAAATCCTAAAATTCACCAAAAACAGTAAAAATTATAAAACACACAAAAACATTTTTGTTAGAATTTTTGGTTGATTTTTATTGCTTAAATAAATTGTTGAAGTGTGTTGTTTTTCTTGTTTTTTTATTTTCTTAATACATTAAAAATCCAAAAAAATATAAAATAATTAAAAACCACCAAAAATACATTTTTATTTCTTTTTCCTTTCTTTTTGACTACTTCGTAGGCCACAAGGCCAACCCGTGCTCCTTGTGTTCGACCCTGGTCGCTATACCGGGTTAAAATTAATAACAAGACCGCTACTGTGTTTGAGTTGATTTTTCATTTTATTGGTGGTCTATTTTTCTTGATCTACACGATCGAGTGACTGAGGTCGCGACGACCATCTTAGATACACCTGATTACCTTAGTCGCTCGGATTTTCGTGTCATCAGTCATCAACCTATTGGTCTGCCAAATGTACATACCAGACATATAGTAACACATCTGTCTCCGATCAGAGGATGCGTGCCTGTATCATGACATCATACGATATAGGACTTTGGTTATCTCGATCTCGTCAAGTCAACTCTTTGACCTAACTAATCTGACACCTCTGAATCTCTATTCCCATGCAAAGGACCTGCATCAAGAGGTTGGTCAGATATCGGCCTAAATGAGAAAGGATTGCCATCTCCTACTCAAGCTGGAGATCACATCTTAACAATCATTTGACGGTGCTTGATGAGTCCTTAATCTAAACCTTTAGATATTCATCCAAGCACCAGCCTCTATGATTCAATTATTGAATCAACAACTGTATGATTATTAAGATGGCCATGGTACATAACCCTAATTGTACTAAGGGACCTATTATGCAAATTATTTATTCTTCATTTCAGATCAGGGAATGATATTCGCAATAACATTTATTGCATAATGGCTCACCGTGGGCTCGCATGTCCAACAATCCCCTCCTTCATGATAAAGGATGGGATTCTCCCAATGGTAGAACTTGGCCTTCGAAAGGAAGGTCTCAAGTCACTGCCTGGGCCAATCTTGTGGAACTTTCTTGGCAACAAGATAGTTCACAATACCAGTGTAACACAGGAGCGAGGCGATAGCATGGATCGCCTCATCTGGGAAGGTCTCGGATATGGGATCAATCTGCTCAGATTCCTCAAGATTCTCTAATCGGGAGAGATGATCTGCCACCACATTCTTGACTCCAGGCTTATCCTTAATCTCAATATCAAACTCCTGGAGTAGAAGGATCCATCTAGTAAATCTCGCTTTGGCATCCTTCTTTGCCATGAGGTACCTGATGGCGGTATGGTCTGTGAAGATAGTCACCTTCGATCCAATGATGTAAGATCTGGACTTATCTAAGGCAAAGACTACGACTAGCATCTCCTTCTCAATGACAGTATAGTTCCGCTGCGTGGCATCTAATGTGCGGCTAGCATAGTGAATGGAAAATGGCACTCCATCCCTCCTCTGTCCCAGCACGACCCCTACGGCAAAATCAGAGGCATCCGTCACGATCTCTAATGGGAGAGACCAATCAGGCGGTTGAAGGACATGAGCCTCAACAACTAGACTCTTGAGAGTCTCAAATGACGCAAGACACTTATCATCCACAATGAACTCGGTGTCTTTGGCCAGCAAATCAGTCAATGGTGGGGCAATCCTACTGAAATCATGAATGAATCATCAGTAGAAATCAAAGTACCTCAGAAAAGACCGTAACTGTCGCAAGTTGGACGGTGAACTGAGTTTCCTAATGATATCCACCTTGGCCGATCAAAATCCATGCCCCTGTTGGAGATGATATGACCAAGCACCATCCCTTGAGTCACCATGAAGTGACTCTTCTCCCAGGATAATACAAGATAGACCTCGATGCATCGTTGAAGGACGCGGTCTAGGCAGTCAAGACAAGCATCAAACCCATCGTCATAGACCGAAAAGTCATCCATGAAGACCTCCAAGCACTCACCCACCATGTCCGAAAAGATGGACAACATGCACCTTTGGAATGTCGCCGGGACGTTACATAGACCAAAGGGCATCCGTCTGAAAGCATATGTACCAAAGGGACAAGTGAATGCGGTCTTGTCCTGGTCTTCGGGCGTAATGGCCACCTGATTGTATCCGGAGTACCCATCAAGAAACCAGCAGTGACTCTTCCCAGTTAGCCTCTCTATTATCTGATCAATAAAAGGCAGCGAGAAATGATCCTTCTTGGTGGCCTGGTTTAATTGTCTATAGTCCATATAGACCCTCCAAGAAGTAGGTACCCAGGTAGGGATCTCCTCTCCAGACTCACTCACAACTTTAGTGATGCCCATCTTCTTGGGCACCACATGTAAAGGACTAACCCACTTGGAGTCAGAGATGGGGTAAATAAAATTGGCGCTCCACCATTTCGAGATTTCCTTCATGACAACCTCTCGAAGATTCGTGTTCAGCCTCCGCTAGAACTCACGCGACAGCTTAGCGTCCTCTTCGAGATAGATATGGTGGGAGCATAGGGACGGACTTATCCCCCAGAGATCAGCTACACTCCATCCTATCGCCTTGTAGTTCTTTTCAAGAACCTCCATCAAATGAGATTCTTGCTCTCCAGTCAAATCAGCTGAGATAATGACTGGGTGCATCTCATGCTCGCCCGCAAGGAACCGATACTTCAGCGACTGCGGCAAGGGCTTCAGCTCTGGGCAACTAGGAGCTAGTAAATCTGGCCTCTAAAAATTCTGAGTGAAAGCAACCAAATATTCATGGGAGAACTCTAGCTGATCAAGAAAATCTGGTGAAGACTGCTTTGTTGGTGTGTTTGTACTCTGTATCGGGTCAGTCTCCACCCTAGCTGCTGGCTCTGTAGGAATCAGACATGGAATCAACTCATCAAACTCTGTCCAATCAATATCTGACTCCGAGGGATCTGAATCTGAATCAAGAGAAATATCAACTGCCTCGCTATCCTGAACGCAATCTAGAGCCTCAATTGTGCCCTCAGCCAAGAGTGTGATCTCCAAGCTCTCCTCTGCTGGAATTTGGAAATCAGTGGAATCTGAGTGTGAGAGGATGGCTCGTGAAACGAGATCTGTCCAAGCGGCTTCATTATCTGTGATCACAAAATCACAGTCCTAGTAGACATCTCGCTCCGCCTCTATCATCTACTCTGTATCACTGAGCTACTCTGAGCAGGCTGAATCTCGCGCTCTGGTCTCATCGATCGTCTCTATTTGTATACTCTCACCCTCGACGCGAAAGTATACCTTCCCGCTATCATGATCGGACACTTCCTTGGTTGTGGCCAAGAACGAGCGTCCAAGAATGATGGGGGTATCGGTCACAGACTCAGGGATCTCCATGTCCAACACAACGAAGTCCATGGGAAATTTCACGCCCTGAATTGTGACGACCACGTCCTTCAACAACTCATTCATCCTCTTGACAGATCGATCAGCAAACTGAAGGACTGTCCTGCTTTGTCGAAGAGGGTCAAACTTGAATCAGTCGAGTAAGACTGTCAGAAGTAGGTTGATAGAAGAGCCACTGTCTAATAGAGTCCGATCGAACCTCTGCTCATGGATATGACACCTGACATAGAGAGCTCCTGCATCTGGCCTCTTGGCTGGCGGACGGTTCTGGATGGCGAAGCAGGTGGCACGAGTTAGCACATGGATGATGGTTACTCCTCTTCCTACGAATGGTGCTTCTCTCTCTAAGGTTCCTCTGGAAGAGGGGGATGTGCTCCAAGGCCTCCTGTAGAGTCATCTGAATCTAAAATCTATTTATCATCTGCTGTCTGAACTCTAACTGATGGGATTTTTTTTGGATTTTCTTTTTTATTCCCCTTAGCCAAGTAGAGTGCTTGAGGGAAGGGGATGGCTGAGCCCTCCTCAGATGGAGGTCTAGGATCGGGTCCCCACTATTGTGGTGAAACAGAATCCATACACATATCTCAAGGCATCGTAGATGGACTCACAAATAAAGAACCCTTTCCTTTATTAGATTTTCCAGAATAGTCCCGAGATACAAAAACAGATGGAAATGCAACAGGAATAGAATGGGTGGCCTCAGTACCACCCGCGGCATTTGGACTTACGGCATTAACATCGTACTCTGGCTCAAAATCATCATCTCTGGTGGCATCGGCACCACCTCCTGCATCTCGTGAATTGACGGCCTCAACACTGTCAGCTAGATCTACATCTTTGGTGGCATCAGCACCACCGTCATCAACATCATCATGAGTGACATCAGCACCGCTCTCCTCCTCATCTGGTGCTCCTGAATTCTCATGTGGTCGTCGCTCAGATGAGGGACCGCCGGTTGGCATCCTACCACTCCTAAGTGTAACAAAGTCAACATCAAAAGTATATGAAGAAATATCACCAAGTGAATCACTAGGAGTGGTAACCTCTGTAAACTCTACCTGCTCAGACTTCCTCTTTAGGTTGTTTGGGTTTGGCTCGATCTGAGCGGGTATGGTGGCCTTGCCCTTCACTATCTCCCTCATCTCCAGATGGAACTCGTCCATCTCCCACTTGAACGTGGCCTGCTGCTCGGAGATAAGGCGGGCTAAATCATCAAGTGCTGGGTTCTCATAGGTTGGCCCATGAGAACCGGATGGGTGGCCTCTCTGAATGTGAGGCTGCTACTGCTGAGAAGGATGAGGGGGATACTGGTGAGAGAACTGCTAAGGCTGCTGCTGCTACCTCCACGTCTGTCCCCGCTGATAGGGACCAGGACCTTGCTGGTAGTGTGGCCGTGAGAACTGGGGCTGCTGCTACTGCTGGTGCTGGCTATAACGCCCACCCTGAACGGGAGGCTACTGTTGGGATGAGGCACCTCCGGTCGACCAACGGAATCCAGGATGGTCGCGGCAGATTCCAGGCTGAGGTCGGTCATACCAAATCCTGTGGACTTCCATCAACGGCTCCTGCTCATAAGTGGGTGGGGGAAGAACTGCCGGGGGCTGATCCGGCTGGTAGACCACAATCCGAGTGTCCGAAGATGGTGGTAGCTGGACATACTGCTGCTGCTCCTGTTGGAACGACTCCTCCTGAATGTGATGCACCTGTCAGTAGTGGGCGGAGGGTTGGGTCGAGCTGCTGCTGCTGCTAGGGTCAACCCGTGACCTGAGATGGGGCTGAGGAGTCGTCTGTGCCTCCTAGAGACACATGATCTAGGTCTTCAGGTCACTCAGCATCTGTGCCATCTGATCTATCTGAGACATGCCATGGCATTGCTTCTTCTCTATGATCTCGATGCGGTCCAGCTTCTCACTAATGATACCCATATCAGCGACCGACGACTCTGCATATGCTGCGGATGCTGATGAAGTAGATGGACCTGCATCGACCCGTGCTATCCTTTGATAAGACATGGCCTGTGGTGTGGGCTTCCCTGGTGTATAGAGGCAGGTCTGAGACATAACTGTGTAATTCTCTACCATCTCCTTGTAGATGGCCCATACCTGATCCTCATCCTTGGCGAAATAGGAACCCCACAAGATGCGTTCACTGGCCCCTGCAACTCTGGTGTAAGCCCGCAGAAGAAACTCTGGACAAGGTTGGGATTGGATATGTCGTGATGGGGACACCGGTCAATGAGCTCTCTGAACCTGTCCCATGCCTCATGGAATTTCTTATTGGAAAGCATGGATAAGTTGTTGATGAGGGCTCGCACTGCATTCGTCCGGCCGAGTGGATAGTACTTATTCAAGTACTCGTTCCGGAGTTGTTCCCATGATGTGACATATTTCCCTAGGTGCTTCAACCAACAGACTGCTCTGTCGATGAGGGAAAATAGAAGTGCCATCATCTTTATGGTGTCCTCATCCACGAGGCGATCGTGGACCGTGCTACATATCATCTCGAACTCCTGGAGATGGAGGTGCGGCTCCTCGGTGGCAAGTCCATGGAATCGGGGCAGTAGCTGAATGGTCTGAGGCAGGAGCTTGAAATCTCCCAAAATGGCTAGCAACTGAATCCATCTGTAGGTCAGAGTTGCACCAGGGTTGTGCAACTCTCTCATCGGATGTGCAGGTGCTGCTGGCTATGCTGGCTCCTATGGCTCAGGAATGTCTCCTCCTCTACCAGCTCTGCACTGATCTCTATCTACTCACATTTGCTCCATCTCTTGGCGCATGTCAGCCATGAAAGCCCTCTGGTCTCTAATCTGACGCTTCATGGTCTCCTGGGAAGCTAAAAGGGTGTTGTTGATGGTACCCTGATCAAGTACGTAGGTATGGGTCCCGTCGGGTCCATCAGTGCGCTCCTCACTGCTGGTCATGGTCTTTGAAAAGGCAAAAGACCCAAACTTAGATGCCGTCAAATGATCAAACGACTGCTGCTGTCTTTTCTTAGGCACCTCAGGACTAGTAGAAGGGTGGTCGAGGGGGAACAAGGCAGAGTCAAACTCGGGTTCGGAGAGCGGGTCTGGGCTCTCACGAACCAACCTAGATGAGTGGATCGTAGGGCTCGAAAAAGGTGCAACCAGAGGCTGCCTAAGGACCTCTGACCCCTCATCGAGATGTAGTGAGTGAAGGCAGATGAGATCTGGAAAACACACAAGATCGGGCAAATAAACCCCCAATTCACCTACTCACGCAGAGCTGATGACCGTAAAGGTTCGGTCTTTTATCTAGTCGATTTTATTAGGTGATCAAGCAATCTATCAGAGCGATTAAGCGAGCTGTTGGGAATCCAACACTCTCAGGAGACTGTCTCGATCCCAAGGCTAGATCTTTCCCAGCTAGTACAAGTCGCGGACCGTTTACCGGCTACCCGATCGACTCGCTCTGTTAAGGATATCGCTGCCCTCTTTACCGGAAATCAGAGCGATCCTCACTGGAGAACGACTAACCCAAAATCAATAGTCTGAGGAGAGGTCGGATATGGATCTATCCTAGTGTGCGGGTCACTCTCTCGCTCATACAAACCAGACAATGAGGGGATTGCTCTCCCAAGACAAATTTTTAAATCAGGTGTCTTTTAGGGTCAAGTGTGTTTAGCAGTCCCAATTTTATAGTTTTTCCTTTTTTATATATTTTTCAAGCAAACAAGCCTAACAAATTTTTCGATTCTCCTGATTATTTTAAGTCCAAAAACAGGGAAGAAGTCGAAAAAGCCAATGCGTGGTTAAACACTATGATGCATGCAGAGTAAGAAATGCATACCTGACTCCAGCTCGCTACATGCAGGGTGATCCACACATAAAATAATGACTGAATTAAAACTACCTATATGATGCAAGAAGAAATCAGCCTTAGGCAGAAAATTTCTACTCGAGAAGAACAATAGCTAATGGGTCAACAAGAGGGGTCGGGGTCCGGTCTATGATGCCGATCAGTGTCTGCGCCACAACGGATCATGTCAGCGCTGTATACGGCCTCTAGCGGCACATGACCCCTCAGGTGACCGACTTAACTTTTTCTTTTGTGATTTAATTAATTAGGTCCACTTATCGATCTATAGGAACAAGTAAGTAATTAGGGTTGGGGCCTTAATTAATTACGTCACAGTCAAGAAAAAATCCTAAGTCTAAGGGCCAAAAACTTCGAGAATCAATAATAAAAGAAAATGTTATAAAAAAACAAAACCGGTGTAAAATCTGCGGTGAGGTCCCCCGAGTACATCAGTGCTCGGTGAAACAGATCCCGAGATCAATCCAAGTCCAAGTCCGAGTCTTGTCATGTATTATTACAATAGTAATAAAACTAAAGCTAAAACACTTCCCAGAGTCATGCTCCTCCTCTCCTACACTCTCATGCGGCTCGATGCAGAAACGAGCCGCCTCCGCTTCGCTCAGGTGCCTCGGTGCTCCGAAGATAACCTCCCTCGCTTGTTGGGACCTTGCAAGAAAGGGAAACAGAAACTATGGTCAGATCACAATTATATAAAAATAAAATAAAATAAAGTAAAATAAAATAAATGAAAAAAATAAAAACAAAGAAAAAGAAATGAATACAAAAACAAAAACAATAAAAAGCAAATAAAAACAAATAAAAAGAAGAAGAAAATCAAACAAAATCGAAAACGGAAAATCGACTACTAAGCCGTGCTCCCCGGCAATGACACCATTCTAATGAGCGCTCTGCCGATCAAGGTTAAGTCTCGAAAAATCAGATCAAGGTCATTGTGACCCCAATCGACAAAGCGTGGCTCAATCAAGAAAAATAGACCACCAACTAAAGAAATCAAGCAATCAAACAAGGCACGCGGTCTTGCTAATTTATTTTACCTGGTATAGTTAACAGGGTCGATCACAAGGAGCACGAAATGAAAGTCTACGAAGTAGTCGGGTTACCAAGAAAAAGAAGAAATTTGGTGGTTTTTATTTTTTTTTTCAAAATTTTTAATGATTTTATAATGAGAAAAAGGAGAAAGGAAAATAAAAAAGCAACACTTAAATAATTATTTAAGGGTTCAAAAAATACTCAAAAATTCAAAACAAAAATCTTTTTATGTTTTTAAAATATTAAAATGTTTTTGTGAATTTTAGGGGTTTTTTTATTTTTAATTAATTTTCTAAAAATAAAAGAAGGGAGAAAACTACAATCAGTGTACAACCTGGATATAAAGGTAAGTTAAAATTATTTAAAATGCCTGTAAAATCCTAGCAGCAATTTTATGCGAAACTATAAAGAAAAGTCTACCTACAGGAAAAGAAAACACATTTTTTTTATTTTTTTATGAATTTTTATTGATTTTTATGATATTTTTACTCTTTTTCAAATTTTAGGAGTTTTATAAATGGGAATGAAATGAAAATTGCACATCAATTAAAAGGACACAAAAGAAGCAATTGGAAATTTTTTAGAATTTTTAAAGCATTTTGATATTTTTAGTTGGTTGATTTTCTAAAATAACTAGGGACACTTTTTAGGATTTTTGAATTTTAGAAAATAACAAACGAAATCAAAACTATACCCAAAAATCACCAAAATTCCTACATAGTAACAAAGGCTACGTGTCAAAATTTCAAGATTTTTGAAGTAATTTTGCTATTTATTTAATTGAAAACAAAACTCACAGCTCACAGGGACCAAAATACAAATACTTAAGTTCTGGGACCAAACAGTAACAAGCAATAAAAGCCTAGGATCTAATATGCTATTTCTCCACTAATATCCGCACATGTCGTAAATCGACATTCTCAAGGGTATATTTGCAAATATGAAAAGTAAACATTCAATCCATAATGGAAGGTAAGTTCACGGTAAACAATGCAAATAACCCAGATAAACACATGACAAAGCACATGGTTCCACACAGGCAGGACTAAAGTGCAAATAGGAGAAACTAAAGGGACTAAAATGCAAGATGGTTCATCTGTGATTTTATTTTACAGACTAAAATAAAAACTAAAATAAACTCAGGGAAGAAAGTGCAATATACCCATGCAGTGCGTGAGAGGCACGTAAGAGGATGCGTGGAGGCCGCTGATGAGGTCTGATCGTGCGGCTTTGGATGCGTCAGATGTCAGATCTGACGGCTGTCAGATGGTCGACGACGTGGCTGGTATGGGACCGTTAGATCTGACATCTAACGATTAGACACCTCCAGAGTATGAACGGGTGCAATGATGTCTGGGAGGTGGGCTCGATCCAACGACGGAGAGGCTTCCTGGAAGAACTGCGTATGGGCGAGCTTCGTCGGAGCACAGGATGGAGTCCGTAGCTCCGATGAAGGATCCTCCACGTCAGATGAGCGGACCCGATGGAGCAGCTGACGGTTGGATGATCATGACGACGGCGGGGACCTGGGGCTACTCCGACAAGTGTTAGATGGATGGAATCAGGTGTCCTCGAAGCGCTCTTTCACCTGTAAGGGGAAGCTCTGACTCGAAGCTACACTCCGGTCGGGGTTATTGGTACTTGAAAGCAGAGAAGTGACGGTGGATGGATGTGGGTCTCCGGCGAAGGTGGTAGGGCAGACCAATCTCCTAATCTCGATGCAAGGATTGAAGGTCAGGGCGATCAGGTTGCGGAAGAAGACGAGGGGCGATCGTGGGTTTCGATATGAGAAGGTGAGCGAGAGTAACAAAGCTCCGACCGGTTGGTCGGAGCTGGCAGAGCTACGGCGGTGATAAATGGGAAGATTAAACAGAAGACTGATCTTGGAATGATCGAATGGATACCGAAGGTTTGAGTGTGATCCTGAGATACAAGGGAGGTGAACGATGGGGTTGTGGCGTCGACCACACTGCGGCTGGTGAAGGAGGCTCCTCGCGGTGGTTCTCTGGCCACGACAAGTGAGCTGCGGCTACACAGCACCAATCCGAGCACCAAAGGTGGCCTCTGACGGCTGTCACCATGAAGAAGGTATCTAGGGTATCAGAGAGGGGTGCAGCGTGAGCTGAGGAGATGTGGAGGCGAGTGAAGCTTTTATAGGACGTTCCAGGTAGTCGGAGGAAACAGGCCAGAGCATGCAATCCGAGGAAGATCTGCGCTTCCCTAGGGATCCGCGTGGCTCTTGGATCCATGGGGAAGGCACGGGCGGAAAATCGGAGCAAGGGGATGCATGACCCGGCCAGAATAATCGAAAGAAAATGGGTTCGGTGGAACAGTCAGGTCGGGTCAAGCCCTGGAAGAGGGGTTGGCCCGAGTCAACGTTCCTCCGTGGACCAATCAGAAAAAAGGATGTATAAAATATTATAAAATCAATTAAAAATAGCAAATGATTTTAAATTAAAAAGTGTACAAAAGGAAAAATATTTGTTATTTTCCAAACTATTTTTCTGTGATTTTTATTTATTTGAAAATAAATTATGGTATATATATAATATAATGTATTATATACAGGTATAAAATATCTATGTATTTTGTACAATTATTTCTATTACATTATTTTTACACAAATACCCCAATTTTGTATTTTATTTATTTTCAAAATAATATTTGAAGTATGAAATAATTTTTGTTTTCTTTTTGTTATTTATTTACAAGTATTAAATAATTAAGGAAGGATACACATATACATGTATTATGTACACGTGAGAGAGAATTTTAGTCTATTTTATTTTTATTTTATTTTTCTCAATTTTGTTTTAGTTTAAAAATATATACAAGTAGTAAAAATACCTTTTTATTTTTATTTTTGTAAAAATAAATTATATACATAGATGGTATATATGTACAAGGTAGAGTGGCGTTATCTCTCTCTACTTATTTTATTTGGCGATCATGCCAATGCTTGGCCCTCTCTTGGGTTTGGGTTACTCAATATTTATTCTAAATATTTCCTTCTTTTTATTTTATTCTTTATTCTTTTATTTTTGCACAAATACATACTAATTATGATATATTAACACATGCATGCTTATTGCTAAGTTATTGTATTTACAACTATTCACATGATGCTTTGCCAAGATAATTAGCTAAAATAAATGATTAAAGGGTGATGAATGAGGATTCATCAGTGGTCTGTTGGGACGGTCGGTAATTGAATATCCCCTATACTCGTAGAGGGGACAACCTGTTTTTAGTGTTCCTTTCTACCATTCGAAAAGACTAGTATGCTTGTAGTGGTTTTATGTGAGTCATCCCTTTGTTCTAGTGGTTGGCATGAGCTTGATAGGGTGGTTCTTTAATTGGCCATGTGACTGATGAAGGCGGCTATGCTTGATCAGATGGTCCTGAATCGTCCTCGCTTGGACGATGGTTGAAAGCGCTCAAAGTTGGACCAACAAAAAATGGGCATCGTTGCTTTAATGGTGCGATGATGATTGGAGCTAAGATGGACAACAACTACTCAAGGGAAGTATCTACTCCATCTTCTTCCTTGTTCAGCTCGTGGTACACAGCTTCATTCATTTTGGCAACGTGATGCTGCTATGAGAAATAGGAAAGCTTTGGTGAAGGTGCCTTGCTAGTGCTGCTCAAACAAGAGGTGAAGGAATGTTGGAGGTCTACCTCGACGAGGGAGCTTTTGTTGATATTCGATTTTTTAGGATCTTAAGGTGTGGATGCAATATTTTCTATGAAATAAAATATGTTATAATATTTTATGAGATGAATCTACCCTATTTTTTATAATATTTAGTGAGAAAATGGATAAGATAATCACGTAAGAGAGAACACCGAAATTGTGTTTTAGATTTGATAAAAAATAGAAAAAATAAAGATAAAAATTCCACAAAAATGCACAAATGAAGCACTAATAGTGGGTATAATATGGTATTTTTAAATTTTCCAAATGTTGCAGTATGTAACCCGAGAAATTCAAATAACAGATTTCAAAAATAATCCGCAAGATCTACATTGGAGTCATCGCTCCCTCAAATTTCAAAGCAAAATAGTAGCACAATGATTCTATATGAAATTAATTAGCCAGAAGTGATATTTTTCAACAACATTTTGCATAAAAATTCCTCAAAATATATCCAATAAATGGAGCATGAGCTTAAGAACATTTCACAAAAATTTGCATGCCCCATTGAGCAATGTTACACGAGATATAAGCTCCTTATCTAAGGTCCTTACTGCAAATTTTCAAAAATATAATAAAGCATAAGCACAACTTAATAGACTTACAAACAATTAGAAAAAGTCAACGGACACGCTCGTAATTGATCCAGGGTTCATGTGCGTCGCACGAGCAGTTCCAAATGGTAGGACTTAGGCAAGAATTCAAGAAACAACAAGGTGATGAATACTCATTCATCACTCTTTATTCTTATATTTTAGCTAAAAACCTTTGCAAATGCATGTATATGTTTGTAAATACAAGTAATTATCCAAGAGCATGCATAGTGTAAAAAGTAATAATTAGCATGTTTTTGTGCAAAAATAAAAGAAAAAAGGAATAAAATAAAAAGAGGGAGATATTTAGAATAAATATTGAGCAACCTAATCCCAAGGGAAGGCTCAGCATGGGCCTGCCCGCATAAAAGCCAAAGTAGAGAGAGATAGGGAGCTCATGTGTGTAAATATACCTGTAAATATAATAAAAATATTTTCCTCTAAAAATAGAATAAAATAGGCTTGTATATATTTGTAAATATTTGTAAAGACAAAATCAAAACAAAAATAGAAAAATTAAAAAGAAAATAAAAATAATCTCCCTTGTACATATTCACCATGTATATAAACCTACACTTATATTTATTTAACCTTGTAAATAAACAAATTAAAATCCCTAAAAATTTGTATATACTCCTTATTTTATGATGTAAATAAATAAAATAAAAACCATAAAAACAAAAATCAAATAAAAAGAACAAAATTAAAAACCAAAAAGAACATTGTATATATACCATGTATATACTTGTATATAGCTATTTATTTTACCCTTGTAGATAAATAATAAAAATAAAATAAAAACATCAAAATATTCCTAATTTTATGCTATAAATAAAATATAAAATGGGGATAAAAATGTACAAAAATAATTAATTAAAAATCAAAAATTAAAAATCAATGTTGTGTATATACCTATATATAGCACTATAGTCTAGATACCTTATTTTTATTTCAAAAAAATAATTAAAAATCACAAAAAATAGAAAAAAAATAAAATAAACATTTTTCATGTTTTAAGTTTTTCTTAATTCGATCATTTACTATTTTTAATAAAATGTTCAAATAATTGGCATTTGGTGGACTCTGATTGGTCCACGGGGGACGTTGACCCCTAGTCAACTCCCCCCAGGACCACCATAGTCGGGTTCGTGGCGCCCGACCCATTTTCTCCAATTTCTTCCCACTCGACCCGATCACCAAATTGCTAACCATCGAGCTCCGATCGTCTCTCATGCATCCGAGATCCTCGCCACCATATCCGCGTTGGGATCCGCGCTTCGCGGAACCCTGCCCGATCCTCTCTTCTCGGACTTGCACTCGTATATAGCCTGAGCTCCGCCTCCATTTCATTCCATCTTTGGCTCATTCATTCTCCACCCCAGGACCTCCATCATCTCCGCCTAAGTGACAGCAGTCGGCCGGTGGCGTCGCAGCGAGGAAGGAGCGTGTAGACCATCGATCCGGTGACGTTGCACCGCCGTGCGCCGCCCAGAGGTGGTGCTCGAGCCTCGGGCATCGATGGCCCTCGAGGATAGGACCTGGAGCATCTCCAGCTCTCCCACAGTCGACTTCATCCAGTAGGTATCCCTCTTTCTTCCTCTGTCTAGCTAATTTTCATTTTCGCCCAAATCGACCTGTCACCGTCCATCGCTGACTCCGACCACCCTCGCTCTCATTTCGATCATCGGAGTCGCCCATCATCTCCGCCTTTCCTCCGCGTACATTCTCCACCCACTCATCCAACCTAGTTCGCCACGGAACTGGGATTGGGGTTCCTCCGCCGTCGCTTCGCCGGAGCCCCTTCGTCCCGATGCACAGATCACCTTCACCACCCCTAACCGGGTCGAGGCACTTTGCCTTCGACCCAGGAGCTCGCTGCTTTGCTTTGCAGGTCCAAAGGAGCCCATCTGAGGGCTTCGACATTCTGGAGCAGTAGCTCCTCCTCCGCCGACGTCGCCTGAGCTCCCCAGAGCTCCGTTGCACCATCGGAGGGGACCATTAGACGCGGGGAGCCCAGACGAACCTTCTCCGATCACTAGCAGCCTGCGAGGAGGTTCACCGTGCGTGCACCGGGCCGACGAAGTTCGCCGGCCGCTGGTTCTTCGTGCATCCTCCGCAGCCGTCCGATCGGCCTCCAGCTCCAGTTCAGATCAGATTCGTCCATTTGAGGAGCCCAGTAGCACCGTCGGATCCTTGGAGGCTTGATCGTGACCTTCGACCCAACGAGGTTCATCCACAGCGTATGAGACCCGTCAGATCAGCCACGTGGTGAGCCCAGAGCCGTTCGATTCGAGCCGAGGACCCTGCGTTGAGGCGCCACCTCCCCTGACCGTCGGATCAACACGCGACGCTCATCCGTCCTTCGGATTTAATAAGGGGTAAATTTCTTGTAGGCCCCCCTGTTTGTTTCTTTTATTAGTTAGTCCTGTAAATATCACATATAGTTGTTTTTATTTTGGTACATTTGCACTTAGGACCTCGTACTATAGTTTATTTGCTTTTATACCCCTGTTTGTAGTGGTACACGTGCTTCGACACGTGAGTTCGTGGGTTATTTGCATGTATGGGATGAATGTTTCAGGGTGTTAATGAATGAAATTAAGTTTTTAGTAATTGCAGAAATGCCCCTGTGAATGTTTTAATTGCGCATGTGCTTTATTTCGTGGGTATTTTACACTTTAGCCCCTGGAATTTTAGTACGTGTTACTAAATAGTCTAGGGACTTAAGTTTATTGCAATTAGGTCCTTGTGTGCCCAGGTCACGTGCCTCGCGCGTGAGTTCTAGGAGAAATTGCACCGGACCCCCTGGAACCTCTTTTAATTGCGTACAGGTCCCTGTGCACTGTACCTTGGTTTTTGATTTTAATAAAATAGTAAACTAACTCCGAATTTGATGAAAATTGGACAAATGGTTCTTGCCATAGTGTAAAATTTTCTCTAATTTTTGGAGACATTTTTGATTATTTGTGATATTTTTAAAAATTCAAAAACACACATTTTCTTTACTGTCTAGCTTTAAAAATAAAAAAAATATTAAAACACCTTTAAAAATTACAAAAAAATTATATAGTGTTTGTTTTGTGCTATTTAATTTTCGGACCAATTTTAGTCATTTTTGGCTTTATAAAACCTATAAAAATTACAAAACTCCTAAAAACCCATACAAATTCTAATAATTAAAAGAAAAATAAAAAATTAATACTTCTAGTGCCTAATTTTTCCTTGTATGTTCTAGTTTACACGAACATTACCTTCAAACCTTGATAGGCCATTTTGCATTTTAATTTGGCTCTCCAAATCTGACTGGACAATGTTTCTGTTTTCCAGCCTTGTTTGATTTTTATAAAATTCCCTAAAAATAGGAAAAACACCAAAAATTAACCAAAAACATAAAAAAATATAAAAAACGTAAAAACATTTTTGTTTGAATTTTTGGATGATTTTTGAGTACTTAAATAATTGTTTGTAGTTGCTTGATTTATTGCTTTCCTATTTTCTTAATTAAATTAAAAATTTAAAAATATAAAAACATTAAAAATCCACCAAAAAGCCTTTTCTCTTATTTTTTCTTCTTTGAGACTACTTCGTAGGCCGCAAGGCCATCACGTGCTCCCTGAGTCCGACCCTGGTCGCTATACCAGGCTAATCCAATAGCCAGTGCCACTAGCGTATTTCTTTGTTTTTTTACCTTATTTTGGTGGTCTGCTTTACTTTTTCTTGATTGAGTCGAGGTTTCTATCGATCCGGGTCGCAACGACCCGAGTGTGATATTTTTACCTGATCCGGATTAGTAGAATTTTGGCTCATCACAAGGCTTCACTGTAAAAGGTCCCTCACATGCTCAATGGACATGAGATTGTTGGTAGCGTGGACAACGATGATGAAGAGGTGGACTCGATCAGGAGGACATGATGTATCCACATCACATGGACTTGCTTCAAATTATGGATGAAGGTTATCAGATGGCTGAAGGCACACTTCCTTTCGACGGTGGGATCTGCTCGTGTGGTCTTGTGGCTTAAATGGTTGTAGGTCCCTTTAGATGGGCATCCTTGACTCAATGTTGGTCCGTCAACGGTGGGCTCACTTCATCCAACCAATGGTTGAGATGGAGGGAAAATGATGTGATGTGATGTTGGATGCTCGCCCTGAGCTTTTTCCAGGATAGGGTCTAGGCCTGCTGATGAATACCCATTCATCACTCTTTATTCTTATATTTTAGCTACAAAAACCTATGCAAATGCATGTAGATATGTGTAAATAGGAATAATTAGCAAAAGCATGCATTGTGTAAAATTCTATAATTAGCATGTTTTTGTGCAAAAATAAAAGAATAAAGATCAAAAAGAAAAAGAGGGAAATATTTAGAATAAATATCGATCGTCCTCGACCTCCAGTTCGTATCCAGACCGTCCACTTGAGGAGAGCCAGACACCGTCAGATCTTGGAGAGGCGATCAGGACCGTCCGTCGCACGAGGGGTAGCCACCGAGCACCGCACCCATTCGATCTCCCACGTGGCATACCCTCAGCCGTCCGATCGCTGCGAGAGCCTCAGCGTTGGAGTGCCAGCCATTTCCAGCCGTCCATCTACACAAGTGGCGCGCATCCATCGGGCGACTTAATAAAGGGTAATTTACCCTTAGGCCCTTTCTCATCTTTTATTTCGTTTTAGTCCTGTAAATATTTTAGTCAGTTGTTTAGTTTTAGGGTATTTTGCATGTTGGACCATGAGCTTTAGTTTATTTGCATTTATGCCCCTGCCTGTGTGAGTCACGTGCTTCGCCACGTGTTTTATTGGGATATTTGCATCATACACCCCTGTAGTTCTGGATGTTTGTGAATGAATGAAATCTTTTTAATATTTGCATTTATGCCCCTGTGAATGGTTTGATTACGCATGTGCATTTATTTTTGGGATATTTGTAGCTGAGGCCCTCGGACTTTTGGTACGTGTTACCAATTAGTCCCTGGAACTTAGTTTTATTACATAGAGGTCCCTGAGTGCCCCAGGCACGCGCCGCGCGCGTGACTTGCTGGGAATTTTGCACCTGGACCCCCAGAACTTAGGGTATTTGCACTTCAGTCCTTGTGCACAGTGCCCTCTTGTGATTTTTGAATAAAATATCAAATCACCTCCAAATTCGATGAAAATTTGATACATGGCTCTTGCCATGTTGTAGGATTTTTGAGAATTTTTGAGGACATTTTTGAGTTTATTTGTTATTTTTAAAAATTCAAAAACTATCTTTTTAGCCACTGTCTAGTTTTAAAAACCCCAAAAAAATATAAAGACCCCCTCAAAAATTCTATAAAAATTAGGCACTGTCTATTTTGTGTTCCTTGATTTTCTAGCCAATTTTGGCTATTTTTCACTGATTAAAAACCATAAAAACTTAAAAACACCTAAAAACCCATAAAAATTCTAGTAAATAATCTAAAAACCCAAAAACAATAATTTTGGTACTCAAATTTTTCTTATTTTATCTAGGTTACAGGAAAAGTACCTCCATGCCCTTTTGAGGTTCCTAGATATTTTATCTAGGGACTTTAGGCTTGGCTGGACAGTACCTTGTTTCGTTGCTACTGTTTGATTTTTAGAAATTAAAATAAATATCATAAAAATTCCAAAAATTCATCAAAAACACTAAAAAACCTAAAAAATATAAAAATATTTTTGTTTGAATTTTTGCTTGATTTTTGATGCATTAAATAATTAGCCAAAGTGTGCTTGTTTTAGTGTTTCTTTTGTTTTCTTCACATATTAAAAATCCAAAAAAAATATAAAAATCATTAAAAGCATTAAAAATATTTTGTCTTTATTTTATTTCATTTTTACTACTTCGTAGGCCTTTGTCCAACCCGTGCTCCTCGAGTTCGACCCTGGGTGCTATACCAGGTTAAACTCATAGCTGGACCGCTATTTTCGTGCTTGATTGATTTTATTTGTTTCGAGTGGTCTGATATTTTTCTTGACTGACACAACCGAGTGATTGAGGTCGCAACGACCTATCTAGATACCTTTACCTTAGTCGCTCGGGTTTTTGTGTCATCAGAATCCTAGAATGTCCGATTAGGGTATGACAACGTCTATTTTTCCTGTCAGGACACGGATTGGCAAATAGTTCATCGATTGGCGAACCGTTCACCGATCATGAGCTAATTTCTGTGCCTATATACCAGATTGAGGTCAATGATTAGCATTAAATCCGAGTCGGCAAACCATTCGCTAATCGGCGAATGTTTGCCATTTCGTGCCTTTGCCTTTTTACCTCATATTTCTTACTCCTTGCATCCAACATTTATAAAAATATGAAATTAAATAAAAATAAAAAAACACTAAGTCAATTTTACAGTAAATAGAAAAATATGGAAACAAAATAATATATTTAAAAATTATAAATAAAATGCTAATGAAGTATAATATTTAGCCTATAGTGATAAATATTCAGTAATATAATTAAGGTATAAATACTTAACAAATAAATAATTAAAACAATTGAGTACCAAATAATTAAACCACTAAGTCATTATAAATTTAATATTTTTAAAATTAATGCATCAAATATATAATAGATATTAATAGATTCAGGATCTTGATTTTTTTTCGAGCACATATTTAAAAAAGGAGTACACAGTTCACACTCCAATTTCGATAAATCAACGTTACAAACACGAAGTAAAAGGACCACATCTACCATTACATTAGATAAGCTTGACTTCAATGAAATGACAATACATTGATGACCTTAATCATGTCCTCGATCGGAGTAGCTATCCTCGTAGTACGCTCAGACACGCTTACTTCAGTACTATTGTGTAATGGAAATTAGCTAAGTCAACATACATATCTCCCCCCTCGTCATATACTTCCGCGAGCGGGGAGGTCTCACTCTAAGAATTCTCAACCATAGGTGGAGGCATTGATTGTGGCGAGTAGTCTATAAATAAAGAGTCAATCGACTGAACCAATTGAGTGAACGATCGATTCTATAATAGCTACTTCGTAGGAGCATATGGTAGCCTGTGAGGGTCATCTCCCATCTCTGAGTTCTGGAGAGCAGCTTGCATTAGTGGAACTGCAGAAACTCCAGCTCGTAATGGTCGTGGTGAAGCAAGTGGAGCATGACGTGATGCATTACAACTGGACAGTGCACATACCGCTAGGAATCAGTTCTTTGAAAGATGCACCGACTTATGAGCTGTGAAGCGAGTTTTTGCCACATACAAAAATACAATAACATTAAAAATGTAATAATATAGAGTTATCTTAAGTTCATTAAGAATTGCAACCAATATATGCGATAACCTATAAAAATACGATATCATTTGAAATGTAATAGTATGAAGATTACTTACGAGTTAATTTGCGTCACGCCTACAAATTACTATTGAGGTAGCATGGAATTACAATCATTTCAACATGCATTTGTAGTATTAATATGGAAGCATGCATGATATTGCACCAAAATCAACATAAATGATAATACTATCATTATTTTACTAAACAGAATGAGATTTTTGGTACAAATTTTATTAATAAAAAATTCTCCATGTCCGACGGAAGAGTAATGAAATATTAGCCCTAAGACATCGACTACCACGGTGTATCTACGTCATATCTGGTAGAGTTGTACGTGGAAGATTCTGGAATGGAGGTACACGATTGAAATCTATGTAGTAGGAGAATCCAGTGTTCTATTGATGGGGAATAAAATCATTGGTTAAGAATTGTGTGAATGTTTGCTTCTGTGGGGGCAGACTGGGGTTTAGACCCCAAAAATCACCAGCTTGTGAAGATTGCGTAAATTGTGCCTGAGATGGTCCCGCCTCGACATCATTTCTACCGACAATATATCGTTGTTGTGCGTGAAAAACATATGTTTGTGCAGCAACCTCATGTTGTCGTTGGTGTTCAGGGGCATGGAAAGGGACCGCAGAAGGCTCAGTGGTGTAAGAGTACCTCGGATTATACTGGCTAATTTGATCTGCCAATCCAAGTTTTATAATGTAGAGTCAAGTAAGCTAATTACATTCCACAACTTTGAGCTTCATTCGTAGTCCTCAAGAATCCCACGAGCTTCGTATACACTCTGCACCTGTAAGTAATTCATACATGACATAGTGTTTTTCAAGAATTTCTTAATAAAAAGTTACACACTTACCTCTGGGCCTAAATCTGGGAGTGTAAGGCTCGTATGTAAATTGTGGTGGCGGGATTGAAGTATGTATCCATCGTCGTGTAATCTTCCAATACTACTACATGTATGTTTCTAGTCGCTACTCGTCAGATTTGCCGAAGCTCTTTCCATCACCATGGTTTGACGACGTTGATTCCACCTAATGATATGTTCTTAGAGTTGATCGACCCAATCAATTGGATCATTATCTCATTGATGAGACCGATGATTCAGGAAAACTATCTGAGGCATCTGATCTGGGATATGAGGTCGCAGATCAAATTGTCTCATAACGCGATCTGGCACGTACAACATCTCTATGTTAAAGCAAATTAGCATCGTCTAGGACCTCCATACTTCCTGTCCTTTTCGATATATAGCAGGCAGGATATTTACGATCTCCATATCATATGAAAACCACCGCATTTGTTAAAAGTTCAAGGTTAACATTTTGTACTAATCCAATAAAATGGTATATGTATGAATCGTACGAACTGTACTTGATGCTTGTCATGTGTATCCAATTCGTTGTGATAGAATGTCAAGTTTGTAGTTTGGACATTTTGATTGAACGACGTGCACCCTGATGTCCATCTATTTTATTTATATGTTAATATTTTATCAAACAATCAAATTTTAGAAAACTTACATCTCATACCTACAAGTGTATGGACCTTGGTTCAAAATAACTGGATCCATTCGATATGATCGGGGCACCCCCGATGTGTATATGCTCCCACGGTCAAGTCTGCAGTAAGGTCAGAAAATCATAATATCTCTTGGATTTTGCCAATGAGCAATCGTCCAATTGCTGATATAATTAGGCATAATTGTTGCCCCCAAGCCATCTGTCCACATTCTTGGAAGTTCTCGAATAACCGAAGTTATCGTAATGGTACCTTATCACTACTGGAATTCGGGAAAAAGGACTCTCCAATCTGGTATAAAATGAAAGCCCAAACAATTCCCTCCAACCTGTTCCCATCTTGCTCTCAGAGATTCGCATCCGATAGAATAGTATCGAGAATCCAAGTAATGTTCAATTGTCCGCTCACCAAATTTTCTCCTCCTCCAGTGCTAGGGTTGGCTCCGAGCCATTTCTCGCAATAAGCTCCCCAGTTATATCATGTAGGATGCTCGTAACCTGTCACTGGGGCCCCATCAACGTGAAGATCTGTAAGGATAGAGACATCCTTCAATGTCAAGGTAGCTTCACCCTGTCGTAGATGGAAAGTGTGTGTCTTCGATCTCAGTCGTTCCAAGAGGGCCATCATTTGCGACTGATCGAGATTTACCCTTCTCATTTTGATGACACAACACATGCCAGTCAACTCGAGCAACTGGTTGAATGCCACACTATGAGGTTTCAGGAGTATCGTGTTGAGTATGCGACCATGCTCAATGAGTCTGAAATTCTAGAAAATCATATAACACGATGTTATATGTTAGTAGATATGTCATTTTCTTTAAGAAATAACTACTATTTTGAGGTTATTACCATACCATCCTCATTCAATGGTAATGCAGATATGTGGCTAGTCTGCTAAATGAGAACCGAAGCGTCAACAGGTCCGAGACTCAAGTCCACTACTATCTCATGATAGAGTTAACATCAAAGATAAAAAAATTCATGCATATTTTAATATACATATATATTACAACATCAAAATTCACAGTTAACATTATTTAACAATGTTATATTCACCGCCCGTGACAAGTCACGCAAGTATGACCAAACTGCTTACATATACCGCACATAACATTCACATGACCCATTTCATCCATACTGTTTTGTATCCTCTGCGATCGTGGCCTACCAGAAACTACTTCCACATTCAGAGGCATCAAGAGGCTCGAGATACATTTATGAGTGATGAATACCCATTCATCACTCTTTATTCTTTTATTTTAGCTACAAAACCTTTGCCAAACACATGTAGATATATGTAAATTATAATAGTTCGCAAAGTGCATGCATTGTGTAAAATATAATAATTAGCATGTTTTTGTGCATAAATAAGAGAATAAAGAGACAAAAGAAAAAGAGGGAAATATTTAGAATAAATATTGAGCGACCTAATCCCAAGGGAGGGCTCAGCATGGGCCCGACCGCATAAAAACCCAAGTAGAGAGAGATAAGGAAGCTCATGTGTGTAAATATATATACCTATAAATAAATAAAAATATTTTCCTCTAAATAAAAATAAAATTGGGTCTGTATTTATTTGTATATATTTGTAAATATTAAATTAAAATAAAAATTAGAAAAATAAAATAAAATTAAAAAGAAAATAAAAATGCCTTCACCCTTGTATATTCACCATGTACATAGACTAACTTATATATTTATTTCTCCCTATAAATAAATAATTAAAATTCCATAAAAATGTGTATATATTCCTCATCCCATAATATAAATAAATAAAATAAAAATCATAAAAATAAAAATAAAAAAAGAAATAAAATAAAAATCAAAATAAATATTGTATATATACCATTTACATAGATGTATATAAGTAATTATTTTACCCTTGCACATAAACAATAAAAATAAAATAAAAATATCAAATTATTCCAAATTTTATCCTATAAATAAAATATAAAATTGGAATAATTTTTAAAAAATAAATAATTAAAAAACAAAAATAAAAAATACAATATTGTATATATACCTATATATTATACTATATTATACATACCTTATTTTTATTTCAAAAAAATAAATAAAAATCACAAAAAAATAATTTAAAATAAAAGAAACATTTTTCATGTTTTGACTTTTGTGAAAATCGTCCATTTGCTATTTTAAATTAAATTTCCAAATCTTTTTGACGTGGCCGCATCCCATTGGTCCACGGGGGATGTTGACCCCCTGGTCAACTCCCCCCCTGGACCAAAGACCCGCGGATCTTGTCGCCCGACCCGACTTCTCGGATTTTTCGCCACTCGATCTGATCTCCAATCACCTGAACCTCGGGCTCCGATTGACCCTCGTTCATCCCTGATCCATGCCCGGGGTAGGTTATCGGGGTCCGTGCTCCGAGTGTCTCACCCGATCCCCATCTAGACGGACCCCTAATCACATCAATATTTTGCTCCGCCGCACGATTCACTCATCTTTGGCTCCGCATTTATCTACCCAGGACCTCCACCACCTTCGCCTGAGTGACAGCTAGCGTCTGGTGGTGTCGCAGTGAGGAAGGAGTGCCCCGGTCACTGATCCGGCGACCTAGCGCCGCCGTGCGCCGCCCAGGAGTGGTGCTTGAGCCTCGGGCATCGACAAACCTCGAGGCAAGAACTCATAGCTTCAGCAGCTCATCCACAGTCGATCTCAGCCATCTGGTAAGCCTCGTTTCCCTTAGCTTTCGCTAATTTCATGTTACGCCCAAACCCCCCGTTCTCCTTCGACCATCGATTCCGGCCACATCATCCACCCATTTTGTCGATTGACCCGACCTTCACCTCCGCCTCACTTCTCCGCACGTTCTCCGCCCCTTCAACCAACCCATTTCGCCACAGAACTGGGAGTCGAGGTCCTTCTCTATCGCATCGCCGGAGCTCATCTGCCCCGTCGCATCGTTCACCTACCTCGCCTCTAACCGGGTCGAGGCATTTTGCCCTCGACCCAGGAGTGTTGCTGTGCAGCTTTGCAGGTCAGAGAAGGACCATTTGAGGCCCTCCACATTCAGCACAGGAGCCGAAGCTCCGCCTTCGCCGCTGGAGCTCTTCGGAGCCTTCCGGCATCATCGAAGGAGCATGACCGATGCGGGAGGCCTTGGCGATCATTTTCCACCTATCAGCAGCCCGCGAGGAGTCCAACGCGTTCAAAGTCCTCCGGCGAAGCTCGCCGGCGAGGAGTTCTTCCAGGAACCTCCTCCGCCGTTCGTTCGACTCCGGAGTCCCAGATTTAAAATCTGGACCGTTCTCTGATACGAAGAGGCGCTCCGCACCAGCACCGTTCGATCACCACGTGGCGCCATCTTCACTGTATGACGCAGAGGAGAGGCGAGCCCCATCAAGAGACGCATGATCATCCACGTGGCGCGCATCCCGTCCATCTGCAAATAAAGGGTAATTTACCCTTAGGCCCTGTGCCTTTTTGTTTTTAGTAAATAGTCCTGTAAATATTTTCGTATTTATTTTATTTTGGTAAAATTGCATAGAGGACCTGTTAGTTTCTTATATTTGCATTTATACCCCTATACGTTGTGGGACACGTGCTTCATCACGTGCATTCTGGTGAAATTGCATGTATGGGCATGTAGTTTCTGTTGGTTAATGAATGAGAAATACTTTTAGTTATTTGCACATATGCCTCTGTGAGTATTTTTATTTCCACAAGTGTTGAATATCGTGGGCTTTTTACACTTTCGCCCCTGGACTTTTAGCACTTGTTGCTAATAGGTCCAGGGACTTAAGTTATTTGCAGATAGGTCCCTGAGTGCCCAGTGCACGTGCTTTGCGCGTGAGAACGTGGACTTTTTGCACCTGGACCCCCTACCTTTCTGAGTTTGTTACTTTTAGGCCCCTAGAAGATAGTTTTATTGTGGACAGGTCCATGTGACTGTGGGCTCTTGTTTGCTTTAAATAAAATATCAAATTATACCCAAATTAAATGAAAATTTGACACGTGGCTCCTGCCACTGTGTAGAATTTTTACCAATTTTTGAGAAATTTTTGGAGCCCTTTTATTATTTTTAAAAATTCAAAAACACCACTTTTTCTGTCTGTCCAGATATAAAAATCACAAAAAATATTAAAACCTTCTCAAAAAATCTAAAAAGTTCAGAAATTGTGATTTGGTCATTTTTGGATTAATAAAAAATATAAAAATTGAAAAAAACTTGAAAATCTCATAAAATTCTAATAATTCAAAAAAAACCAAAAATTAATAACTCTTTTTCCTTGTTGTTCCTTTTTGTTCATACTTTATAGGAAAAATACCTCCAGGCCTTGAAACAACCATTTATTATTTTTGAATGGTTGTAGAAGCCTGATTGGACAGTTTTCAGTTATTTTTGCCTTCTTTTATTTTTATAAAATCCTATAAAAATCAGAAAATTGTCAAAAATTCACTAAAAACAGTAAAAATTATAAAAATCATAAAAACATTTTTATTGGATTTTTTGGAGCATTTTAGAGTAATTAAATAATTGTTAAAAGTTGTGTGTTTTGAATATTTTATTATTTTCTTTATATTAAAAACACCAAAAAAAATATAAAAATATTAAAAATCCACAAAAATAATTTGCTTTTATTTTTATTTGTTTTAGACTACTTTGTAGGCCGCAAGGCCATCACGTGCTCCCTGAGTCCGACCCTGGTCGCTATACCAGGCTAATCCAATAGCCAGGGCCACTAGTTATTTTTCTCTGATTTTGTCTTTGTTTGGTGGTCTGCTCTTATATTTTTCTTGTTGAACTGGATTTCTCGAGCGGCTAAGGTCTCAACGACCTTCGCTATATTTTATCCACCTTAGTCTATCGAAAATTTGGCTCATCAGAATGGCGCCGTTGCCGGGGAGCACGGCTTAGTAGTCGATTTCTTTTTCTTTTTATTTTGTTTTCTTTTTCGCGGATTTTCGCGGCCTTTTCTTTTTATTTTATCTTTATCTTTATTTTATTTTATTTTCTTTTATTTTTGTTATTGATTGTTTTTGCTTGTTTATTTTTGTTTGCATTTTTGCATATATATACCCTGTTACATTTCACTTGCTTTAGCTACTTTATTTTTATATGGTGTTTGACACTCTGTTGTATTCTTGCGAGGGTCCGAGGACCGAGGCGGTGACTTTCGAGGAGCCGGCGTAACCGCGGTGATCGGAGGCGACTCCTTTCTGCATGGAGCTGTAGGAGAGCGTGAGGAGACAACCGAGTGTGGGAGGCTTAGTTTAGTTTAGTCTAGATTTTATTTTAGCACTATTTGAATAATTGTTGTAATAATACAGGGAAAGGACACTCACTTGGACTTTTGAGACTCTCGGGGTCTGTTTCGCCGAGCACCGGTGTGCTCGGGGGACCCCTCGATTTTCACGCGGCTTTTTCGCAGTTTTTGATTTCTTTACTACTTAGTCGGTTTCTCGTGGATTTTCGAGCCCCTAGCCTTAGGATTTTCTACTTGACTGTGACGTAATAATTAGGATCCAAGCACCCTAATATATCTGCATGTGCCTATAGTTCGGTAATTGGACCTATAATAAAAAGATTAATAAAATAGTCGATTCACTACCTTCGAGCCTACGTACCGCAGCCCACCCTGCCAAGCGCTGCTCTTGAACCCGATTTGTCGGGAGGAGGAGAGGTGGACCGAGATCGGACTTTTGGATTGGAGGCTGGTGGTCGACTAGCCGTTCTTTCGAGTAGAACTGCTGTTTAGGGACTCGGGTTTTCCGCCTGCACCATTTAGGTAGTTTATTTTCAGTCTTTAAATTCTACGCGGATCATTTTGCATGTAGACTGCTGGAGTCAGGTACGCATCTCTTACTCTGCATGCATCTTTGATTTTCTCGCGCATCGGCTTTTTCGACTTCTCCCCCCTGATTTTTGGACTTAATAACCAGGAGAACCGAAAAATTCATTAGGCGATTTTGTTTGATTATTGAAAAATACCTAAAAAGAGAAATCATAAAATTGGGACTGGTTAACTCTATTGACCCTAAAAGACACCTCACCTAAAAATTTGTCTTGGGGAGAGCAACCCCCTCCTTGTCTGATTTGCTTGCGCGAGAGAGTGACCCGCACACTAGGTAGAGCCATATCCGATATTTTTCTCGACTGATTACCAGCTCTTTCTGTACGGGACAGTCGGTTGAGAAAATATCGGATTACCCAACAGGTCACGTTAATCGCTCTGCTATCCTGACTGATTACCTAATAAAATTGACAAGATAATTGACCGAGCCTTTACGGTCTAGCTCGCGTTGCGTTGGTGAAACGGGGTTTGCTTGTGATCATAGTTGTTACCAGATCTCATCCTCCCAACTCGCCAGATCAAGATGATGGGGAGAAGGTCTCTTAGGCAGCCTCTGGCTGCACCGCTTCCTAGTACTTCTGCCCGATCATCTAGGTTGGTTCGCGAGAGTCGAGACCCGCTCTCCGAACCCGAGTTCGACTCCACCCTGTTCCCCCTCGACCCCCTTCTTTCAGTTCTGAGATACCAGTGCCAGAGGAGAGACCATCAGATGATTTATAGGCACTTGAGTTTGGATCCTTTGATTTTGCAGAGACTATGGCCGGCAATAGTGATGATCACATCAGAGGTCCCCAGCATGATCATACATTCATTTTGGACCATGGGCGATCAACTCCACCCTGATTGCCTCCCTCGAGACAGTTCAGCAGCAGTTGAGGGATCAGGGAGCATTCATGATTGAGATGAGGCACGAGATGGAGCAGTTGAGAGCAGACCGAGAGCAGCGCATGCCATGAGATGGGCCGAGGATACCCGACGATGCTGCAGCCGCCGCAGCAGCCGTAACAGCCGCAACATCAGCATCAGATCCACCGAGACCGATACGGGAGTTACACAACCCCGTATCGACTTTGATGCATCATTGGGTCATTCTTCCAGCCATCGTGGGGGACTTCAAGTTTCCCCCAAACACTTTGCAGCTCCTCCCCCAGTTCCATGGGCTCGCCACAGAGGAGCCCCATCTCCACCTTCAGGAGTTCTTGATGATCTGCAGCACAGTCCACGACAGACAGGTGGACCAGGATACCATCCACATGATTGCCTTCCCCTTCTCCTTAGCAGACAGAGCATCCACCTGGCTGAAGCACTTGGGGAAGTTCGTCTACACCTAGGAGCAGCTCCGCACCGAGTACTTGCACAAGTACTATCCACTCGGGCGGACGAACGCCGCTAGAGCCCTGATTAGCAACTTCTCCATGCTCCCCAACGAGCAGTTCCACGAGGCATGGGAGAGGTTCAGAGAGCTGACAGACAGATGCCTGCACCATGACATCTCGAAGCCGAACCTAGTTCAGAGCTTTTTTAGCGGGCTGACACCAGAGTTACAGGGCTTGGTGAACGCTTCATATGGCGTGTCCTACTTCACCAAGGATCATGATCAGGTCTGGGCCATCTATGAGGAGATGGCTGAGAATTATATGGTGATGTCCCAGACCTGACTCTACACACAGGGCAGACCCCAGCCACAGACCGTCCAGTACCAGAGGATAGCACGGGCGACGCCGGTCCATCCAGTTCGTCAGCGGCAGCAGCACAGGCAGAGAGTTCAGCTGTAGACATGGGGATCATCAACGAGAAGCTGGACCGGATGGAGATTATAGAGAAGAAGCAGTGCCAGGGCATCACGTAGATGGAGCAGATGGCACAGACTCTGAGTGACCTGAAGACACAGCTCATGTGTCTCCAGGAGGCACAGACGGCTTCCCAGCCCCATCTTCAGGCACGAGGCAATCCTAGCAGCAGCAACAGCTCGTCCCAGCGATCCAGCTCCCACCAGCAGCCTAGACAGGTCCATCTTATACAGGCGGATCCGTACCAGCAGCCGCAGCTTACTTACCAGGCACCACCATCCACTGACACATAGATGGTGGTACACCAGCCGGATCGGCCTCTGGCAGTGCTCCCGCCACCCCAGTACGAGTCAGAGCCGTTGATGGATGTCAACGGGATTTGACGACTGCCCCCAGCGCGGTATCCGACGAGACCATCTCGGATTCCGCTGGTCAGTCGGAGGTGCCCAGCCCTAGCAGCAGCTGTCAGGACAGGGTGGTCAGTACAACCATCAGAGGGATCACCAGTAGTAGCATCCCCCAGTGTACCCACAGCAACAGCAGCAGTAGTCACAACCGTATGGTCCTTGTCCCTATCAGCATGGATAGTCTTGGAGGCGTGATCAGCCTCATCAGCCGCATCATCATCCACAGACATACCCCTCTCACCTACAGCAGCAACAACCTCACTACCAGGGAGGCTACCGGTCAGGTTCTCATGTGCCATCCTATGGGAACCCCACCTTGGATGACATAGCCCGCTTCCTTACAGATCAACAGACTACATTCTGATGGGAGATGGATGAGTTCTGCTAGGAGATGCGGGACATCGTGGGAGGGAAGGCCACCATCCCTGCCCAGATAGAGCCCAATCCGAACAACCTCAAGAGGAAATCTGAGCAGGTAGTTTGTATAGAGTATGCCACTCCTAGTGATACATTCGTAGATATGTCTGCATATTTGTTTGATACTGATTTTGTCACACTTAGGAGCGGTAGCAGGCGGTGACTCGTCTGAGCGACACCCAGAGGATACTTCCAGAGCGCCCGACGAGGAGGAGAGCGGTACTGAGGCCGCTAGAGATGATGACAGTGGTACTGATGCCACCACAGATGCTGATTCCACCAACGGTATTGAGGCCGCCGTTTCACCAGTTAGAGGAGGTGGTACTGAGGCCACCCATGTTGCCGAGCCAGAGCGCAGTACTGAGGCCGCAAGTCTTCCAGTCGAGGGTGGTGCTGATGCCACCAGTTCTTCTGAGAGTCCTGTAGTTTTTCCTTTTGCTGATGTATCTCGGAACACTTCTGGAAATAAAGAAAAGGGTTTGTTTTCTTCTGGTCCCACTGTGGTGCTTGATGTATGTGTGGATCCTGCCGTCGAGCAGCTCAGACCCTCTCCTAGTCCTTCATCTGAGAAGGACCCTGTGATCCCCTTCCCTAGAGCTCTTCAGATGGGGAAGGGGAAGAAAATAGAAAACCCCAAAAAGAGGCAGCAGGAAGAGTTCAGCCAGCAGATGATAGACCATTTTCACATTCAGCTGACTCTTTAGGAGGCTTTGCAGCACATCCCTCTACTCCAGCGTTCACTCAGAGACAGGACTACAGTTAGGAGGAAGAGGAGGAACCACCATTCAGAGATTCATGTGCTGACCAGAGCTACTTGTTTCATGATCCAGAACCGTCTGCCAGCCAAGAGGCCAGAATCAGGAGCCCCGTATGTCAGATGCCATATCAGAGAGCAGAGGTTCGACCGTAATCTATTAGACAGCAGATCATCGATCAACCTACTTCCGGCAGCCATTCTCGACCGCTTCGAGTTGGGCACTCTTCGACAGAGCAGGACAGTCCTTCAGTTTGCTGATCGATCTGTCAAGAGGTCGAAGGGGTTGCTGAGGGATGTTGTCGTCACGATTCAGGACCTGCAATTCCCCGTGGACTTCATAATGTTGGACATGGAGATCCCTGAGTCAGTGACCGATAACCCCATCATTTTAGGTCGCCCGTTCTTGGCCACAGCCAAGGCAGTGACCGACCATGATAGCGAGAAGGTATACTTTCGCGTCGAGGGCGAAAGTATACAAATAGAGACGGTCGAGGACATCAGAGCCAAAGACAGAGCATGCTCAGAGACTACTTCCGATACAGAGCAGATGACAGATGCCGGGCCAGACATCCACCAGGACTGCGACTTTGTGATCACAAATGACGAGGAAGTATGGGCAGACCCAGATGCACATGCCATCCTCTCACCTTCAGAGTCCGCTGATGCAGGGATGCCAGCAGAGGAGAGCTTGGAGAGCGCATTCCTGGTCCAGGATACATTAGAGGCAACAGAGCCGGTTCTTGACCACTAGACTGATTTGTTTTGTGATGATGGTGGTACTGATGCCACCTTGGATGATACAGATCCCTCGGAGTCAGATTTTGACTGGGCAGAGTTTGATGATTACATACCAGATCTGACTTCCACTGAGCCTGCAGCTAGGGAGGAGGTAGATGCCGAGCAGAGCAGAGACAGTCCATCAGGGCAGCCTTCTCCAGATTCAGAGTGTGACAGAGAGTTTCAGTTCTCCCATGCAGATTTGGTAGCGTTCACTCAGAGTTTTCAGAGGCCAGATCCACCAGCACCCAGTTGTCCAGAGCTGAAGCCACTTCCTGCATCGCTGAAGTATAGGTTCCTTGCTGGTGAGCATGAGATGTACCCAGTCATTATCTCCGCCGATTTGACTAGAGAGCAGGAATCCCGTTTGATGGGGGTTCTTGAAAAGAACCGCAAGGCGATAGGATGGAGCGTGGCAGATCTCCAGGGGATAAGTCCGGCCCTGTGCTCCTACCATATCTATCTCGAGGATGAGGCGAAGCCGTCGCGTGAGTTGCAGCGGCGGTTGAACCCGAATCTGAGATAGGTTGTCATGAAGGAGATTTCGAAATGGTGAAGCGCCGATTTTATCTACCCCATCTCCGACTCCAAGTGGGCCAACCCTTTGCATGCGGTGCCCAAGAAGACGAGCATCACTACAGTAGTCAGCGAGTTTGGAGAGGAGATTGCTACATGGGTACCCACTTCTTGGCGAGTCTGCGTAGATTACAGACGACTCAACCATGCCACCAAGAAGGATCATTTCCCCCTGCCCTTTATATATCAAATCATTGAGAGACTGGCATGGAAGAGCCATTATTGTTTTCTGGATGGGTACTCCGGCTACAACCAGGTGGCCATCGCTCCCGAGGACTAGGACAAGACTACCTTTACCTGTCCCTTCGGCACATACACCTTCCGACGCATGCCATTTGGTCTATGCAATGCCCCTGCGACTTTTCAGAGATGCATGTTGTCGATCTTTTCGGACATGATAAGGGAGTGCTTGGAGGTCTTCATGGATGATTTCTCGGTCTACAGCGACAGATTCGACTCCTGTCTTGACTGCCTAGACCGAGTCCTTCAGCGATGTATAGAGGTTCACCTTGTGCTATCTTGGGAGAAGAGTCACTTCATGGTAACTCAAGGGACGGTGCTTGGCCATATCATCTCCAACATGGCATGGAGGTTGATTCGGCCAAGGTAGATGTCATTAGAAAACTCACACCACCGTCCAATTTGCGGCAGTTACGATCTTTCCTGGGGCACGTCGGTTTCTACTGGCGATTCATTCATGATTTTAGTAGGATTGCCCGACCGTTGACTGACCTGCTGATGAAAGACACTGAGTTCCTTGTCGATGACAAGTGTCTTTTGTCATTTGAGACTCTCAAGCAATGTGTTGTTGAGGCTCCTGTTCTCCAACCGCCTGATTGGTCTCTCTCATTCGAGATCATGACGGATGCCTCCGATTTTGTCGTGGGGTCCGTGCTGGGACAGAGGAGGGATGTAGTTCCATTTGCTAATCACTACGCTAGCCGCACATTGGATTCCGCGTAGCAGAACTACATAGTCACTGAGAAGGAGATGCTAGCCGTAGTCTTCGCCCTAGATAAGTTCAGATCGTACATTATTGGATCTAGAGTGACCTTGTATACTGATCATATCGCCATTAGGTACCTCATGGCAAAGAAGGATGCTAAGGCCAGATTGACTAGATGGATCCTTCTACTCCAGGAGTTCGATATAGAGATTAAGGATAAGCCTGGAGTCAAGAATGTGGTGGCGGATCATCTCTCCCGATTAGAGCATCTTAAGGATTCTGAGCAGATTGACCCTATTTGCGAGACCTTCCCAGATGAGGCGATCCTTGCAATCGCCTCTCTCTCGTTGTATGCCGATATTGTGAACTTTCTTGTTGCTAAGAAAGTTCCACAAGATTGGCCCAGGCAGAGGCTTGAGACCTTCCTCGCGAAGGCCAAGTCCTACCACTGGGAGGATCCCATCCTTTACCACGAAGGAGGGGATAGCGTCTGGCATAGGTGCATTCCTCAGGAGGAGCACCATAGCGTCCTCACTTACTGCCACAAGCTTGAGGCAGGAGGACATCACTCTGGGAGGAGAACTGCACAGAAAGTGCTCCAATCCAGCCTATGGTGGCCTACCCTCTTCAAGGACTCTGATGAGTTCGTGAAGAGGTGTACTGACTGTCAGATGATGGGCACTTGTGGACAATGTGATATGATGCCGATGCAGCCCATTCACTTCTGTGAGGTTTTTGACGCATGGGGCATCGATTTCATGGGTCCATTCCCTAAGAGTCAGGGATTTGAGTACATTCTGTTGGCCGTTTATTATGTGAGTCGTTGGGTTGAGGCCATCCCCGCCCGAACCGCATATGCCAGGACTGTTTGCAGATTTTTGAGGAGGCATATCATTACACGGTTCAGGGTACCTCGAGTGTTGATATCTGACGGGGGGTCTCATTTCATCAACGACCAGGTGAAGGCCCTTACTAGCGAGTTCGGCATAGACCATCGAGTTGCCACTCCATACCATCCACAGACGAATGGTCTAGCCGAAGTGTCGAACATGGAGATCAAGACTATATTGCAGAAAGTTGTCCGCCCTGACCGAAAGGATTGGTCACAGCTTTTGGACTCGATCTTGTGGGCATATAGGACGTCTTTCAAGACACCTTTGGGCACATCTCCCTTTTGCCTCGTTTATGGCAAGCCGTGCCATTTACCTGTTGAGTTGAGGCACAAGTCACTTTGGGCAGTCACAGAAATACTTTTGGATCCAGATAGTGTAGGAGACCAGAGGAGGGCATAGTTAGCAACCTTGGAGGAGCTTCATGATACCGCCTTCTCAAACAGCCTACAGTACAAGGAGAGAGTGAAGGAGTGGCATGATTCTCATATCAGCCACAAGCATTTTGAGCCTGGACAGAGAGTATGGCTGTTTGATGCTAGTCTTTGTCTATTTCCAGGGAAGCTACAGAGCAAATGGAAGGGACCTTATCTAGTGAGAAAGGTACACGACAATGGGAGTATTGATATATCTGAGTTGTCTTCTGAGTGTACCTTTCGAGTGAACGACCAGCGGCTCAAGCCATTTCTAGATCATGAGCCGCGGGTCGTTGATGTTGCCCCTATTCACTTTGCGTGAGATGTTGTCTCTTGACTCACATTTATTGCATCTCATGCCTGATTATCATTGTTCTCCCGACCTGTATAGATCCAGATGTCCATATCATTTCATTCTTTAGTCCACATCCGTTTTCTCATCTTTGATTATGCTATACTTAGGGTGTACTTTACCCTAAGTATAGGGGGGATGTAGGACTCTCGGGTATTCTTTTGATTCATTCTTTACCCCTATTTTTGTTGCCTATACTTAGGGATATTTTACCCTAAGTATAGGGGGGTAGACCCTGTACATTCTTCACTCGGTTTTCCCTTCATATACATCCTGCTATACTTAGGATTATTTGATCCTAAGTATAGGGGGAAAAGCCGAGATCCTCTTGATTTTCTATTTCATTCATTCGTCTTTGTATACAGCCTTCCTTTTCACTTCCCTATACTAAGCATGAGTTATGTCTTCTTCATCGCTCTTGACTCTGAGGACATCGTTCGAGCTAAGTATAGGGGGGTGTGTATATATTTCATATATACTTTAGCCATAACTCGTACTTTGTGTGAGTGTGTAAATAAATAAAAATGGCTAAAAACCCAAAATAACCCAAAATCCATAAAAACTAAAAAAATTTTCCCTGTAAATAATCATTCTTTTATTTGCACATACATAGCTATTGTAAAAAATTATTTTGTAAAAATGTTTTCAAAAACTTTTTGTGTAAAGATTGTGTAAATATGTTCATATCAAAACTATGTATATAGTACAAAATTTTTCCAAAATGTTTTGAAAATCAAAAGTTTGCAAAAACTGTATGTAAATTTGTGTAAATATTTTGCAAAACTTGCATTCATGCATACATTTATGATTTCAAAACATCTTTCAAAAATTTTGAATTTGTGTAAATATTGTGTAAATAACATCCTTGTATATATGTATATAGTTTTTCCTGGATTATAGTTGACATTTAAACTAGCATGGAATTAAATTGGGAAATGGAGCTTGATTAAGATCTTAATCCACCTAATCATAAGAGGAACCTTATAGGGCTGAGGGTTAAGGCTTTTCAGGTCCATGGTGACATAATTCTTTGAGTCCACTAGGCTATGATCACATGTCATCTCAATGAGCCTAAGTAGAGCACTTAACAACACACACATGACTCATATAGACGATGGCTTTACTTGGACCAGCACTTTACACCGAGCTCTCTACGGATGAGGTGGTGAGGAGGCAGTCTTCCCTGACTTGGGGTAGCATATGAGGGTAGTACTTCTAGGCGGAACCTCTCTTCTTCTTTTAGTGAAGGAAGTGCGTCTCAACTTGGTCTGGTTGCCATGAGGTCTAACAACATGAGTTGTGGGTTGCAATAAAGCTTCAAAAGAGGGATAGTCTACTGGCTCAAGAGGAAAAACTCCTTATGTATATATGCTGCACATGTATATGTTGTATAGATGCACTTGAAAATAAAATGCAAAAAAAGAAAATAACTCCAAAAAAGTGGTGGGTCTGATAGAAAATGATAATCCCACCGGAGTATGTATATAGTGCAAATAAGCAAAGCTTGAGACTTATGGATTCCATCTTATGTAGCTTGCAGTAGGGAGACTTAGCTACACTGGTTGAGCTCCCAAGGATACATGGCTACATTGGCCATGGTCCATTCTATTCTTCCCCCTCTTCTTGAGCCGGTTGAACTTGAACTTAGAAGGGAATACCCCGCTCCTCGAGGAAAGAGTGGCTGGACTGAGGTTATAGAGTTACCTTGTTGGGGAGGGTTGTCAAGTTGCTACTTCTGAGGAGGAGAGCTTACCTCATTTACACAGTACAAGGAAAGACTCATAGTCTTCAGGGTTTGTGTATGTAGACTTGTTCTGATCTGGATTATTGAGGAGTCTTGATTATAGATTAGTGGATCTTGGAGGCAGTTAAGTTTTAAACTTAAGTCCAAATAGGGTTCCGACACATTAATAATCCAAAGATCTGATCGAGCTCCATAATTCGATTTAATGAAGGCAAGTTTAATAATCAACCTTGATCCATGCTTTTTCTCCTCTTTTTCTTTTTCTTTTATTTTTTTTCACTTCTTTTTCAAGTAAGTGTTTGCTAAGGGACTAGCAAAGTTAAGTATAGGGGGTGATGAATACCATTCATCACTCTTTATTCTTTTATTTTAGCTACAAAACCTTTGCCAAACACATGTAGATATATATAAATATTAATAATTAGCAAAGTGCATGCATTGTGTAAAATATAATAATTAGCATGTTTTTGTGCATAAATAAAAGAATAAAGAGACAAAAGAAAAAGAGGGAAATATTTAGAATAAATATTGAGCGACCTAATCCCAAGGGAGGGCTCAGCATGGGCTTGACCGCATAAAAACCCAAGTAGAGAGAGATAAGGAAGCTCATGTGTGTAAATATATATACCTGTAAATAAATAAAAATATTTTCCTCTAAATAAAAATAAAATTGGGTCTGTATTTATTTGTATATATTTGTAAATATTAAATTAAAATAAAAATTAGAAAAATAAAAGAAAATTAAAAAGAAAATAAAAATGCCTTCTCCCTTGTATATTCACCATGTACATAGACTCACTTATATATTTATTTCTCCCTATCATAAAAACAAAAATAAAATAAAAAGAAATAAAATAAAAATCAAAATAAATATTGCATATATACCACGTACATAGATGTATATAAGTAATTATTTTACCCTTACACATAAACAATAAAAATAAAATAAAAATATCAAATTATTCCAAATTTTATCCTATAAATAAATAAAATATAAAATTGGAATAATTTGTACAAAAATAAATAATTAAAAAACAAAAAGTAAAAAATACAATATTGTATATATACCTATATATTATACTATATTGTACATACCTTATTTTTATTTCAAAAAAAATAAATAAATATCACAAAAAAATAATTTAAAATAAAAGTAACATTTTTCATGTTTTGACTTTTGTGAAAATCAGCCATTTGCTATTTTAAATTTAATTTCCAAATCTTTTTGACGTGGCCGCATCCCATTGGTCCATGGGGGATGTTGACCCCCTGGTCAACTCCCCCCTTGGACCACAGACCCACGGATCTTATCGCCCGACCCGACTTCTCGGATTTTTCGCCACTCGATCTGATCGCCAATCACCTGAACCCCGGGCTCCGATTGACCCTCATTCATCCCTGATCCACGCCCGGAACGGTTTATTGGGGTCCGTGCTCCGAGTGTCTCGCCCGATCCCCATCTAGCCGGACCCCTAATCACATAAATAATTTGCTCCGCCGCACGATTCACTCATCTTTGGCTCCGCATTTCCCTACCCAGGACCTCCACCACCTTTGCCTGAGTGACAGCTAGAGTCCGGTGGTGTCGCAGTGAGGAAGGAGTGCTCCGGTCACTGATCCGGCGACCTAGCGCCACCGTGCGCCGCCCAGGAGTGGTGCTCGAGCCTCGGGCATCGACGACCCTCGAGGCAAGGACCCAGAGCTTCAGCAACTCATCCACAGTCGATCTCAGCCATATGGTAAGCCTCATTTCCCTTAGCTTTCGCTAATTTCAAGTTACGCCCAAACCCCCCGTTCGCCTTCGACCATCGATTCCGGCCACACCATCCACCCATTTTGTCGATTGACCCGACCTTCACCTCCGCCTCACTTCTCCGCACGTTCTCCGCCCCTTCAGCCAACCTAGTTCGCCACGAAACTGGGAGTCGAGCTCCTTCGCCGTCGCATCGTTCATCCACCTCGCCTCTAACCGGGATGAGGCATTTTGCCCTCGTCCCAGGAGTGTTGCCGTGCAGCTTTACAAGTCAGAGGAGGACCATCTGAGGCCCTCCACATTCAGCACAGGAGCCGAAGCTCCGCCTTCATCGCTGGAGCTCTTCGGAGCCTTCCAGCGTCATCGGAGGAGCCTGACCAATGCGGGAGGCCTTGGCGATCATTTTCCACCTATCAGCAGCCCGCGAGGAGGTCCATCGCGTTCACAGTTCTCCGACGAAGCTCGCCGACGAGGAGTTCTTCCAGGAACCTCCTCCGCCGTTTGTTCGACTCCGGAGTCCCAGATTTAATCTGGACCGTTCTCTGATACGAAGAGGCGCCCCGCACCAGTACTGTTCGATCACCACTTGGCGCCATCTTCACCATCTGACGCAGAGGAGAGGCGAGCCCCATCTAGAGACGCACGATCATCCACGTGGCACGCATCCCGTCCATCTGCAAATAAAGGGTAATTTACCCTTAGGCCCTTTGCTTTTTTGTATTTAGTAAATAGTCCTGTAAAAATTTTCGTAGTTTATTTTAGTTTGGTAAAATTGCATAGAGGACCTGTTAGTTTCTTATATTTGCATTTATACCCCTATACGTTGTGGGACACGTGCTTCGTCACGTGCATTCTGGTGAAATTGCATGTATGTGCCTGTAGTTTCTGTTGGTTAATGAATGAGAAATACTTTTAGTTATTTGCACATATTCCCCTGTGAGTGTTTTTATTTCCGCATGTGTTGAATATCGTGGGCTTTTTACACTTTCACCCCTGGACTTTTAGCACTTGTTGCTAATAGGTCCAGGGACTTAAGTTATTTGCAGATAGGTCCCTAAGTGCCCAGTGCACGTGCTTTGCGCGTGAGAATGTGGACTTTTTGCACTTGGACCCCCTACCTTTTTGAGTTTGTTACTTTTAGGCCCCCAGAAGATAGTTTTATTGCGGACAGGTCCTTGTGAATGTGGGCTCTTGTTTGCTTTAAATAAAATATCAAATTATATCCAAATTAAGTGAAAATTTGATACGTGACTCCTACCACTGTGTAGAATTTTCATTAAATTTTGGGAAATTTTTGGAGCCCTTTTATTATTTTTAAAAATTCAGAAACACCCCTTTTTCTATCTGTCCAGATATAAAAATCACAAAAAATATTAAAACCTTCTCAAAAATTCTAAAAAATTCAGAAATTGTGTATTTTGGTTTGCTTGATTTTCTGACCAAGTTTGGTCATTTTTGGATTAATTGAAAATATAAAAATTGAAAACCTTGAAAATCTCATAAAAATTCTAGTAAATCATAGAAAAACCAAAAATTAATAATTTTTTCCTTGTTCCTTTTTGTTCATTCTTTATAGGAAAAATACCTCCATGCCTTGAAACAACCATTTAGTATTTTTGAATGGTTGTAGAAGCCTGATTGGACAGTTTTCAGTTATTTTTGCCTTCTTTTATTTTTATAAAATCCTATAACAATCAGAAAATTACCAAAAAATCACTAAAACAGTAAAAATATAAAAATCATAAAAACATTTTTATTGGAATTTTTGGAGCATTTTAGAGTAATTAAATAATTGTTGAAAGTTGTGTGTTTTGATTGTTTTATTATTTTCTTTATAATTAAAAATTCCAAAAAAATATAAAAATATTATAAATCCACCAAAAATAATTTGCTTTTATTTTTATTTGTTTTAGACTACTTCGTAGGCCGCAAGGCCATCACGTGCTCCCTGAGTCCGACCTTGGTCGCTATACCAGGCTAATCCAATAGCAAGGGCCACTAGTTATTTTTCTCTGATTTTCTCTTTGTTTGGTGGTCTGCTCTTATATTTTTATTGTTGAGCTGGATTTCTCGAGCGGCTAAGGTCGCAACGACCTTCGCTATATTTTATCCACCTTAGTCCATCGAAAGTTTGGCTCATCAATCGGTCAATACTGTCGATCAAGAATCAGTGAGAATTCATCTGCATAAGTTTAGCGAAATGCGGGAGTAAAATACCACGAACAATTTTTAACATGATCGATGCAACGTTAACATGACCACAAACTGCAATGACATGCAAGCATGTGGGGTGAAAGCACTGCATGAAGCCATACGTGCATTCAAACTCGACGCCATTGAGTGTAACTCGGTAATTTTCTTCGCGACATTTCACCTCAAATACTGTCTGAAAAAATTGCTCAACATCGTAAGTGCGAGCTACCTCAACATTATCATCGATAATCTTGTTGTATCTCAACATCAGCTCAACAGTGGTAGCTGCACCCTTCTTATGATGGACGACGAAATACATATTCATACGATAGAAGATAGTCAAAATCTTATTCAGGATAGGAAGGCCGCGCATGCCCTCTAAGATGCTGTTGAAGCATTCTGAAAGATTTGTCGTAGTATTCCCATAATGACGGCCTCGGTCATAAAATAACGCCCAGTAATTCCGATCACCATCTTCTTGATGAATAATCCAGTCATAGGCCTTAAGATCATTACAACGGATTTGTCTCATGAACCGATCATGGGCATGCATGTTGGTTACCACCCCTATACTATAAAATTTTCCTTACGCCCATCGGTCATAAACCACCCTATGCATGTTCGTTTGCATGTGTCTCAGACAAAACCGATGGCAATGCCTGCGATTTGCTGAAAAATACTTGGGCAAGAAAGTTTTCAAACCACTGAAAATGATCACTTCGAAAATAAATACCCTCTCATTGAATTAACTATGACAACTTATTTAGAAAAATCTCTCAGGCATCTAACGTTTCTCTTTTCACCACTGCGAAGGCTACCGGGAATAGGTGCCCATCAACAGATGCAGGTAAGAGCATGTGACCTTTGAAATTATCATGCAGGTGATTTCATCTATACTCAGAACTGACTGACAGTACTCGAAGCCTTTCAACGACGGACTGAATGCCAAGAATAATCGAAAGAAAGCAATTTTCTAACAAAATTCTTGGCGAATCTCCGGATTAATATAAGATTATGTTTCAAATTCATAATAAGATCCAGGATTGGTTTATTTCATCGTCCATAAAAATATTCGAATATCAACATAGGACAACTCCATATCACCAAATATTGTTGTCAATGCATGCTTTCATCCAAGCCAGGCTTTCTTGTAAGATATCGTGACGTGGTAAGTATCTGACATCAGGATCCTAATCATATTTGGGGTCAGCGTAAGGTTAGATCTTAGAGTCTTTAATATGAATCGGATAATAAATCTTGTATTACACAATCGATTATTATTAGTTAGCAGCACTGGATTACGACACATATGCTCTTCTTGATACATTCGAACCTTCCAAATTTCACTCTTCTTACTGCAACTAGCATGTAACTTCCGATTGCAGTTTGGTAAAACATATCCCGCAATATAGATATCCTTCTTTGACGCTAGCACTTTGTATTGCACGTACTTGACCATACTCCAAGTGCTTATAACATCAATTAAATCATTATTTGAGTAAAAAATCTACTATTGCAATACTCGAGTCTACTCCTATCCAGGAATATGGTGTCTTGGGGCTCTCTCAAGAATTGTGCCTCCTCTACATAAGTGTTTATTATCTAGTCATCATTCGTGAAAATATTGAAAAGGTCCGACATAGGATCCAATATGATGCCATAATCAACTGGAGAATCAAAAATTGGTTCACTACTGATGGAACCGATGAGTGATCCTTGACCAGGGATACCGTCACAATTAGCATTCATATCTAGGTTATCATCCTCCTCGGTAGTGTCTTCATCATCATTCTCCACATTCAGATCGGGAATGCCAACAGAATCATCAGCATCGCTAGCATTTACATCGGAAATACCCTCGTCCGCATATTGTACATTTATATCTGGGATATCCTTGTCATCACCCTCTTATCCCCTTCGAGAAGATTCAACGACATTGCCTCTGTGAATCCCAAGAGTTCCAACAACATCCGCTTCGACCATCAAGTGCATCATCCCAAGGGACCAAGCAATGTTTAGCATTAAATTAGTTGGAGTGTCAGTAATAACTATAGGATAGAAGCTGTTACATTCATAGGCCATCTACACGTGACTCGAATGTTGTTCTCCCCTTCGATGTATCCAGTAAGGCTACAAACTGTTGACATGAGCTCTTCAAACGTTCTAGAGATGGGGAAACCTATCATCTTTTCGGCCCCCCTCATAGCCTACATTCTCATTTTCAATAATAATTTTTCCATTCCAGGAGACAAACAATGGGGTCATGTTGGCCATTATCTATGAAACAATATGGTCATATTAAATTATTTAATTAAAATATTATTAATGTAAGAATAATTCACATTAATTAAGAAATTATTATTTTTTAATTTAAATTATTTAAATAAAAAATAATTAATGTAAAAAGAATTAATATCAATTAAGAAATCACTAATTAATGAGACAAGACCATAATAATTACAATATTTAAAAATGATTAATGATATGATGGATTCATAATAATTATAATATTATTAATTAAAGGGTAATTTACATATTACTTAAATTAATTAAGTTAATAGTAATTAGACAGCTATATTCTTTTTAAATTATTTAATTAAAAGGTTATTTATGTAAAAAGAATTAATATCAATTAAGAATTACTAATTAATGAGACAAGTTAATATTAATTAAAATATTAGGAGAATGATTAATGATAAGATGGATTCATAATAATTATATTATTATTAGTTAAAGGATAATTTACATACCACTTAAATTAATTACATTGTTAGTAATTAGACGGACAATTTCATGTTAAATTATTTAATTAAAATATTTTTAATGTAAAAATAATTCATATTAACTAAGAAAATTTTAATTAAAAGGGACAACTCCATATTAATTAAATTATTTAGAGGATGATTAATGATATGATTGATTCATACTAATTAGCACTTAAACTAATTACATTAGTAGTAATTAAATGGCTATTTTCATTTTAAATTATTTAATTAAAAGATCATTAATGTATAAATAATTCATATCAATTTATAAATTAATAATTAATAATTAAATTAGATTGAAATTTTTCATATTAAAATATTTAATTACGTGACTATTCATTTAGAAATACTACATCTTAATTAAAAATTACTAATTAGCGAGACCTATATACATTCCTAATCATGAATGTCTTTGTAATTCTATACATAGATTGTGTTGGACATGCGAGCCCACGGCGAGCCATTATGCAATAAATGTTATTGCAATTCACTCCTTAATCTGAAATAAAGAGTACATAATTTGCATAATAGGTCCCTTAGTACAATTAGGGTTATGTACCATGGCCATCTTAATGATTATACAGCGGTTGATTCAATTATTGAACCATAGAGGCTGGTGCTTAGATGAATATCTAATGAGTTAGATTGAGGACTCATCAAGCACCGTCAAATGATTATTAAGAGATGATCTCCAGCCTGAGTAGGAGATGGCAATCCTATCTCATTTAGGTTGATATCTGACCGACCTCTTGATGCATGTCCTCTGCATAGGAATAGAGATTCGGAGGTGTCGGATGAGTTAGGTCAAAGAGTTGACTTAACGAGATCGAGATAACCAAAGTCCTATATCGTATGCTGTCACGATACAGGCACACATCCTCTGACCGGAGACAGATGTGTTACTATATGTCTGAGTATGTACATTTGGCAGACCAATAGGTTGATGGCCTAATCAAGGTCTATACACCGACGCGCTGGTGTGCATATAAGGGCATATGAGTAATACGATCTCTCAAAGGGATCATACAGGTTCACTACTGAACCGGAAGACATGAGCTCACTCATGAGATATTGGGAAGAATCAAATTCCGTGCGCACGGTCCTCTCGCTTTGGAAGCTTGACTGAATTTTTTGGTTTGATATATACTTTTGGAAAGTATATGATCAAGACCTAGGTATGATATATGCTTTTTGGAAAGTATATGATCAATACCGACTCCCAATGATCGAATGAGAAACTTACTGATAAAACCATGAAGTAGACAATATAAAGTTGATCCAATACTTCGGGTTTAATCTAGGTCTTCCAGTATGCAGGATGTACAGGTATTGGGAATGCCTGAGGGTGATGTGATCATAAACGGTTGTATAACCATGACGCTTCCATTCCTAGGGAGTGATGAAACGGGTCTGGATTTTAGTGACTCCTCTCAGTAGAGAAGTAATCTGATCTTGGTCCAAATGTTGGACATTAATCTGAATGTGATTCAGATTCAATGAGAAGATTAGATTTGCGGTCTTGATTTAATCAAGCATCTATGGGAGGCCCGCGATCTGGATTTGAGATATGATCTCAATATCCATGTCACTATACGTGGAACAATACAATCGCCCTGTCCTTATCTCCAAGTATCTGCGGAGAAAGCGCATTATCCTTGAAGGAGTTCATGGATAATTCTATTGTTGATTTATGTATCCGAGCATTGAGGAAATGGATAATTAAATGTGATTTAATTATCATGAATAATATGAATTTGATTCGTATTATAAGGAGAGTTGTCTTAGATAATTTAATGTGATTTGATTATCAAAGATGTAAATAATGTGAATGAGATTCATATTATTTGAGCACAAGAGAATAAGTTATCCAATATAATTAAATATGATTTAATTATTATGGATAAGAATAATGTGGATAGTAATATCCAATTATTCATAATATATTATAAATGTGATTTATAATGTATTAGAGAGAGCTAATTATAATTTATATGTGTTGATTAATTATTATGTGTATTGGATACACATTGTGTAATTAATTGACAATGTAAATTATATGTTGTTTTGGTTTGTGAATTTGATTCACAATTTTTCTATGGCAAGATTGCAATATTCTCAAATATAATTGTGAATTATTTTTGAAGAATAAAAAGCCAACAAAAGTTGTTGCAAATAAATAGAGGAGATTTTCAAGGAGATATGCAATCTCATGGATTTCCATGAGATTGCTCTCTCCATGGAAAGAGGGGGGCGGCACATCATTCCTATAAGGAATGTGTGGCCGTCCACTTTGGAAGGTACATGGAGATGAAATCTCCATGTATCTTCTCTCCTTATTTATTGGTTTGATTTGGATTAATTTGTATTTGATTTTGTCAAATATATTTTGATCTAAATTTGTTGGTTTTACCAACAACAATCTTAGCCATTGGATTGACATAAATCAATCTCATCCATTGATTTTATATGTCACATGGATTGAGATCCATGGATCCCAAAACCCTATAAATAGAGAGTCACACCATGCTCTCTATTTTACACAACACATAATGCTTGAGAAGCATCTCTCTCTCTTTCTCTCTAGGCGTCAGCCCTCTCTCTCCCTCTCATGGCCGTCCACCATGGATGCCATGGAGAGGTTCTCCATCGCCGCGGCATCGTCGTTATGCTGCCCGTTCGTCTGCTCGTGGATCTCCGTCTCCTTTGGTGCGCCTCTCTCATGAAGAAGACGTCCGATCTCGTGTGTCGAGATCAGGAGATCCGCCGCTTGGATCATCAACATGGATTGCGAGAAGCACGCGGTTCATCCCCGCGCTCGCAAGCGTCTCCTCCGTCGGATCGGACTTGAGACAGGAGGTCTCTTCATTTAGAGACTTGATCGCAACCACGCTTCAAGAGGTTATCCTATTACTTGTTTGTGGTTTAGACGAGACGATCCGAGAAGTGTTCTTGGATCATGTGGTTTCATCGTAATAAAATTTTTAAATTCCGCTGCATCGAGCAACTAGTGCGACTAGTCGCTCCTCGTCGTATTCCATACGACGCTCACGCTTCTGTGATGCGCTTGAGGATCAATCCATATCCTTCAAGTGGTATCAGAGCCTTAGGTCGATGGTTTCGAATATGATTCGCTAATCGAGGACGACTTGGGTTCGTTAAGGTCGCGAAAGTTTTCATCGCATTTGATTTCGCAGATCTGTTTAGTAAATAAATTCGGCACTGTTTAAATTGTTTAAACACGAATTTAATACTCGGATTTTGTTCCCCATTAAATAAGGAAACCATAGGATCTGAGTTTGCGTAAATCGGATTTCGTATGCTCTATATATGGTAGTTTTAATGAACATGTATTCACTGTTACGGGAACTGCGAATCTTAACGTAATTAAGGAGTTGATTACTGTTTAGAGACGTCTCGAAATGCATGCAAATCATATAGATTCTGTTGTAAATCAAGTTAGCAAACTATGGAAACTTACTTTGCTTAATTTAGATTTAAATTGATTGTGATACGCTAATTTTAGTAAGTAGGGGTCACTGCTGAAATTACTTTCCTAATCAAGAACCATGTGATTGTCAATTAGTGAAATTAATTGTTAATTTCATGAAATAATTATGGAAAATATTTGAGAAATATTGGAATGTGATTATTTCCTTAATTGACTTGACCCCAACCAATTAGTTGATTAGATTTGATCTAGATCATAATTGGAAACACAATCATCAAACTCCTTGCTTGAATGGGATTGGGAATTTGTCTAGCAAATTTCCTTATAATCAAAATTGTTTTGATTACTATATGGTATAATTTCGGTTGAAGAACCGATGATCATCTCAAGTACAAATTAATCAATTTGGCATTATCCTTTCCTGAGGCGGATATGGTGTCTAGTTGGGGATCGCTGGGGTAGCGGGTTGCAACGTATGCGGTCCGTCCCACTCCCGCCGGTACTGGCCATGACAGCGGGTAGGGCCGGATAATGTCCGAGGGATTAAGATGTATTTTTCTAATTATTAAAATACGAATTAATACGTACTTTGAGAATAATACCATATATATTCAAGTATAGCAATCAAGTTTGATTGATTAAATTGGATTGATAATAATTTAATATGATTGAATTAATTATATCCAATTAAACCACTCTATTATGAATAGAGTTATTATTTCCCTTGTAAGAATTAATTATGTGAATATGATTCATGATAATTAATTAGAATTTGAATATGATATGGAGGATCACATAAGTGACATCCATGGTCTCCCATCAAGGCGAAGAGTTTCGTCGCCAGATATTATATGTAGGAGATGCCTGTCCGAAGTGACAGCTCCTGCATATGATCCATTTGGATCGGGCTCGTCGCTTCTCGAAAGAGTAAGGACGTATGCGTAGTGACCCCAATATAGGGTCCTCATATTATTGGGGCGATATTGGATTGCGCACAGCGAGTTGTATTCCTGTTGATAGTTGGTTCAATTAATGACGGGTTAACATCACCTTAGGGGTGGTGGGCCCGGGTATTAAAGACCGAATTGGGAGATGCAAGTTGGACTTGCAAGGCAGAATGTGTTCCCGCTTCTTTTTATCCGAGTTGTAGGTTCTCATATTATTGGGATGCAACAAAGATAAGGAAGGAGATCCCAGATCTTGCTTGAGATATAATGGTAAGTATATCTCTTACATTGAAAGTGATTAAGGGAATGAACTTTCATTGTTGACATGGCAAGACAACTTTGATATAAAATTCCTAATTCACAGTAAAACATGTATATATATAAATATATACCCTTATGCAAATTACTTATTTCAGATAATCCTTCATTAAACCCACTCAATGCTATACTCATTAATAACCAGTAGAATATCATGGATTGGACCCTTGATCCAGATATTGTACTTGCGATTGGACACATAATGTATGTGGTTGCAATGTGCAAGTTTCCTCATAATAATGAGAAGTGATAATTAAATAAGACAATAGGACTAAAACCCTAGGGTTTGTATGTCTCTATAAGTCTTGATCTTATCGAATGTACTTTTGAAGTGACATGTCGATGATGATCGTAATTATCAAATTAATCCTTATAAAATCAATAAAGATATTCTGGCATACATATGTGCTCTTGACATTTAATCATAAATGACATGGTTCTCTACATCATGTAGAATGGTAGCTCTATTAGAGATAATGTATTCAAATTGTTTGAGTACCTACCTGAACCTATGCTTTAAGAGTTTAGATGGATGTAGGTGATGAGTGTCATCATTCTACTATCTTTACTCTAGTCATTCATGAAGTTTCATAATGTTCATATTGTATGAATTTAATGAAGCATGTATAAGTGTTGAAATACTCTTATATTGAAATTTTTGATTTTAAGATAAGAGATCCTTTAGTCTTGAGCAATGGTTGCTTAGAGATAAAGGGAGCGCAGTGGAAGCATGGGTTGAACTCAAGTAAGAAGTATAGTCAAAGAGTTGATTGTACTTCTGTTGCTTCCATCCAAAGAGTTGGATAAATGCCAATACTGCAATAAGTTGATGTGTTGATAGTATGACTATCAATTCTATCTAGAATCCTTAGAAAAGGAATCGGATAGTACATCAGAAAAATCTATATATAATCATTGAAATTGACTTACTTATTTGATAATATAAAGTCTAATAATTGTATCTCAATCTTCTAATCACACTTGCAATTGGTTGCATATGTATTAGAAATTTGATCTTAAGGTTTATTGGTCATCCATGTTGAAAGTGATGCAAATGTTGCAACAATTTCCATGAGATCAATAGACTTCATATTTTCAGTGGGAGCCCTTAATCTTAGAGAATGTCTCTATGACCTAGATATTAGAATACACTCATTGTTTATTTCTAAATGTTGGGAATAAACATGAAATCTGGAATAGACCTATCATAAAGGTTATGATGGAGATATTTCAGATAGTAATCTTACATCTAGTGGACTCCACTATATTAGAAAATTAATGAATGGTTCATTAAGATTTCTAATACTAAAAATTAAACCTTTAAAGATCAATAGGAGGATGAAGATCATTTGACAATGATCTGACATAAAGTTTTGGACACATGTCTGTTGATGAGATCAATGGACTAGTAAGACATGAAACTTTAGATTGTCTAAAGATTCAAATCTCACATACTTGTGAATATTGTATTCAAAGTAAAAATGTCCAATACACCCTTCTTTGGGAAAGGTGTAAGATGTTAAGGTATTCAAGATCTCATACATATTGATGAATGTGAATCATCTATATCAGAATAAACATTATGGATATGTGATATCTATTAGTGATTATTTGTGATATGAGATTTCTTATCTTCACTTAGAAAACTTTGAAATGTTCAAAGATTTCACAATTTTGGTTTAGAACCAAAGTTTGAAGGAAGATGAAATGAATTTGATCTAACCAAGGTAGCTTGTACCTATTAGATGAATTCAAGAAATACCTTATGGAGATATGAATATCATTCCTATCTCAATCCTCCTAATGAACCTTAACTCAATAGAGTTGTAGGGAGATACAATTAATCATGTGATACATGATTTAATCAATGATTAATCCTAGCATAATTATCTCTTAGTTTCCAAGGTATATATATGTAGTGGAGACTACATTATATACCTAATAAGGTTCCATGCATGTAAGCTGGAATCTAGCACTAGAGAGTGCTACTTCATTAGGAAAATAAAGGATGGTATTGTATACCTACTTTATGACCTTGAGATTCTTAAAGGATCTCATCTCTGAGAATGTGATTCTTAGAGGATGACTCTCTTAATAATCAAGATAAAATGAAGTAAAGGAACTCATTTAATCTTGAGAAGATAATGAGGCTCCTGAAATCAGAAACTAAAAGAATAATTGAAGATGAAACACTAATACTTCTTCAAATAAGTTTGAGGATGTATTCCATGTGAAAATGATTGGACTTCATGTGATGAAGCTCCTGAGGATCATGACATGGATACATGGATGTTAGCAATAAAAGTCTAATGTAGACTTCATATACAAGTGTTGTATATGGACCCTCGAGGATCCACCTATATGGGTCAGACCCATTAAGGTGTAAATGGATCTTCAAGAGAAAGAGGGAACCTGATGAGAAGGTATAGACCTTCAAAGCACGGTTCGTAGCCATGAGCTACACACCGAAGAGAAGGCATCGCTTGCGATAAGACTTGCTCTCCAGTGACCTTGCTTTAACCCATCAGAATATTGCTAACTATAGCTACACAACTTGTCTTTGACATCTTCATGATGTGAGTCAAGATTGCATTCCTCTATGAATACCTCTCTGAGGATATTCATATGAAGTAGCCCCAGGGCTTCATAGTTGAGGAAAGCAAGGTGTGCTAGCTGAAGAGCTCCATCTTTGGACTCCAATAAGTTTCTTGTAGTTGGAACATAAGATTTGATGAAATTATAAATGTTGTGATTTCAGATAAAATCTTGATGAACCATGTGAAGCTTAGTGGGAGTGCCATTGTGTTCATCGTGCTTAATGTAGATATTATTCTAATCATTCAAAATGATATAAGAATAAATAATAAGTATTTTGGTTGTTCCATACCTTGAGATACGATCTCGAGGATACCTCTTAGATCTTAGTTCTGAAGTAGCTCAGAAGCAAAGAGAAGAGGATATTGGGACCGTCACATTAGTAATACACCATGGACATATTCTATTTTCTGGAAAATTCCAAGAGAGGCTTCCTTCCCTTAAGATATGGTAGTGACCTGTCTAAAGGGATAGCACCTCAAAGAGTTGAGGAAGTAAAAGCTAAAACTGCTTGCACTTGTGCATCAGTAACGTAAAGCTGAAGTGTATGCTAGATGTGTACAAAAGCCATATGTCTGCCATGCAGTGGGAGTAGTAAACTGTTACTAATCCTACTCTGGAAATAAAGCACTTAGTTGTAGTAATAACAATATCTTCAAAGATGATGAAACTTAGAGATAGTGATCTCAAAGTCTTATCTTCAAAAGTTTAAGATCTTGTAGATAGTGATCTATAAGGGTCTTAACTGTAGATACCTTAGGAGATAGAGATCTCCAGGAATGAAGGTATTCTAATAAGTATTATGAGAATACCGGTTATGATAATTAATAAGATGTAGTGTCAAGGACACTATAACCAACAAAATTGAGTATCGATTGCATGAGATGCAACGTTCGCATTGGATGCGAGCACTGTTACTAGGAGATATGCAAGTGCCGTAAAAGGACTTGGCGTAGTCTCTTGGGAACGGAGTGACTGATCAGCTTACCTAGCTATTTTCTAAATAGCCTATGATTGTCACATGAGTGTGGGTTTAAATGATTAGCCCGTTAATGGCTCTTTGGGCTAGTGGGAGATTGTTGGACATGCGAGTCCACGGCGAGCCATTATGCAATAAATGTTATTGCAATTCACTCCTTAATCTGAAATAAAGAGTACATAATTTGCATAATAGGTCCCTTAGTACAATTAGGGTTATGTACCATGGCCATCTTAATGATTATACAGCTGTTGATTCAATTATTGAACCATAGAGGTTGGTGCTTAGATGAATATCTAATGAATTAGATTGAGGACTCATCAAGCACCGTTAAATGATTATTAAGAGATGATCTCCAGCCTGAGTAGGAGATGGCAATCCTATCTCATTTAGGTTGATATCTGACCGACCTCTTGATGCAGGTCCTCTGCATAGGAATAGAGATTCGGAGGTGTCGGATGAGTTAGGTCAAAGAGTTGACTTAACGAGATCGAGATAACCAAAGTCCTATATCGTATGCTGTCACGATACATGCACACATCCTCTGACCGGAGACAGATGTGTTACTATATGTCTGAGTATGTACATTTGGCAGACCAATAGGTTGATGGCCTAATCAAGGTCTATACACCGGCGCGCTGGTGTGTGATAACGGGTCCGAAGGCTAGGGTATGAGGTACAGAAATAGGGTCGTTGTGACCCGAGCAATCAGACCACGTATATCAAGAAAAATGAACCACTTAAAGCAACTAAAATCGATCAAAACAAGGCAAGCGGTCCTGTTATATGTTTAACCTGGTATAGCACCCAGGGTCGAACTCAAGGAGCACGGGTTGGCCAAGGGCCTACGAAGTAGTAAAAACAACTCAAATAAAAGACAAAATATTTTTAGTGGTTTTTAATTGTTTTTATATATTTTTTTGGATTTTTAATAAGTAAAGAAAATAAAAGACACACAAATAAGCACACTTCAACAATTTATTTAATGCAACAAAAATCAAGCAAAAATTCAAACAAAAATATTTTTATGTGTTTTATAATTTTTTTATGTTTTTGGTGAATTTTTGGGATTTTTCTGATGTATATTTTATTTTCTAAAAATCAAACAGTAACAAAAATGCAAGGTACTGTCCAGCCAGGCCCAAAAACCCTAGATAAAATATCTAAGGGCCTCAAAAGGTCCTGGAGGTATTTTTCCTATAAACTAGGTAAAACAAGGAAAATGTGATTACCAAAATTATTGTTTTTGGGTTTTTAGATTATTTAATATAATTTTTATGAGTTTTTAGGTGTTTTTAAGTTTTTAAGGTTTTTAAGCAGTGAAAAATAGCCAAAATTGGCTAGAAAATCAAGGAACACAAAACAAACAGTAGCTAATTTCTATAGAATTTCTAGAGGTGTTTTTATAATTTTTTGGGGTGTTTAAAACTAGACAGTAGCTAAAATGATAGTTTTTGAATTTTTAAAAATAACAAATAAACTCAAAAATGTCCTCGAAAATTCTCAAAAATCCTACACCATGGCAGGAGCCATGGGTCAAATTTTCATTGAATTTGGAGGTGATTTGATATTTTATTCAAAAATCACAAGAGGGTACTGTGCACAAGGACTGAAATGCAAATACCCAAAGTTCTGGGGGTCTCGGTGCAATTAACCCAGCAAAACACGTGCGAAGCGCGTGCCTGGGACACTCAGGGACCTCTATGTAATAAAACTAAGTTCCAGGGACTAATTGGTAACACGTACCAAAAGTCCGAGGGCCTCAGCTGCAAATATCCCAAAAATAAACACACATGCGGAATAAAACCATTCACAGGGGCATAAATGCAAATATCAAAAAGATTTCATTCATTCATAAACATCCAGAACTACAAGGGCATCTACTGCAATTACACCAAAATAACACGTGACGAAGCACGTGGCTCACACAGGCAGGGGTATAAGTGCGAATAAAATAAGCTCAGGGTCCAACATGCAAATTACCCTAAAACTAAACAACTAACTAAAATAATTACAGGACTAAAACGAAATAAAAGAGAAGGAAGGGCCTAAGGGTAAATTACCCTTTATTAAGTCGCCCGATGGATGCGCGCCACGTGGGTAGATGGACGGCTGGAAATGGGTGGCGCTCCAACGCTGAGGTCCTCGCAGCGATCGGACGGTCCAGGCGCTGCCACGTGGAAGATCGAACGGTGGACGGGAGCAGTGGCTGAGCCTCGCTGGATCGACGGTGGAGATCGACCCTCGAAGGATCTGGCGGTCGATGCTGCTCCTTGAATGGACGAACGGGATCAAATCTGGAGCTCGGGGTCGATCGGACGGCGGAGAAGGATGGTGGACGAACAGGGCTCCGGCGAACTTCGCCGGGCTCGTGACGGCACTGGTCTCCTCCTGGCGGCTCGCTGAAGATCGGAGAAGAAAGCTGCGGGCCCTTCGCGTCTAATGGAGGCCTCCGATGACCCAACCGAGTCCTGGGGAACTCCGGCGAGGTCGGCGGAGGCGGAGCAGCTAGACCAAATGGTCCAAGCCCTCAGATGGGCTTGGATGAACCTGCAAAGTGTGCCAGCAAACTCGCGGGTCGAGGGCAAAGTGCCTCGACCCCGTTAGGCGTGGTGAAAGTGGTAGGGGAGGCGAAGTGGTCGAGCTCCGGCGAGGGGATGGACGGAGAGGCTCGAATCCCCAGCTCCTGTGCGAGCTGGGTTGAACGGAGGTGCGGAGAACGTGCGTGGGAGGAAGGCGGAGGCGACGATTGATTCCGATGATCGAATGGGGGTGTGAGGTGGTCGGAATCGACGAAACACGGCGACGGAAAGATTTGGGGGAAATCTGAAATTGACGAAAAGGAAAGGGAATAGGGTCTACCTGGGTGGATGAATCGACTGTGCTGGAGCTGGGGGTGCTCCCGGTCCTCGCCTCAAGGAGCGTCGACGTCCGAGGCTCTGGCTCCTGCTATGGGCGGAGCACGGCGGTGCTGACTCGCCGGATCAGTGGTATCCGGCCCCTCTCCTCGCTGCGACAACACCTGGAGCGAGCTATCACTCACGCTCGAGCACTGGAGGTCACTGGGGGTGGAGCGGATTAGCCAAAGATGGGAAATGAGGAGGCAGAGCTGGAGCTTTATATGCTGGAGAGTCCGGGAAGACAGGCGCGGGTAGGGCGTGGAAGCGCGCGGATCCCGATGCAGGAGCTCCGGCGAGGGTCTCGGGTGTGACGCGAAGGAGTCGGACCCGGGATTTAGGCGAGATGGAGTCGGGTCGAGCGGGCAAAAATCCGAGAAGGGGGTCCGGTGCTCGAGTCCGTGGGAAGTGGTCCTGGGGGGGCCAGTTGACCGGGCGGTCAACATCCCCAGGACCCAATGGGTAGCTGCCACGTGGAAAAAGTTTGGAGCTCAAAAATAGGGCAGCCAATGGCCGATTTTGCAAAAACTTAAAACATGAATTATTTTTATTTTATTTTTTTTCTATTTTTGGTGATTTTTAATTAATTTTTGGAAATAAAAATAAGCTATATACATAGTAGGGTTGGGTATAGGTATATATACAATATGTAGGCTTTTGATTTTTGATTTTTAATTATTATTTTTGTACAATTTTATTCCTATTTTATATTTTATTTATTTATAGCATAAAATAGAGAATAAAAGGGTGTTTTTATTTTATTTTTATTATTTATATACATAGGTAAAATAAATAGTTATGTACAACTATATACATGGTATATGTACAATATCTTTTTGTAATTTTAATTTTGTTATTTTTATTTGATTTTTGTTTTGATTCTTTTTATTTTATTTATTTACAATATATAACATAGAGTATTTACAAGAATTTTGGAAAATAACCTTATTTATTTACAAGGTCAAATAAATATATAGGTGTGGCTTATGTACATGATAAAAGGGTATTTTTAATCTTTTTGATTTTTAACTTTTTATTTTGTTTTTATCTTTTATAAATATATACAAGTATTTACAAGCATATTTTTGAGTGAGGAAAACATTTTTATTATATTTACATAAATATATACACATGAGTCCCTATCTCCCTCTACTTGGCTTTTATGCGGTCAGGCCCATGCTGAGCCCTCCCTTGGGTTAGGTTGCTCAATATTTATTCTAAATATTTCCCTCTTTTTCTTTTTGATCTTTATTCTTTTATTTTTGCACAAAAACATGCTAATTATAGAATTTTACACAATGCATGCTTTTGCTAATTATCCCTATTTACACATATCTACATGCATTTGCAAAGGTTTTTGTAGCTAAAATATAAGAATAAAGAGTGATGAATGGGTATTCATCACCCCCTATACTTAACTTTGCTAGTCCCTTAGCAAACACTTATTTGAAAAAGAAGTGAAACAGAAAGAAAGAAAAAGAAAAAGAGGATGTACATGGATCAAGGTTGATTATTAAACTTGCCTTCATTAAATTGGGGTATGGAGCTCGATTAGATCTTTGGATTATTAATGTGTCGGAACCTTATTTAGACTTAAGCTTAAAACCTAACAGCCTCTAAGTTCCACTAATCTATAATCAAGACTCCTCAATGCTCCAGATCAGAACAAGTCATCAATCACAAACCCTGAAGACCATGAATCTTTTCCTGTCCGGTGAATGTGAAGTCTAAGCTCTCCACCTCAGAAATGGCAACTTGACAACCCTCCCCAACAAGGTAACTCTATGACCTCAATCTGGCCACTCTTTCCTCGAGGAGCGGGGTATTCCCTTCTAAGTTCAAGTACAACCGGCTCAAGAAGAGGGGGAAGAAGAGAATGGGTCTAGGCCAGTGTAGCCAAGTACCCTTGGGAGCTTGACCAGTGTAGCCAAGTCTCCCTGCTGCAAGCTACAACAGGTGGATCATGAAACCAAGCTTTGCTTATTGCACTTATATACATACTCCGGTGGGATTATCATTTTCTCTCAGACCCACCACTTTTTTGGAGTTTTCCTCTTTTTGCACATTTTTTTTTCAAGTGCATCTGTACAACATATACATGTGCAGCATATATACAAGGAGTTTTTCCTCTTGAGCCAGTAGACTATCCCTCTTTTGAAGCTTTATTGCAACCCACGACTCCCGTCGTTAGACCTCATGGCAACCAGACCAAGTTGAGACGCACTTCCTTCACTATAAGAAGAAGAGAGGTTCCGCCTAGAAGTACTACCCTCATATGCTACCCCAAGTCAAGTAAGACTGCCTCCTCACCACCTCATCCGTAGAGAGCTCGGTGCATAGTGCGGTTGTCCAAGTAAAGCCATAATCTATATGAGTCATGTGTTGTTGTTAAGTGCTCTACTTAGGCTCATTGAGATGACATGTGATCATAGCCTAGTGGACTCAAAGAATTAAGTCACCATGGACCTGAAAAGCCTTAAACCTAAGTCCTATAAGGTTCCTCTTAGAAATTAGGTGGATTAAGATCTTAATCAAGCTCCATTTCTCAATTTGATTCCAGGCTAGTTTAAATGTCAACTATCATCCAGAAAAACTATATACATATGTACAAAAAGATGCTTATTTACACAAATTTTACAAACATGTATAATTTTTGAAAAATGTTTTGAAATCATGAATGGATGATGCATGAAGTGCAAGTTTTGCAAAAAGGTATTTACACACATATTTACACAAGATTTTTGCAAACTTTTGATTTTCAAAACATTTTGGAAAAATTTGTACTATATACATAATTTTGCTAAGAAAATATTTACACAAGCTTTACACAAAAGATTTTTGAAATCATTTTTACAAAAATAATTTGTACACTAGCTATGTATGTGCAAATAAAAGAAGATTATGTACATGAAAATTTTTAATTTTTGTGATTTTTAGCCATTTTATTAATTAACACACTCACACAAAATACGAGTTATGGCTAAAGTATATATGAAATATATACACACCCCCCTATACTTAGCTCGAACGATGTCCTCAGAGTCAAGAGCGATGAAGAAGACATAACTCGTGCTAGGTATAGAGAAGTGAAAAGAAGGGCTATACAAAAAGAAATGAAACGTCAAGAGGGACCCAGGTCTCCCCCCTATACTTAGGATCAAGTAATCCTAAGTATAGCAGGCTGTATACTAAGGGAAAACCTGAGTGCAGAATGTACAGGGTCTACCCCCCCTATACTTAGGGTGAAATATCCCTAAGTATAGGCAGCAAACACAGGGGTAGACAGAAACAAAAGAAATACCCGAAAAGTCTCACATTCCCCCTATACTTAGGGCAAAGTGCACCCTAAGTATAGCATAATCACAAGATGAAAAAGGGATGTGGGACTAAAGAATGTCGTGATATGGACATCTGGATCTATGTACAGCGGAAGATCAGTGAAACTCAGGCGTGAGATGCATTAGATGTGAGTCAAAGACCACATCTCACGCAAAATGAATAGGGGCAAGATCAACGACCCGCGGCTCATGATCTAGAAATGGCTTGAGCCGCTGGCCGTTCACTCGAAAGGTACTCTCAGAAGACAACTCAGATATGTCTATGCTACCGTTGTCGTGTACCTTCCTAACCAGATAAGGTCCTTTCCATTTGCTCTGAACCTTCCCTGGAAATAATCGTAGCCTCGCATCAAACAGCCATACTGTCTGTCCAATCTCAAAATGCTTGTGGCTGATATGAGAATCATGCCACTCCTTGACTTTCTCCTTATAATGTAGGCTGCTTGAGAAAGCTGCATCTCTAAGATCCTCCAGGGCAGCTAGCTCTGCCCTCCTCTGGTCTCCCATACCATCTGGATCCATAAGTATGTCTGTAACTGCCCAAAGTGACTTGTGCCTTAGCTCAACGGGTAAATGGCATGGCTTGCCATACACGAGGCGAAAGGGAGATGTGCCCAAAGGTGTCTTGAAAGACGTCCTATATGCCCACAAAACCGAGTCCAAAAGCTGTGACCAATTCTTTCGGTCAGGGCGGACGACTTTCTGCAGAATAGTCTTGATCTCCCTATTCGACACTTCGGCTAGACCATTCGTCTGTGGATGGTAAGGTGTAGCAACACGATGATCTATGCCGAACTCGCTAGCAAGTGCCTTCACCTGGTCGTTGATGAAGTGAGATCCCCCATCAGAAATCAGAACTCGTGGAACCCCGAACCGCGTGATGATATGCTTCTTCAAGAATCTGCAAACGGTCCTCGCATCAGCAGCTCGGGCGGGGATAGCCTCCACCCAATGACTCACATAATCAACGGCCAACAGAATGTACTCAAATCCCTGACTCTTAGGGAATGGACCCATGAAATCGATGCCCCATGCGTCAAAAACCTCACAGAAGTGAATGGGCTGCATCGACATCATATCACGCTGTCCACAAGTGCCCATCCTCTGACAGTCAGTACACCTCTTCACGAACTCATATGAGTCCTTGAAGAGGGTAGGCCACCACAAGCCGGATTGGAGCACTTTCTGTGCCGTTCTCCTCCCAGAATGATGTCCTCCTGCCTCAAGCTTGTGGCAGTAAGTGAGGACGCTATGGTGTTCCTCCTGAGGAATACACCGACGCCAGACGCTATCCCCTCCTTCATGGTAAAGGATGGGATCCTCCCAATGGTAGGACTTGGCCTTCGCAAGGAAGGTCTCAAGTCTCTGTCTGGGCCAATCTTGTGGGACTTTCCCAACAACGAGAAAGTTCACAATATCGGCATACCATGGAAGTGAGGCGATAGCAAGGATCGCCTCATCTGGGAAGGTATCTCTAATAGGGTCAATCTGCTCAGAATCCTCAGGCTGCTCTAGTCGGGAGAGATGATCCGCCACCACATTCTTGACTCCAGGCTTATCCTTGATCTCAATGTCGAACTCCTGGAGTAGAAGGATCCATCTAGTCAGTCTGGCCTTGGCATCCTTCTTTGCCATGAGGTACCTGATGGCGGTGTGATCTGTAAGCAAAGTCACTCTAGATCCGATGATATATGATCTAAACTTATCCAGGGCAAACACTACGGCTAGCATCTCCTTCTCTGTGACGGTGTAATTCCGCTGGGCGGAATCCAATGTGCGGCTAGCATAGTGTATGGCAAATGGAACTCCATCCCTCCTCTGTCCCAGCACTGCCCCTACGGCAAAATCAGAGGCATCCGTCATGATCTCGAATGGAAGAGACCAATCAGGCGGCTGGAGGACAGGAGCCTCAATAACGCACTGCTGGAGAGTCGCGAACGACGAAAGACACTTGTCATCGACAAGGAACTCGGTGTCTTTCGTCAGGAGGTCAGTCAACGGTCGGGAAATCCTGCTGAAATCCTGAATAAATCTCCTATAAAATCCAACGTGCCCCAGGAATGACCGTAGCTGCCTCAGATTGGACGGCGGTGTGAGTTTCCTAATGACATCAATCTTGGCCGGATTAACCTCCATGCCCCTGTTGGAGATGATATGGCCAAGCACCGTCCCTTGAGTCACCATGAAGTGACTCTTCTCCCAAGATAGCACCAAATGATACTCAATACATCGCTGGAGTACTCGATCTAGGCAGTCAAGACAAGAATCAAATCCGTCGCCGTAGATCGAGAAATCATCCATGAAGACCTCCAAGCACTCCCCTACCATGTCTGAGAAGATCGACAGCATGCACCTCTGAAAAGTCGCAGGGGCATTGCATAGCCCAAATGGCATGCGTCGAAAAGCATATGTGCCGAAGGGACAGGTAAAGGTGGTCTTCTCCTGATCCTCAGGAGCGATGGCCACTTGGTTGTAGCCCGAGTACCCATCCAGGAAGCAATAATGGCTCTTCCCTGCCAGTCTCTCGATGATCTGGTTAATAAAAGGCAGGGGGAAATGGTCCTTCTTGGTGGCTTGGTTGAGTCTCCTGTAGTCAACACAAACCCTCCAAGAGGTGGGTACTCGTGTAGCAATCTCCTCTCCCGACTCACTGATCACAGTCGTGATGCCCGTCTTCTTAGGCACCACATGCAAGGGGCTGACCCACTTGGAGTCGGAAATGGGATAAATAAAATCTGCACTCCACCATTTTGATATTTCCTTCATCACAACCTCTCTCAGGTTGGGGTTCAGTCGCCGCTGGAACTCACGCGACGGCTTCGCCCCTTCCTCGAGATAGATATGGTGGGAGCACACCGATGGACTAATCCCATGGAGATCTGCTACGCTCCATCCGATCGCCTTGCGGTTCTTTTCAAGAACCCCCATCAAACGGGATTCCTGCTCTCCAGTCAACTCGGCGGAGATGATGACTGGGTACATGTCTGGCTCGCCCGCAAGGAATCGATACTTCAGCGAAGTAGGGAGCGGCTTCAGCTCTGGAATGCTGGGTGCTGGCAAATCTGGCTGCGGAAGAAACTGAGTGAAAGCTGCTAAGTCTGCCAAATCTGCCTGGGAAAGTGAAAGCGTACTCTCGCAAACTGGATCGGGAGGAGGCTGCTCAACTGCGCTGTCTTTGGTATGCTCTGCATCTACCTCCTCCTCCTCTATAGGCTCAGGTGAACTCAGGTCTGGCATCTGATCATAACAATCGGCCCAGTCAGACTCTGAATCCGAGGGATCTGTATCAACCGCGGTGGCATCAGTACCACCGGAAAACAAGGTGGCCTCAGTACCACCATCACTAAACATCGTGCTGCGATCAAGGACCGGCTCTGCTGCCTCTATGGTATCCTGGTCCAAGGCTGTGCTCTCCAGACTCTCCTCTGCTATCATCTCGGCATCAGCTGTATCTGAAAGTGAGAGGATGGTCTGTGTCTCAAGATCTGCCCAAGCTGCCTCATCATCTGTGATCACAAAATCACAGTCCTGGTGGATGTCTGGCTCTGCGTCTGTCAGCTGCTCTGAGTCTGTACTCGCATCTGAGCGGGCTCTGAATCTAGCTCTGCAGTCCTCGACCGTCTCTATTTGTATACTCTCGCCCTCGACGCGAAAGTACACCTTCCCGCTATCATGATCAGTCACCGCCTTGGCTGTGGCCAAGAACGGACGACCAAGGATGATGGGGGTATCGGCCACTGACTCAGGGATCTCCATGTCCAGCACTACGAAGTCCACGGGGAATTTCAGGCCCTGAATCGTGACGATAACGTCTCGTAATAACCCCTTCGGCCTCTTGACAGATCGATCAGCGAACTGAAGGACTGCCCTGCTCTGTCGAAGAGTGCCCAACTCAAAGCGGTCGAGAAGGGCTGCCGGAAGAAGGTTGATCGACGATCCGCTATCTAGAAGAGTACGGTCGAACCTCTGCTCACTAATCTGGCATCTGACATACAGGGCCCCTGAATCTGGCCTCTTGGCCGGCAGACGGTTCTGGATCGTAAAACACGTGGCTTTCGTCAGCACATGTATCTCTGAAGTGTGGTTCCTCCTCCTCCTCCTGACTGTAGTCCTCTCTCTCAAAGATCGCTGGAGAAGGGGGATGTGCTGCAAAGCCTCCTGGAGGGTCAGTTGGATATGGAATCGATCGATCATGCTCTGGCTGAACTCCTCAAGCTCTCTCTTTTTTGGATCATTTTTCTTCCCCTTCCCCATCTGAAGGGCTCTAGGGAAGGGGATCACAGGGTCCTTCTCAGATGAAGGACTAGGAAAAGGCCTAGACGGTTCGATGACCGGATCCACACATACATCATGCACCACAGTGGGACCAGAAGAAACTAAACCTTTTCCTTTATTCACACCAAAGTTCTGAGATACAACACGACGAGGAAAAACAACATCTCTCTCTATACTAACACCGGTGGCCTCAGTACCACTGTGGGCTGGCTATGCTGCTGCTGCTGGTAGACGTCTCGCGGCATCAGTACCGCGGGCTGGCTCGGCTGAACTGGTGGCGTCAGTACCACCTCCTAGATCTGGTGAAGCGGCGGTCTCAGTACCGCCGGTGGGATCAGCATCCTTGGTAGCTTCAGTGCCACCGTCATCATCTGGAGCGGCCTCAGTACCGCTCTCCTCCTCCTCAAGTGGCGCCTCTGAAGTGTCCTCGTGATGAAGCTCAGATGAGGCGCCGCCGCCTGCTGGGGTCCTACCGCTCCTAAGTGTGACAAAATCAGCATCAAATAGATCCGAAGATGTATCATCAAATGGATCACTAGGAGTGGCAAACTCAGTATGTACTACCTGCTCAGATTTCCTCTTGAGGTTATTCGGGTTCGGCTCGATCTGGGCTGGAATGGCGGCCTTCCCTCTCACCAAGTCCCGCATCTCCTGGCGGAACTCGTCCATCTCCCGTCTGAATGTGGCCTGCTGGTCCGTGAGGAGGCGGGCGATGTCATCCAAAGCAGGGCTCTCGTGGGAACCCGACGGGTAGCCTCTCTGTGGGTGAGGCTGCTGGAACTGCTGCTGCTGGTGCTGGTAAGAGGGGTATGAGGAAGGGTGCTGCTGCTGAACTGGGTGAGCCTGCTGCTCACGTCTCCACGACTGTCCCTGCTGCTGATAGGGACGAGGACCGAAGGATGGCTGGTGCTGCTGATATGCTGGGGGCTGCTGCTGCGGCTAGTGGTGATCTCTCTGCTGGGAGTACTGCCCTCCCTGTCCTGACGGCTGCTGTTGGGGCTGGGTACCACCACTCCCCCACCTGAATCCTGGATGGTCTCGTCGGATCCCAGGCTGGGGGCGGTCATACCAAATCCCGTTGACATCCATCAACGGCTCAGCATCGTAGGGGGCTGGCGGGAGTACTGCCAGAGGCTGGTCCGGCTGGTAGACCACCATCTGCATCTCTGGAGATGGTGGGGACTGGTAGGTGGGCTGCGGCTGCTGGTACGGCTCCGCCTGTACAAGATGGACCTGTCTAGGCTGCACGTGGGTGCTGGAGCGCTGGGACGAGCTGCTGCTGCTGCCGGCGTCGCCTCGCGACTGAAGACGGGGCTGAGAAGCCGTCTGTGCCTCCTGGAGACACATGAGCTGTGTCTTCATGTCGCTCAGAACCTGTGCCATCTGCTCCATCTGCGTGATACTCTGGCACTGCTTCTTCTCGATCAGCTCCATGCGGTCCAGCTTCTCGCTGATAATGCCCATGTCCGCAGCTGACGACTCTGCCTGTGCTGCTGCGGCTGCGGACGAACTGGATGGACCTGCATCTACCCGTGCTATCTGCTGGTACTGCACGGGTCCTGGCTGATGTGGCTGGGTCTTCTGAGTATACAGCCTGGTCTGAGACATCACCATATAGTTCTCAGCCATCTCCTCGAAGATGGCCCAGACCTGGTCGTGGTCCTTGGCGAAGTAGGACCCGCCGCAAGAAGCATTCACCAGGCCCTGTAGCTCTGGTGTCAACCCGCTGAAGAAGCTCTGCACAAGGTTCGGCTTCGTGATGTCGTGGTGTGGGCATCTGTCCAGGAGCTCTCGGAACCTCTCCCATGCCTCGTGAAACTGCTCGTTGGGGAACATGGAGAAGTTGCTGATCAGGGCCCTCGCTGCATTCGTCCGCCCGAGTGGATAGTACTTGTTCAAGTACTCGGTGCGGAGCTGCTCCCAGGTATAGACAAACCTCCCAAGATGCTTCAGCCAGGTGGCTGCTCTATCTGCCAGTGAAAACGGGAAGGCTATCATCCGGATCGTGTCCTGGTCCACGTGGAGATCGTGGACAGCGCTGCAAATCATCAGGAACTCCTGGAGGTGGAGGTGAGGCTCCTCAGTGGCAAGTCCGTGGAAACGAGGAAGCATCTGAAGGGTGTTCGGGGGGAACCTTAAGTCCCCCACGATAGCAGGTACCACCACCCAATGGTGCATCAGTGTAGATCCGCGGTTGTGCAACTCCCGCATCGGTCTAGGTGGTCCTCCTCCTCCCGCGGCTGCTGCCGCTGCGGCGGCGGCCGCGGCTGCTGCTGCTGCTGCTGCTGTGGCTCGTGCCTCTGCATCCGGTATCTCCTCGGGCTCGCTCTGCTCATCTCGCTCTAATCGGAGGCGCTCCAACTCTCTCCTCATCTCAATCATGAATGCTCCCTGATCGCGTAACTGCTGCTGAACTGTCTCTAATGAGGCGATCAAGGTGGAGTTGATCGCTCCCTGATCCATCACAACGTGCTCTGTGCGGGAACGATCCTCAGAACTGCCGGCCATGGCGACGTCTGCAAAACCAAACGAGCCCAACTCAGGTGCTGTCAAATGTATCAATCTCTCCTCGGGCTCGTGTCTCTCAGGTAGATCAGAAAGGGGGTCGAGGGGGAACAGGGTGGAGTCGTACTCGGGCTCGGAGAGCGGGTCTGAGCTCTCACGAGCCAACCTAGATGAGGAGGTAGACGTGCCCGAAAGCGGTGCAGCCAGAGGCTGCCTAAGAGACCGTCTACCCATCATCTTGATCTGGCGAGTAAGGCGGATGAGATCTGGAAAAATTACGATCAGAAAACAAACCCCCGGTTCACCAACGCAACGCGAGCTGAAGACCGTGAAAGTTCGGTTAAATTATCTTGTCGATTTTATTTTGGTGAACACACAGAATATCAGAGCGCTTACGTGACCTGTTAGGATATCCGATGCTAACCCAACCGACTGGCCCGCACGGAAAAGTCGGTAATCAGTCGGGACTAGCAACGGAGGGCTCTACCTAGGGTGTGGGTCACTCTCTCGCGCATCCAAACCAAACAATGAGGGGGTTGCTCTCCCCAAGACAAAGTTTTTAGGGTGAGCGGTTTTTAAGATCAATAATTTTTAGCAGTCCCAATTTTATGGTTTCACTTTTTTAATCTTTTTCAAAGCAAACAAAAGGCCTAACGAATTTTTCGGTTCTCCTGATTATTAAGTCCAAAAATAGGGGGGAGAAGACGAAAAAGCCGATGCACGATAAATCAATGATGCATGCCGAGTAAGAAATGCGTACCTTGCCTCCAGCACTCTACATGCAAGATGATCCGCGCATAAAAGTAAAGACAGAAATAAAACTACCTATATGATGCAGCGGTAAAGCCGAGTCCTAGACGAGCAAGTCTAGCGAAGAGCCGTCTAACCGGTCACCGACCTCCAAGCCAAAGAGTCCGGTCTTGGCCCGTCCCTCCTCTGTCCGACAAATCGGGGGTAGGAGTAAGCGCTTTACAGGACGGGCTGCGGCACGTAGGCTACGGGGGCAAATGAATCAGTTATTTTTATTATTGATTTTAAGTAGGTCCAATTATCGATCTATAGGAACAGATAATCAATTAGGTGTGTGGATCCTACTAGTTACGACACATTCACCAGAAAATCCTAAGTCTAGGGGCTCGAGCAAAAACCGTGAAAAACCGGAAAAGACAGAAATAAAAGAAAAGAAAACCGTGAAAAAGCCGCGAAAAACCGCGAAGGTCCTAAGGGTCCCCCGAGCACACCGGTGCTCGGCGAAACAGACCCGCTACGGTCAAGTCACAAATGTCCAAGCAGTCCAAGTCCTGAGTCCTGTATTATTACAATAATAACGAACAAAAATAAATCTACCCTAATCCTCACCCACTCAGCTCTCTCTCACTCTCTCCTGCGGCTCCGCAAAGAAAGGAGTCGCCTCCGAATCCCGCGGTTGCGCCGGCTCTCGAGAATAGCCGCCTCGGTCCTCGGGCCCTCACAAGAGAAAACAAGTGGTCAGAACCAATCAAATAATATCAAAGAAAATAAAGGCAAATGAAAAATAAGGGTATATGTGCAAAAATGTAAAAAAAATAAACACACAAAATAAAACAAAAACAAAAATAAAAGAAAAAGAAAATAAAATCAAACAAAATATAGACAAAAAGCCGCGAAAAGCCGCGAGCTCCGAAGAGCAGCGAAAAGCCGCGAAAATAAAAACGAAAAGAACTACTAAGCCGTGCTCCCCGGCAACGGCGCCATTCTGATAACGGGTCCGAAGGCTAGGGTATGAGGTACAGAAATAGGGTCGTTGTGACCCGAGCAATCAGACCACATATATCAAGAAAAATGAACCACTTAAAGCAACTAAAATCGATCAAAACAAGGCAAGCGGTCCTGCTATATGTTTAACCTGGTATAGCACCCAGGGTCGAACTCAAGGAGCACGGGTTGGCCAAGGGCCTACGAAGTAGTAAAACAACTCAAATAAAAGACAAAATATTTTTATTGGTTTTTAATTGTTTTTATATATTTTTTTGGATTTTTAATAAGTAAAGAAAATAAAAGACACATAAATAAGCACACTTCAACAATTTATTTAATGCAACAAAAATCAAGCAAAAATTCAAACAAAAATATTTTTATGTGTTTTATAATTTTTTTATGTTTTTGGTGAATTTTTGGGATTTTTCTGATGTATATTTTATTTTCTAAAAATCAAACAGTAACGAAAATGCAAGGTACTGTCCAGCCAGGCCCAAACACCCTAGATAAAATATCTAAGGCCTCAAAAGGGCCTGGAGGTATTTTTCCTGTAAACTAGGTAAAACAAGGAAAATGTGAGTACCAAAATTATTGTTTTTGGGTTTTTAGATTATTTAATATAATTTTTATGAGTTTTTAGGTGTTTTTAAGTTTTTAAGGTTTTTAAGCTGTGAAAAATAGCCAAAATTGGCTAGAAAATCAAGGAACACAAAACAAACAGTAGCTAATTTCTATAGAATTTTTAGAGGTGTTTTTATATTTTTTTGAGGTTTTTAAAACTAGACAGTAGCTAAAATGATAGTTTTTGAATTTTTAAAAATAACAAATAAACTCAAAAATGTCCTCGAAAATTCTCAAAAATCCTACACCATGGCAGGAGCCATGGGTCAAATTTTCATTGAATTTAGAGGTGATTTGATATTTTATTCAAAAATCACAAGAGGGTAATGTGCACAAGGACTAAAATGCAAATACCCAAAGTTCTGGGGGTCTCGGTGCAATTAACCCAGCAAAACACGCGCGAAGCGCGTGCCTGGGGCACTCAGGGACCTCTATGTAATAAAACTAAGTTCCAGGGACTAATTGGTAACACGTACCAAAAGTCCGAGGGCCTCAGCTGCAAATATCCCAAAAATAAACGCATATGCGGAATAAAACCATTCACAGGGGCATAAATGCAAATATCAAAAAGATTTCATTCATTCATAAATATCCAGAACTACAAGGGCATCTACTGCAATTACACCAAAATAACACGTGTCGAAGCACGTGGCTCACACAGGCAGGGGTATAAGTGCGAATAAAATAAGCTCAGGGTCCAACATGCAAATTACCCTAAAACTAAACAACTAACTAAAATAATTACAGGACTAAAACGAAATAAAAGAGAAGGAAGGGCCTAAGGGTAAATTACCCTTTATTAAGTCGCCCGATGGATGCGCGCCACGTGGGTAGATGGACGGCTGGAAATGGGTGGCGCTCCAACGCTGAGGTCCTCGCAGCGATCGGACGGTCCAGGCGCTGCCACGTGGAAGATCGAACGGTGGACGGGAGCAGTAGCTGAGCCTCGCTGGATCGACGGTGGAGATCGACCCTCGAAGGATCTGGCGGTCGATGCTGCTCCTCGAATGGATGAACGAGATCAAATCTGGAGCTCAGGGTCGATCGGACGGCGGAGAAGGATGGTGGACGAACAGGGCTCCGGCGAACTTCGCCGGGCTCGTGACGGCACTGGTCTCCTCCTGGCGGCTCGCTGAAGATCGGAGAAGAAAGCTGCGGGCCCTCCGCGTCTAATGGAGGCCTCCGATGACCCAACCGAGTCCTGGGGAACTCCGGCGAGGTCGGCGGAGGCGGAGCAGCTAGACCAAATGGTCCAAGCCCTCAGATGGGCTTGGATGAACCTGCAAAGTGTACCAGCAAACTCGTGGGTCGAGGGCAAAGTGCCTCGACCCCGTTAGGCGTGGTGAAAGTGGTCGGGGAGGCGAAGTGGTCGAGCTCCGGCGAGGGGATGGACGGAGGGGCTCGAATCCCCAGCTCCTGTGCGAGCTGGGTTGAACGGAGGTGCGGAGAACGTGCGTGGGAGGAAGGCGGAGGCGACGATTGATTCCGATGATCGAATGGGGGTGTGAGGTGGTCGGAATCGACGAAACACGGCGACGGCGAGATTTGGGGGAGATCTGAAATTGACGAAAAGAAAAGGGAATAGGGTCTACCTGGGTGGATGAATCGACTGTGCTGGAGCTGGGGGTGCTCCCGGTCCTCGCCTCAAGGAGCGTCGACGTCCGAGGCTCTGGCTCCTGCTATGGGCGGAGCACGGCGGTGCTGACTCGCCGGATCAGTGGTATCCGGCCCCTCTCCTCGCTGCAACAGCACCTGGAGCGAGCTGTCACTCACGCTCGAGCACTGGAGGTCACTGGGGGTGGAGCGGATTAGCCAAAGATGGGAAATGAGGAGGCGGAGCTGGAGTTTTATATGCTGGAGAGTCCAGGAAGATAGGCGCGGGTAGGGCGTGGAAGCGCGCGGATCCCGATGCAGGAGCTCCAGCGAGGGTCTCGGGTGTGACGCGAAGGAGTCGGACCCGGGATTTAGGCGAGATGGAGTCGGGTCGAGCGGGCAAAAATCCGAGAAGGGGGTCCGGTGCTCGAGTCCGTGGGAAGTGGTCCTGGGGGGGCCAGTTGACCGGGCGGTCAACATCCCCAGGACCCAATGGGTAGCTGCCACGTGGAAAAAGTTTGGAGCTCAAAAATAGGGCAGCCAATGGCCGATTTTGCAAAAACTTAAAACATGAATTATTTTTATTTTATTTTTTTTCTATTTTTGGTGATTTTTAATTAATTTTTGGAAATAAAAATAAGCTATATACATAGTAGGGTTGGGTATAGGTATATATACAATATGTAGGCTTTTGATTTTTGATTTTTAATTATTATTTTTGTACAATTTTATTCCTATTTTATATTTTATTTATTTATAGCATAAAATAGAGAATAAAAGGGTGTTTTTATTTTATTTTTATTATTTATATACATAGGTAAAATAAATAGTTATGTACAACTATATACATGGTATATGTACAATATCTTTTTGTAATTTTAATTTTGTTATTTTTATTTGATTTTTGTTTTGATTCTTTTTATTTTATTTATTTACAATATATAACATAGAGTATTTACAAGAATTTTGGAAAATAACCTTATTTATTTACAAGGTCAAATAAATATATAGGTGTGGCTTATGTACATGATAAAAGGGTATTTTTAATCTTTTTGATTTTTAACTTTTTATTTTGTTTTTATCTTTTATAAATATATACAAGTATTTACAAGCATATTTTTGAGTGAGGAAAACATTTTTATTATATTTACATAAATATATACACATGAGTCCCTATCTCCCTCTACTTGGCTTTTATGCGGTCAGGCCCATGCTGAGCCCTCCCTTGGGTTAGGTTGCTCAATATTTATTCTAAATATTTCCCTCTTTTTCTTTTTGATCTTTATTCTTTTATTTTTGCACAAAAACATGCTAATTATAGAATTTTACACAATGCATGCTTTTGCTAATTATCCCTATTTACACATATCTACATGCATTTGCAAAGGTTTTTGTAGCTAAAATATAAGAATAAAGAGTGATGAATGGGTATTCATCAGTGTGCATATAAGGGCATATGAGTAATACGATCTCTCAAAGGGATCATACAGGTTCACTACTGAACCGGAAGACATGAGCTCACTCATGAGATATTGGGAAGAATCAAATTCCGTGCGTACGGTCGTCTCGCTTTGGAAGCTTGACTGAATTTATTGGTTTGATATATACTTTTGGAAAGTATATGATCAAGACCTAGGTATGATATATGCTTTTTGGAAAGTATATGATCAATACCGACTCCCAATGATCGAATGAGAAACTTACTGATAAAACCATGAAGTAGACAATATAAAGTTGATCCAATACTTCGGGTTTAATCTAGGTCTTCCAGTATGCAGGATGTACAGGTATTGGGAATGCCTGAGGGTGATGTGATCATAAACGGTTGTATAACCATGACGCTTCCATTCCTAGGGAGTGATGAAACGGGTCTGGATTTTAGTGACTCCTCTCAGTAGAGAAGTAATCTGATCTTGGTCCAAATGTTAGACATTAATCTGAATGTGATTCAGATTCAATGAGAAGATTAGATTTGCGGTCTTGATTTAATCAAGCATCTATGGGAGGCCCGCGATCTGGATTTGAGATATGATCTCAATATCCATGTCACTATACGTGGAACAATACAATCGCCCTGTCCTTATCTCCAAGTATCTGCGGAAAAAGCGCTTTATCCTTGAAGGAGTTCATGGATAATTCTATTGTTGATTTATGTATCCGAGCATTGAGGAAATGGATAATTAAATGTGATTTAATTATCATGAATAATATGAATTTGATTCGTATTATAAGGAGAGTTGTCTTAGATAATTTAATGTGATTTGATTATCAAAGATGTAAATAATGTGAATGTGATTCATATTATTTGAGCACAAGAGAATAAGTTATCCAATATAATTAAATATGATGTAATTATTATGGATAAGAATAATGTGGATAGTAATATCCAATTATTCATAATATATTATAAATGTGATTTATAATGTATTAGAGAGAGCTAATTATAATTTATATGTGTTGATTAATTATTATGTGTATTGGATACACATTGTGTAATTAATTGACAATGTAAATTATATGTTGTTTTGGGTTGTGAATTTGATTCACAATTTTTCTATGGCAAGGTTGCAATATTCTCAAATATAATTGTGAATTATTTTTGAAGAATAAAAAGCCAACAAAAGTTGTTGCAAATAAATAGAGGAGATTTTCAAGGAGATATGCAATCTCATGGATTTCCATGAGATTGCTCTCTCCATGGAAAGAGGGGGGCGGCACATCATTCCTATAAGGAATGTGTGGCCGTCCACTTTGGAAGGTACATGGAGATGAAATCTCCATGTATCTTCTCTCCTTATTTATTGGTTTGATTTGGATTAATTTGTATTTGATTTTGTCAAATATATTTTGATCTAAATTTGTTGGTTTTACCAACAACAATCTTAGCCATTGGATTGACATAAATCAATATCATCCATTGATTTATATGTCACATGGATTGAGATCCATGGATCCCAAAACCCTATAAATAGAGAGGCACACCATGCTCTCTATTTTACACAACACATAATGTTTGAGAAGCATCTCTCTCTCTTTCTCTCTAGGCGTCAGCCCTCTCTCTCCCTCTCATGGCCGTCCACCATGGATGCCATGGAGAGGTTCTTCATCGTCGCGGCATCGTCGTTATGCTGCCCGTTCGTCTGCTCGTGGATCTCCGTCTCCTTCGGTGCGCCTCGCTCGTGAAGAAGACGTCCGATCTCGTGTGTCGAGATCAGGAGATCCGCCGCTTGGATCATCAACATGGATTGCGAGAAGTACGCGGTTCATCCCCGCGCTCGCAAGCGTCTCCTCCGTCGGATCGGACTTGAGACAGGAGATCTCTTCGTTTAGAGACTTGATCGCAACCACGCTTCAAGAGGTAATCCTATTACTTGTTTGTGGTTTAGACGAGACGATCCGAGAAGTGTTCTTGGATCATGTGGTTTCGTCGTAATAAAATTTTTAAATTCCACTGCATCGAGCAACTAGTGCGACTAGTCGCTCCTCGTCGTATTCGATACGACACTCATGCTTCCGTGATGCGCTTGAGGATCAAACCATATCCTTCAGATTGAGTATTCCATCTTATTTGTGAAGTCAACAACTAACCATTCTATACATAAAAGGGTATTCTATCCCGACTTTAGGTGTAAACCATTTCCTTTTTGCCTAAAAATTTAAAGAGAAAGATGAAAAATATATATCTTGTGACTATTAATAAATAACGCATGGTCCGCATGTTGCGGGTATGAAAATAGCGTACGAAGATTGCACTTTCATAAACTTGCAAAGCATAGTTTCATCTTCATTTATTGTACTAGAGGGACTTTTTACACAAAAATAACTTACGAAGTTTACAATTTCACAAACTATTATTGACAGAGACATTATAACATATTATTATACTTGAAATAGAAAAATTGGGAAAATAACTTACAAATATTAAATCATACCTTAAGTTGAGAGAAGGAGTTTGCGAGAGAGAGAGAGAGAGAGAGAGAGAGATGGTGAGGGCAGGAGAAAGGATGAGGAATGATGTGGATTGAAAATTTGAGCTAGAGAGAGACGGTGAGGGCTGGATGAAGGATGAGAAGTGAGGGGGATGGGAGCCACTTAAATAGGCGTGGGGTAGGGCGTCATTCGATGAACCGTTTGCTGATAGGAGAACGATTCATCGACTGACCGGTCTTCCACGAATCCGGGCACACACGTTACACCCTCAAGAATGGCCGCGTTTTAGGAAGGAGCATTGAATCGACCTTTTGCAGGTTAGAGAAAATAGGCCATGCCATGCCATGACTGAGCATTCTGGATAGGCCCATATCCTGTCCGGGAAAAAGCTCGCTCGTCCCCTTGCTTCGTCTCAGACAGGCGCAAGCAAAAGAGGGATCTACAGGTGCTGCACTGATGTGCACCACGATCCTTCATGGTTGTCTTTTCCAGTGATCAAACTCTGGCTCTGAGATTTGTTATGAGAGGTCCTGCTAGTTGGGGATGAAAACTCGAGCCTAAAAGTACTTGGTCAGGGTTTTTTTGTCAAGATTAACTGACGGGATGAAGTAGAGGTTATGCTGAAGGAGTGCTCCTCTTGCGAGTGAGGGGAATGAAAGCACAAATTCTTCGATAGAAAGCTGATAAAGGGGGCGGTTAGTTTGCATGAGGAGGAATAAGAAGCCGCGAGGCTGGAAATGAGGCGCCGATGGGACACAATTAAAGTGAGCAGATAAGATAGGTGGTAGCAGAAGAATATGGATTGATGAAGAAGAACACAACAAAGAAGAAGGAAATAAAGATTGGAGGAGTTAATACCGGGAAGTGGATGATGGTAGCGTGCTTGATGATAGCTACTCATATACAACTAGTCATTGCCTCAAAAGATTGATGCTATAGCCATGAAGCTCAACAAAGCATGAGAAGCTCCGCAATGAGGATGACTAGACTAGTGGTCCTCAGATAACACCAGGAGCTGAAACTCCTTACTCGTCGACGCTTAACGGATGAAGAGATCTGTCACGTCTTCCTCTCAAGAGCTGGAAGTGCAGAACTCATCTAATGACAGATTGAGGTCAAGGTTTCAACTATAAATATATAATATGGATCGTGAGGGCCTTCAGGATTTATGAGGACAATGATTGAGATGAGCTGAGGACATAGGAATAATGGGGGAAGAAGTCCGAGGCAGAGGTGGTCAGATGAACGTGGAAGAGTCGTGATTGTAGGTGGTATCGAGTTTACGTGGGGAAGGATGAAGAGATAATTGACCGTGGGTCAATTAAACGGAGGTGAGTTAGCGCAGGAACCTAACCGAAATGCACCACATAGGAGGCAAGATGACTCCGTCCCGTTGAGGTGGAAAAGTGGAGAGTGGATGCGAATGAGGGTACAACACATGGAGTGACCGACCTAGGATTGATCATCCATGTGGTGACTCTACAATCTCGAGAAACATGTTGATAACAGGATCATCAAATCATATTTTAAATAATGATTAAACAGATCCAAATAAATTAACAAAGAAACAATATAGATTAACATCATAATAACCACGTATTTCCCATTCATTATCCGATTACATTATGCAAACATAAACTGATTAATTAAATGAAAATAGAAATTAGGGCGAGATCTAGGAAAGGTAAATCAATAAACAATTTGCAGCAAACAAAATGAAAGAAGATTAGATTAAAGAGCACCTGAGCGTCCATGAAATGAATTATCCTTAGAAAGGATATCACCTCCACAATACTGGTGTGTAGGGTACTGATGATCCGCTCTCAGGATACAACGGTACACGGTCTTCATCCACGCACACCGACTAGCCAGTCCTCGAAAGTACCTCGGAGAACTTGCAGCCGCGAAGAACATGGTCACAGATGCGGTGGGAGAACAGAGAATAAAAGTGAGAGTTTTTCTTGTGAGTGAAGAAAACGATGTCAGGGAATGCATATAAAATAGGGCTTGCGTGCCCTAGCGCACAGTGCTTTCGTTCTTCCGAAATTGCCCTTCAACGAACGTGTCTCTTCGGATTTGGAAACCACAACTAAACGAGTCGAGTCAGATTTCCATTGCGATCGAATCAAAATTAATCTGTCTGATTAATTTAATCTACCAACCAAATGAAACCCACAACAAAAGTATCGAGATCCGAGATCCAAATTGATTCTCTCGAGCCCAAGCCCGAGACGGAGCAGAGCGTGCACCCACGCGTATGTGTGACCCTCCATTCCTCCTCTCTACTATTGCTATAAGAGCTTGATGTATGAGCTCACATATAAGCCCATCAAAAGTTTAGAAATACTAGATGTGGCACTAAACTTCCAACCAAGCTATTCCATGTATTAAATTTGAGAATTCCCAACTTTCCCTCCAAGTTATTTGATTTCCCAATTGAAACCAAATATACACCTATTGTAATTGCAGAGGTTTTCCAATTAAAACCTAATTACATACTTTGAATACCATAAAACAAAACTAAAATAAAATAAAATAAAATAGAAAGGGTCATCAAGACAAATAATTCTCAACATGAAAGATAAAAAACTCTCAATGAGTACTATACATTAAATGAGACTCAAAAGCAAAAGAGATAACCTACATATAGATATAATTTTTTAGATTTTTTCACACATATTTTTGCTAGTTTTGTATCTAGGTTTTTTTAATAACACATGCATATTATACTTTAAGATATTTTTACAGTTGCACCCTTCCTAGATTATGTAATATCAATTATGTGCCTCTTTTTTTACAATATCATTTGTGGCCATACTTTCTTGGGTAATTAACAGTTGTGTCCCTCATGTTAGTTTCGATCCAATTCCTTCCCAAATAGACGTTATCTCATGGGTATAAATTGGAAAGATAAAAGAGGAGTACAAGTGTACTTTTTTGAAAAATATAAGGACACAAGTATAGTTTTTTCTCCTAAATCAGGCTTTAATTTACATAAATCATGGTTTGATTCATCTGACTAATGATAAAATTAATCCGGGAGGCACACATGTTAATTGCTCAAGAAGGTAGGGGCATAACCGATATTGCAAAAAAGAGAGTGGTAGAACAGACATTGTAGAATCTAAGAGGGGCACAACTGTAAAAATCTATATTTTAATATGCTATATTATATACACATTCTTATTTTTTCCATTTTCCAAAGTTAAGGATTGATAAGCCTATACAAAATAAAAAGGGTGGTATTTATTGGTGAATATTGCATTATATATAGGTGAACCTTTTGTGATTTTTTTGTTATTTTATGGTATTTTGGCTTCTAATTCATTTCTACTTAGTTATATTACAAAATGAAGAAATACAAGCAATAAAAGATTAAGTAGAAGTAAATTATTTACATGAAATAACAATGTTTAGAATGCATAATTGTGTTGTATAAATAATAACCCCCAAATCTAAATTTTCCATATGAGTCCTGATTCCTGTGAAAGTAATTCTATTTAAATAAGATTTGAGTGATATTACTTTAAGCGTCTGTTTGGATGCAGGGTTGGGCAGGGTTGGCCCAACCCTGGTTACTATTCACAAGGGTACTTCCTCCTCACAGATTACTATTCACCCACCCCAACCCAGCCCAACCCAACCCAGTCCAACCCATAGCTTTGAAATTATGCAGAATCAAAAATATTGTTTAGGTTTATTTACATTATATATATATAGGGAAAAATGGGGTTGCCCCAACATGGCTGCCCCACCCCATTTTTCGTAAAATTTTTTAATTTTTTTGGAAAAATATTACCATGTATATTCATCCCTATATCCCTCCTATATGCCATTTAAATTTCGTCAGAAATAGAGACTCCTATGACCTCCATCCGGACGTCATTTTTTTAACGGTCGCAGGATTTTTTAAATTGACCACGTCTGGATGGAGGCCGTAGGAGTCTCTGTTTCTGACAAAATTCGAATGACATATAGGAGCGATATAGGGATGAATATACATAGCGATATTTTTCAAAAAAAAAAATGTCAGAAAATGAGGCGGGGCAGCCCCATCAACCCCATATATATATATATATATATATATATATATATATATATATATATATATATATAAGTTCGTACTTTTTGTTTTTTTTATTGACTAAGGTTATTATCATGTACAAGATAATATAAGTTTCAAGTCATTTAGAGTTGACATGAATTATTAAAAATTATTGAACTTTATGAAGCATATATAGAAGTGAATATATATATATATATATATATATATATATATATATATATATGGGACCCCTTCAAATGAGGTGGGGTCTCACCAATTGTATAGTAAGCCATCAATAACATGTGTTGGATCAAAAAAGAATGGATATGATTGAAACCACTTAATGTTAGTAGATGGTTTTGAATGCATCTCGTTTCCTAAAATAACGGATTCGCCCAGACGTGATAGTGCTTGTTTCCTAGATTTTAGGGAGGCGTTTAATATTTTGAATTTAAGACCCATTCACGCAATTAATTAGCTTTACCGATTTTGTTCAATTTTCTAAATTTAATATTTATTGATTGCATTTTAGGAAAATAACAATATTATTTTATTCGCCATTCTTTCGTCAATTAATTTTCTACATTTCACGTTTCTCTTTTATAGTTTGAATGGTGTAGCTTTATTTTACAAAACAATGTCAACTTTCACATTGTTTATACTTATATTTTTAGTGGATTTGAAATTGTTTCGTTTTATTTGCCAATACTGTTTATCATTCTTCCATTAATTAAGTTTCTACATTTAACATTCCTTTTATATAATTTGATTTGTTTGGCTATATTACACAAAATGGGATCATATTTTACATTATTCTTATTTATTTTAGGAGTGAGTTTTATAATAGAATATACATTTAGACATTTTTTGTACTAAATTAATTTTGACATTATTCGTATTTATTTGCATTGACTCGACATGTGACTTCCAATACTTTTATAAATTAAGTCCAGAATTACTTTGAAATATTTAAAATTTCTCTGATATATTTTAAAATGAATTCCTTCATTCCACAAATATGTATCATCTATTTACATTAATCGTATTTCTATCAATGCCATTTTTTACAATATAATATAATTTGACGGGATTTTAGTACTAAAATGCGTATTTAGTATAGGGCAATTGGCAACGTAGATCATGTTTCCATTTGTTCTCGTAAAACAAAAATAAAATTTCAAATCAGATCCCGTTATTCGTTTTAAAAATTACCTTTTCTTTTGCATTTCCAATTATATCCAACGTGAGAGCTTTAAGTTAGTTTCCAATTGAGATGTTTAGTTTCCTATTTTTATTATTGCACGATGGTATTGGAAGTTGTTTTAAGCAGTTTAGGTGGTTTTATTCATAGCCGTTGATTATAATCTAACGGCCTATATCGATGGCTTTTTATGATTGTAAAAAGACCCTACCTCATTTGAAGTTTCTCCTATATATATATATATATATATATATATATATATGAGAATAATGGGGCTGCCCCTTGCGGGCAGCCAAGAATGGCTGCCCCCGCGCCGTTTCGACGCGTTTTTTATTTTTTATTTTGAAAAATCTTGCCGTGTAAATTCATCCCTATATCCCTCCTATATGCTATTCGAATTTCGTCAGAAACAGAGACTCCTACGGCCTCCATCGAGATGGTGTCGATTAAAAAATCCTGTTACCGTTAAAAAATGACTGTCTCGATGGAGGCCGTAGGAGCCTCTGTTTCTGACGAAATTCGAATGACATATATGAGGGATATAGGGATGAATATACATGGCGATATTTTTCAAAAAAAAATAAAAAACACGCCGAAACGGCGCGGGGGCAGCCATCTTGGCTGCTCGCAAGGGGCAGCCCCATTAATCTCTATATATATGTAAGAAAAATTTTGGTATTTTCTTTGATTGTCTTCTTTTTATTTTGTTGACTGGATAGAGAAATAATGGAAAATAACTCAAATTAGCCCTTTATTTATTTCTTATTTTTTTGTGAACCTGTATAAGTGCATCCTTCTATTTTTTTTGAGTTTTGTGATTTTTTTGTAATAATAAGTAGTTATATTGTAGGTTTTATTCAAACATAAAAGTATAAAAATGGTAATATTAATCTATTTTTAGGTGTGTTTATTGAGGATTTGAGCTAAATAAGAGTCTATTGGGTAGATGAATTCAATATTCATCATCAAGTTAAAGAAATTCGATATATATATATAGTTTTGCATGTTTGAAGATCATTCTCTAGCTACTTCTTTATGAGAGGCATCCCTTGTTTTAGGAGTGCATGTTTTTTAGAGTTCAACCAAGTTATTATAATATATTTTCTAACTTTCTTTTCGGTAAATCCCTGTTGTAGACTTTGTAAGTTTATGTTCTCCCTCCTTCAAGCAAGAATTACTAGTTTAAGATCAGATAAGTTTTGAAATCCCTCAATCTCTACCTTAATGTGTTCAAGGAAGATAGGCACCAAGAAGGAATATACAGAGAGAGAGAGAGACACACAGAGAGAGAGAGAGATGGGGTTGCCCCCTAGAGGGAGCTAACTTAGCTCCCCACCCCATTTTCTCCATTTTGTTTATTCTTTTTGAAAGTTTTTTCATGAATATTCATCACTATATCCCTATATTATGTCATTCAAATTTCGTGTGAAATAGAGACTCCTACGACCTTCATCCAGACATTCATTTTTTTAACGGTCCCATGATTTTTTAAATCGACCTTGTCTAGATGGAGGTTGCAGGAGTCTCTGTTTCGTATGAAATTCGAATAACATAATATAGAGATATAATAATGAATTTACACGTTTTTTATTTTCAAAAAAAATAAAAAAATATGCGAAAAATGGAGCGGGGGAGCTAAATTAGTCCCCCTGGGAGGCATACACATTTTACCCATATATATATATATGGGTTTGATGGGGCTGCCTCGCCCCATTTCTCGTCAAATTTTTTTATTTTTTTTTTGAAAAATATCGTCATGTATATTCATCCCTATAACCCTCCTATATGCCATTCGAATTTCGTTAGAAATAGAGACTCCTACGGCCTCCATCCAGACATGGTCGATTTAAAAAATCCTACGATCGTTAAAAAAATGACGTCTGGATGGAGGCCGTAGGAGTCTCTGTTTCTGACGAAATTGGAATGGAATATAGGAGAGATATAGGGATGAATATACATGGTGATATTTTTCTAAAAAATTAAAAAATTTGCGAAAAAATGGGGTGGGGGCAGCCAAGTAGGTGGCAGCCCCAATTTTCCATATATATACACACACACATCTTAGAAAGCCCCATCACCCTCACCCCAAATATATTAGGGGGATATACATGAGAATATTATAGAAGGTCAAGATTAGAACTAATCCTCAATAGTTCACGCCCTCATGAGTCCCATCTCATGCAGGAGGTATATATGGCAGCCAACCATGCAAGTATGTTGATTAACCTATGTTTAGCATTGGAAAGAGCTTTCTACCATAGTGCCTCAAGGACAATACAAACTCTGAGACTCGTGCATATAATCAAAACTTGGGAATGATCAACAAAAGCGTCGAGTTTCCATTGAAGGGGAAGTTCTCAATGCGAATAGATGAGCAAACATGGTGATGTGAGGAACAATAATGTTGAATAGGGTGCACAAGCTCGAAGGAAGGATCCTGACATACAGTGGAGCTCTAGTTTTACTTAGAATGGATACTACGAAAGTAAATAATAGCTTGTCAACATCTCTGCAGTAGAAGCACACAAAAGAAGAAGTGAGTGCAATTTAGTTTACTAGAGGAGGATATTACACTCTCTTGTCACAAGTGATGTATGGTGTTGCATCAGAAAACATACTACTTATTTGTGCGGGTGTCTAAGAGGAGACACATTGAGGACACCCAATGACAAGTGTAACACATATAAGTGAAGAGTTCTTGCAGAAGAGGCTTGCATATATCAAGGATGGACCAATGCCGACTCAAGAGAATATGCAGATTGTGATGGAAACAACTCAAGTGCGAGATTATTAGGATTAATAGTCAAATATCATGATTAAAATCCAAATGAAATAAGACTAATAATTCTAATAATTGATTATATTCATGTAAAGTTGTTAGAGGAATAAGATCATAGGTAATGTTGTATATAGAAGAATAGATTACATCCGCATCGGAACACACAAACGAAACACACGAGAGAGAGAGAGAGAGAGAGAGTAGAGCTCTGCCTTGGCGAAAGCACATCTGAACACCCATTTCCAATATTATCCAACAACCGTCACAAAAAACTTGCATGACAGACCATTCATATAAAAAAGTGACAATTAAAACTTTGCATTGAATAGGAAAAGGTCCACAAGATGATAATAATAGAATTTCAAAAGTCTCTTTATTACATCATCATAAGCTATAAAGGAAAGAAAAATAAAAAACTACGAACTAGGCCTCAACCTTAGCAATGTCCAGCAAATGCACCACTAAAAAGTCTAGTCTCGGTCTCTCGCTCTACACCTCTTTTCAAGAGAGGTAACTTGTGAGTCAAATAACCTAGTATAGATATTAAAATTTATATAATAAAAGATGGTTGGTGGGCAAGGCAAACATACAGTAATTGAACAAACATAATGAAATCCATTCTATTGAAGGGAAGATGTATGTCTAAATTATGTTCCCGACCTCTAGAGGATCTTAAAACACTTTAGTTAAACAATTAATCCGCTTCCTTTACATCACTTTAGCCGAGCTTCCATTTATTTTACTATCCTATACTCACCTGTCAAAGTAGAAAGTCTACACAAGGAATGAAGCTTGCAATGCTTCATTCAGGACGCATATCTAAACCTGTGCACAAGGTGTGATCCTTCAGTTAGTCTGGCTTGTAGTCTCTCACTCTCGGAAAATGTGGACATATATAGCTTAAGGAACCACAATTCTGTCAACCGAGTCTACTGGGACAATCTCTCTCTCCACCTAAAATACTCCAGAATGCCTGCCACCACCCCGATCAGTGATACTTATCGAGAGTGTGGATGACTCACTTTGACTCAGCTGAACCGCAAAATGTGTGCACCCACCTTGTAATATTTATCTTTTACCCCCATTATTAATAATTAAGACCCCCAGGTTACGGTATAACATTACAACATAATTGATTCTTAGCTATGCCGCAAGCATCAAACACGATCCTCAACGTACTGACCTCGACCCAACTGCTATTAAGAAACTTCAGCTCTCTGATTCACATCGCTTGTACAAGAGTTACCATATTTATAGGACCAAGTCACAAGGAGCCTAGATATATCCCATTTTACAACTTCACATAATGAATCCGACGGCTCGGCAATTATCAAAGGATGTATGTCACATTAATGACTTCAAAGGATGTATGTCACATTAATGACAACTGCAACACATTATAATGTAGATATATAATATTAATCAGATTCTTCTGCCGAATTAAGTAGACAACATTAAACATGTAATTTGGCATGGCCAAACACGGAAATCTAATCGTATTCTGTACTATACATAGTATATGCATCACTTACACAATAAACCCTACGAGAGACATTTTTATGTAGTATTACATAAAAATGCCGAATTCACCCATAGAAGAGGACATCACGTGTTTAATAATATATATAGAGAAAATTTAAACATCTATTTAGAAAGAGAGCATTATTGATCACGTACTAAACAATATGTTTATTCCAACCGCACTTGGTTATCAGATGGGATAATCATATTATATAACGAACTTAATAATATAAAAGGCGTGATAACACACATATAGGAGGTTAACCAATTTATACTATAAAATACCAAAACCATGTGGATATCAATGCTAGAAAAACAACTAACTAGACACGTTTTACGACGGTGTAAAGATTCACATCCCCGTTATACTGGGAATGAAAACGGATGTAGATATATCCGAATATCTTATTACTGTATTCGAAGAATTACTGTATATGGATATCCGTATCCAAATATTAATCAAATACGGATTGAACATGGATATGGGTTGTAAAAAATTTTCCGGATACAGAAACGGATATGGTAATTGCTTGAATATCCGGATCCAAATCCGAATATCCGAATACAACATTTATTATCGTTTTATATATTAGTTAATGTAATATAAATCACAATCCCATGTTATTATATTAGTATTATATAATATAACATATTAATGATTTGATAAGATTCCGTTTGTTTGGAGATGTGCATGAATCAAAGTTACGAAATCCTATCCTTTTTTTGCTTTCGGACAAGAACACATGTAATCTCGACGCTCCCATTTGTATGATGCAACTTATCTATTTTTCATTGATATTTTTTAAAATCATCACGAACTTTGATACAAAATTCAATTCCTATTCATATGTGGCCTTTATTCTATCCGTATTCAGATTCCATGTTTATTGGATCCATATTTGGATTCACTCTTTATTCGATTCTTGTTGGATTGACTCTTTATTCGATCTGTGTTCGGGTCCGCTCTTTATTCGATCATATTCGAATTCAATAAATATCTGATTTGAATTTGTGTCGGTATTTTAAGGATATGATCTCTTTAATGTATATCCGTATCCATATTCAATAAAAGATGAACTGAATATGGATATAGAAAGACATATCCGATCCATATCCGATCCGTTTTATCCTTACCATATATCACCCCGAGATTAAGTTCATTAGCTTTGTCACTATGTGCATGCATTTTCACGGGAGACAGGTTGACACATATCCTACTCTCTCAACATTATGTAACTACAGACATGAAAAAAACATCCACCTATCTCAACACTAAGCTTTCCACAGTTTGATGAGAACTGATTGAGTACGTTGAATATATCACATATGATGGAAAGCCGAAAACTTTGTTACATAATATCATAATTCATGTAGTAGTACTCATTGATGTTATTATTGTATGTTACCGGTTGTATGTTAATAGCATCAGTGAAATCCTAATATATATGGATGCTATTAGTCCCGGGTTGCTATCTTGTATTGATCCACAACAAAGTCATATTCTAAGACTAGGCATATCATCTTGATCGGAATATAAAAAATCTCATAGCAAATACATGTTTCCGCTCATGCATCAGTCATTGTGCTTGTCACTGGATATGTTGCTTGCACTGGATCAGAAAGTGATTTCCTCGAGTGGGACCTCCTCTATGAGTAGACCAGGTATACATGTCTAGTTGGTAGGGGTGGAAACGTTGCCTTATATGTGCTACTGATCAAATTGCTAATGATTTTTACTCTAGTTTCTAATTGTTCCTTCTTTATCTCCTACATGTGCAGATCATGCCTCGCAGGGATCAGACTGCGCATCAATTGTCTGCAATGATAGCAATACTGCAAGATGTGCAACAGATGCAACTTATGCTCAAGGAGTGATTATTGAGATCCATGTTCGAAGGTGGAACTGTTGAGATTTATCCTGTGAAGACTGATTGGTTGAAAACAAGTAGAAAGCATTGCTGATGTGGCTGATCTCCCTCCTGCCTTCTGATTGGCTGAGAGCTCTTGGGCTGGATTGCTGAGGTGTCTGATCCACCTCCTGCATTCTAATTGGTTGAGAGCTGATGGTGGGGAATGTTGAATGCTTGGTATTCTCTTGTTGTAGTATAAAAGGAGCCATGTGGCATCACATATTGTATCCAACACCATTCAAGCAATAGTAGAGAGAGTCTGGTGTGAGCAAGTGGAGTAGGCACATTGCCGAACCACTATAAATCCTTGTCTTGTGCGATTGTGCGTGCTTTTTTCCTTCGATTGTGATTCTAATCACGTGGTGGTTGATCGGATCCATCCCCAACAATTGGTATCAGAGCAAGGTTCGGAGATCAACCTCTACACAGATGGCGGAAGAATCAAAGGTCAAGATCGAGAAGTTCAATGGATCGAACTTCGTGTTATGGAAGATGCAGATTGAAGATATTCTATATCGGAAGGATCTCTATCTTCCGATCGAAGGTAAGAAGCCCGAAGCCATGAAAGATGAAGAGTGGAAGGTCTAGATTGAAAGGCTCTAGGAACGGTAAGGCTCAGCCTTGCTCCATCGGTGGCTTCAAATATCGTAAAGGAGACGATGACGACAAATCTTTTCAAAGAATCTTGAAAAGATGTACGAGAAGCCATCTGCATCAAATAAGGCGTATTTGATGAAGAAACTTTTCAATTTAAAGATGAGTGAGAACTCCGTGGTGGCTTCACACTTAAATGATCTGAATAGTATCATCAACCAGTTGGAGTCTGTGAAGATCGTGTTTGATGATGAGGTAAAAGCTCTTTTACTTCTTTCTAGTTTACCTGATAGTTGGAATGCTTTAGTTGTAGCGGTTAGCAACTCCTCCGATTCTGCAAAGTTAAAGTTGGAGGATGTTGCCGGTCTTCTTCTTGGAGAAGAGGCACAACAGAAGACGTCTGGAGAAGAATACTCGTCCGGTTCTACCTTGAATACAGAAGGAAGAAGCAGGAAGAGCTACAGGAACCAAAAGCATTCCAGGGGAAAGTCAGTAAGAAGAAGATATAAATCTAGAGATCCGAAATCTGTGGTCTGCTTGAATTGCAATCAAAGGGGGCATTACAAGACAGAATGCAAGGCCCCAAGAAAGCAGAAAGGAGAAAATGACAAAGGTAAGAACACCGTAAATCTTACTGATGATGATGATAGCGATGCCTTAGTGTATTGCAGATGCTAGAAGTGAGTCATGGATTATGGACTCGGGTGCTTCATTTCATACCACTCCACAAGTGAAAGGAGATTTTGGAAAGGTATATCTGGGAGATAATGAATGCTGCAGCATAATTGGAAAGGGAGATATTGACATATCCCAACCCAATGGTGGCTTCTTGACATTGAAGAATGTTAGACATGTACCCAGTCTAACAAGGAATCTCATATCTGTCGGACAGATATCGGAAAGCAGCGTGGTGACATCATTCAATTCTGATTCATGGAAGATGTCAAAGGGATCATTGATCCTTTCTCGAGGTAAGAAAGAAGGAACCTTGTATACTGCATCAGGTTCATATGACAGGATAAACGTTGCATCATCTGGGTGTGATGCTAACACTTGGCATAGACGGCTTGGTCACATGAGCGAAAAAGGAATGAAAGATCATGAAGAAGAAGGGAAAGTTGATGGGATTGCAGGCCGTTGATCTGGATTTCTGTGAAGATTGTATCTTTGGAAAATAGAAGAAAGTCAGTTTCACAAAGACTGCAAGAGTACAAAAAACTGAAAGACTGGAGCTGGTTCATACAGATGTATGGGATCCATCTCAGGTACCTTCCCTTACCGGATCTCATTATTTTATTACTTTCATTGATGATGTAACTAGAAAGTTGTGGATTTATTTTATCAAACAAAAATCCAATGTTTTTGAGACCTTCAAAATGTGGAAGGCCTTAGTTGAGACTGGGACAGGTTTTAAAGTTGAAATGTCTCAAGTCAGACAATGAGGGAGAGTACTGCAGTGAGGAGATTGAATCATATTGTGCCAAGAACGGTATCAAGAGATTGAAGACGATCCCAAGAAAGCCCAAACAGAAAGGGTGTTGCTGAACGCATGAACAAGACTCTTCTAGAGCATGCGAGAAGCATGAGGTTACATGCAGGTCTACCCAAGTGACATTGGGTTGATGCAATGAACACAGCTGCATACTTAATCAATCGAGGTTTGTCTGCTCCTTTAGATGGGGATCTTCCAGTAAGAAACGTGGACAGGAAAGGAGGTAATACTTTCTCATTTACGTATCTTTGGATGTATAGCTTATGTTCACATTGAGCAGGAAGATAGAGGAAAGCTTGATCCCAAAGCAAGAAAGTGTATCTTTGTCGGGTATGGTACATATAACTATGGATATAGATTGTGGGATTTGGAGAACAAGAAGACAGTTCGAAGCATTGATGTCACATTCAATGAGTCTTCCTTATACAAGGATGAATTGATAAAAGGAAAGACAACGGAAGAGACAGACTTTGTGGAGTTTGATGAAACTCCTAAATAAAGCACATCACAACCAAGTGATGAGAATGTTCAACCCATCCCACAGAATAATCCGCAAACTCCGGTACTACGGAAATCTTCGAGATTTAGCAAACCCACTATAAGGTATTCACCTTCTTTGAATTATTTATTGCTGACTGATAATGGTGAGCCCGAATGCTTTGATGAAGCTATACAAGGTGAGGCAAAGAATCAGTGGGAGTTAGCCATGGATGAGGAGATGAATTCCCTCTCAAGAATCAAAACATGGGACTTAGTCCCACTACCGAAGGGAAAGAAGGCTCTGCACAACAAGTGGGTGTACAGGGTGAAGGAGGAAGCTGATGGTTCCATTAGATACAAGGCTCGACTAGTGGCGAAGGGCTTTCAACAGAAAGCAGGGGCTGATTTCACAGAGATCTTTGCACATGTTGTAAAGGTCTCAACCATAAGAGCAGTATTGAGCATTATTGCAGCTGAGAACCTACATTTGGAGCAGTTGCATGTTAAGACAGCATTTCTCCATGGAGATCTTGAGGAGGACATCTACATGCAACAATCAGAGGGCTATGTAGCTATTGGAAAGGAAGACATGGTATGCAAGCTCAGAAAAAGCCTTTATGGCTTGAAGCAGACACCAAGACAATGGTACAAAAGGTTTGATGATTTCATGAGAAATACAGGGTTCCGCAAGTGTCATGCTGACCATTTTTGCTATTTCAAGAAGCTTGGTATGTCTTACATCATTTTATTGTTGTACGTAGATGACATGCTTGTTGCAGGATCATGCAAGGAAGAAATATCAAATCTGAAGGAAATGTTATCTAAGGAGTTTGAAATGAAGGACCTAGGTCCTGCAAAGAAAATCCTTGGAATGCAGATTAGCAGAGACATGAAGAACAAGAGGCTGAGATTGTCTCAATCAGATTACATCGAGAAGGTACTAGAGAGATTTAATATGAAAAATGCAAAATCTATCTAACACTTTTAGGAAGCCACTTCAAACTTTCAAAGGAGAAAGAACCTGCTACGAAGGAGGAGCATGAGTACATGTCAAAGGTACCTTTCCAGTCTTCTGTTGGTAGTTTGATGTACGCAATGATTTACACAAGACCAGCCATCTCTCATGCAGTGGGAGTTGTGAGCAGATTCATGGCGAATCCTGGCAAGGAACATTGTGAGGATGTGAAGTGGATTTACGTTATTTGAGAAGTACCTCTAATGTGTCATTGTGTTATGGGACTACTGACATTTCCATTCAAGGTTTTGTGGACTCATATTTTGCAGGAGATATCGATGGCAGGAAAAGCACAACATGGTATGTCTTTACCCTGGGGAGTGGAGCCATTAGCTGGATCTCTAGGCTCCAGAAGATAGTGACCATCTCGATCACGGAAGCAGAATATGTGGCGGCAACAGAAGCTTGCAAAGAAATGATATGGTTGAAAGGTCCGATGAAAGAACTGGATAAAGATTGTAAAGATTGTCAATTATCCAGCGACAGTCAAAGTGCAATTCATCTTGTAAAGAATTCCGTCTTTCACTTGAGGACTAAGCACATCGATGTGAAGTACCACTTCATTCGGACGCAGCTAGAAGATGGACAATTTAAGCTGAAGAAGATCCACACATTAGAATATCCTGCTGATATGTTCACAAAGTCTGTAAACAGTGGAGAAGCTGAAGACATGTTCAGCTTCTATTGGTCTTCAAGCATAGAGGACAAGGGAAAGCTCACACCAGGACTATTGAAGATGTGGTGTGTACCACAAATCAGTCTTCAAGTGGGAGATTGTTGAGATTTATCCTGTGAAGACTGATTGGTTGAAAATAAGTAGAAAGCATTGCTGATGTGGCTGATCTCTCTCCTGCCTTCTGATTGGCTGAGAGCTCCTGGGCTGGATTGCTGAGGTGCCTGATCCACCTACTACATTCTGATTGGTTGAGAGCTGATGGTGGGGATTGTTGAATGCTTGGTATTCTCTTGTTGTAGTATAAAAGGAACCCTGTGGCATCAAATATTGTATCCCAACATCATTCAAGCAATAGTAGAGAGAGTCTGGTGTGAGCAAGTGGAGTAGGCACATTGCCGAACCACTATAAATCCTTGTCTTGTGCGATTGTGCGTGCTTTCTTCTTCGATTGTGGTTCTAGTCGCGTGGTAGTTGATCGGATCCGTCCCCAACAGGTACCACCATCATTACCTCCTCCTCCTCCTGCCCCACGATAGGAGGGCATATTCACGAATTACCGTAAGAAAAATGTCTAAGAATTCATCAGTAATATGAATCCAGTAGTGGCGGAAAGGTGGCTGAAGTGTGTGGAGAAGGTCTTCTGCAACTTACATGTCCCAGAAGATGAGAAGGTTACCCTAGAGACATACTCTTTGGATGACTATGCACTATGTTTGCTTTTGTTACTTGGGATAAGTTCACTAAAGCCTTCTGAGAGCATTTATATCGGCGGTACTGGTTGGAGAAACCACTGCAAGAAAAGACGTGAATGGCATGCACTTGGAGAGCACTTGTGTTCGCCCAGATATGGGCAAGAACTTGTAGACATATGTGCTTGCCTAGCCTCCTCACCCACTTGAATTTAAAGGTGTGGGGCAGGGTGACGTGTGTCGAATAGTGGGCGAGCATCTGCAGGTTACTAGGAGAGCACGTAAGTGCGCTCGCCAACACTTGTAAACAGAACACATGTTCGTCTAAGGAGTTCATTCTTGACAATTTCTCCTCCACGAAACACCTCTTTGACGATCCTTGGCGAGGTTCCACCGTCGTCGATGAGTATTCGTTGCCTCTTTCGCACCAACTCTCCCCCTCCTTGATATATTTCGATTACTCATCTCCTTTATTTTTTTATTTTTGTTGCACATATACGAAGAAATGTATGGTTTAGGGTTTTTTGATTTGGGATTAATTTTTCATTAATGTATTATTGATTTTAGTTTATATGTTGACTTTTGATTATATAATCATTAGTTTGATATGTATAGATCTTTGATTTGATTGAGGATTAGCATATTTTATGCAAAACGGTTCGTATATAAGGTGTATGATGAAATGCCTAAATCTAGTTATTGCTTATAGTCAACTTGTATAGATTGTTTTTGATGAAAAAGGAAGATGTATAGATGTTATGATATACTTTTTGTGATGTGAAGTTGAATTGTTTGATGTGAAGATGTATAAATGAGAATATAAATGGTAGATTTCATTACGAAATAGTAATGTTTATACAAGATATGTTGTATATAAGAGGTGTGATGAAATGATTGGAAATATTATACAGTTAACATGTTTGACTGTATATGATGAAAAGGAAGGTGCATAGATGTTTGGTGGACTATTTATGATGCGAATGTGAAGGTGTTTGATGTAAAGGTGCATAGATGTGAATGAGAGGATAGTATGTGAAGGTGTAAACAGATGATGTGAATACGAAGTTGTTGGATATGAGGGTGTATAGATGTGAATGTGACGATAGTATGTGAATGTGTATATATTTGAGTTTGAGGGTAGTATGTATAGATGAAATGTTATGATGAACAAATCATGTTCATTGTTGTACAAACATCAAAAGTTGTAGATGTAAAGGTGTAAATATATGATGTAAATGTGAAGGTGTAGAGGTATTATGTAAATGTGAAGGTGTGTAATGTGAATGTGCCGAGGTATGATGTAAACTATGCGAAGGTTATGATGTACTGATGTTCACTAAATAGATGTGTATATGAGGGTAGTATACATAGATGTGTGATGGGGCGACCCGAGCGAACGAGGTAAAGGTATCCAATAGGTCGTTGTGACCTCTAACACTCGGGGTCACTCAATCAAGAAAATCGAACCGCAAAATCAATCGAAAATCAAACAAAGCAAATCAAGCGGTCCTAGCTATGTGATTAACCTGGTATAGCTCCCAGGGTCGAACACAGGGAGCACGGATTGGCCTAGGGCCTACGAAGTAGTGAAAATGAAATAAAAATAAAAGAAAATGTTTTTTTAGAGGTTTTTATGAATTTTTATATTTTTTTTGGATTTTCAAATTATAAAGAAAATAAAAGAAAGTAAAATCTAGGCAACTTCAACAATTTATTAAACACACCAAAAATAATGCAAAAATTAAGGAAAAATTGTTTTTATGTTTTTTAAGTTTTTAAGTGCTTTTGGTGAATTTTTGAGATTTTTCTAATGGGTAAATTATTTTCTAAAAATCAAACAGTGCTAAACAGGAGAGGTACTGTCCAGCAAGGCTTGAAACTCAAAAATAAAATATCTAAGAGTCTCACTAAGCCCTGGAGGTAATTTTCCTGTGATCTAGAAAGAATAAGGAAAATTTAGGCACCTTAATTATTGTTTTTGGATTTTTAAATTAATTATTATAATTTTTATGAGTTTTTGAGGGTTTTGCAATTTTTAGGGTTTTTAAGTGATGAAAAATAGCCAAAATTGGCTAGAAAATCAAACAACAAGCAAACAACAGTATCTAATTTTTTATAATTTTTGGGGGTGTTTTTATATTTTTTTTGGTATTTTTAAACCTAGACAATAGCTAAAAAATAGGTTTTTGAATTTTTAAAAATACTAAATGAAATCAGAAATGTCCTCAAAAATCCCTAAAATTTCTACATCATGGCAGGAGCCATGTGTCAAAATCTCATTGGATTTGGAGGTGATTTGATATTTTATTCAAAAATAACCAGGGGGCACTGTGCACAGGGACGCAAGTGCAAATACCCGAGAGTCTGGGGGCCCAGGTGCAAAATACCCAGCAAGTCACGCGCGTGACGCGTGGCTGGGGCACTCAGGGGCCTATTTGTAATAAAAACCTACTTCTTGGACCTTTTGGTAACTGGTACCAAAAAGTCCAAGGGTATGGTTGCAAATATCCCACTAAAATCCGCACATGCGTGAATAATAGGCTCACAGGGGTATAAAAGCAATTACCAAAAAGTTTCTATTCATTACATAACAGCCCAGAACTACAGGGAAAGAAATGCAAATAACCCTAAACTACACGTGACGACGCACGTGGTCTCATACAAACAGGGGCATACATGCAAATCTAAACAAACACGAGGTCCACAATGCAATTTACCCTACGAAAATAAAGTTCTAAAAATATTTACAGGACTAAGACGAAAAAGACAAACTAAGAGGGGGCCCTAAGTAAATTACCCCTTTATTCGTCGACGGCCAGATGCGCGCCACGTGGAAGATCGGTCGGCTCTGGATGGGGGGCGCATCTCTTCTTCAGCTCGGGGGCTCGATCGACGGGGCTCGGGATATATAGTGCTAGGGGTCCGGCTAAATCGGAGTCGGGCGAGAAGCTTGGAGCGCGGATCCCAAGAACCCACCCCGGGCGTGGATCAGGGAAGATCAGGCTCGGATTAGAGCCCGGGGTTAGCGGATTCGGAGGTCGGATCTGGTGGGGATAAAATCAAGAAATCGGGTCCAAAAGCAGATCCGCGGCTCTGGTGGTCCTGGGGGAGGTGTTGACCGGGGGTCAACAATCCCCCGTGGACCAATCAGAGCCCACCAAGGCTGAAATTTTTATTTTATTTTTTTGGGCCTTTAAATGGCCGAATTTTCAAAAACTTAAAACACAAAATATTTTTATTTTAATTTTTTCTATTTTTTTGTGATTTTTAATTAATTTTTGGAAATAAAAATAAAGTATATACAATATAGCTATACATAGGTATATGTACCATCTAGGGTTTTTGGTTTTTGATTTTTAATTATTTATTTTTATACATTCTTATTCCTATTTTATATTTTATTTATTTATGAGGAATAAAAAGCTATTTTTATTTTATTTTTATATAGAGGAAATAATTATTTATGTACAATTATATACATGGTATATATACAAGATATTTTTGTGATTTTAATTTGGTAATTTCTATTTGATTTTTGTCTTGTTTCTTTTTATTTATTTTATTTACACAACATAAAAAGGGATATTTACAAAAAGGTTTGAAAATAAATTAGGTTATTTACAAGGTGAAATAAATAAAGGAGGTGGTCTATGTACATGGTGAAGAGATGTTTTTGGATTTTTGATTTTTATCTTTTTGTTTTGTTTTTAATAACTTATGTACAAGATATATACACATATTTACAACATATTTTTGGATGAGGAAAAAAATTATTTACAAATATGTACATATGTGAGCCCCTATCTCCCTCTACTTGGCTTTTGTGCGGTCAGGCCCATGCTGAGCCCTCCCTTGGGTTAGGTTGCTCAATATTTATTCTAAATATTTCCCTCTTTTTCTTTTTCTTCTTTATTCTTTTATTTTTGCACAAAAACATGCTAATTATCTATAGTTACAAACATGCATGCTTTTGCTAACTTTTCCTATTTACACATATCTACATGCATTTGCATAGGTTTTTATAGCTAAAATATAAGAATAAAGAGTGATGAATGGGTATTCATCACCCCCCTATACTATACTTTGCTAGTCCCTTAGCAAACACTTATTTGAAAAAGAAGTGAAAAAGAAAGAAAAAGAAAAAGAAAAAGAGAATGTACATGGATCAAGGTTGATTATTAAACTTGCCTTCATTAAATTGAGGTATGGAGCTTAATCAGATCTTTGGATTATTAATGTGTCGGAACCTTATTCAGACTTAAGCTTAAAACCTAACAGCCTCTAAGTTCCACTACTCTATAACCAAGACTCCTCAATGCTCCAGATCAGAACAAGTCATCAATCACAAACCCTGAAGACCATGAATCTTTTCTTGTCCTGTGAAAGTGAGGTCTAAGCTCTCCACCTCAGAAATGGCAACTTGACAACCCTCCCCAACAAGGTAACTCTATGACCTCAATCTGGCCACTCTTTCCTCGAGGAGCGGGGTATTCCCTTCTAAGTTCAAGTACAACCGGCTCAAGAAGATGGGGAAGAAGAGAATGGGTCAAGGCCAGTGTAGCCAAGTACCCTTGGGAGCTTGACCAGTGTAGCCAAGTCTCCCTACTGCAAGCTACAACAGGTGGATCATGAAACCAAGCTTTGCTTATTGCACTTATATACATACTCCGGTGGGATTATCATTTTCTCTCAGACCCACCACTTTTTTGGAGTTCTTTTCTTTTTGCATTTTTTTTTTCGAGTGCATCTATACAACATGTACATGTGCAACATATATACAAGGAGTTTTTCCTCTTGAGCCAGTAAACTATCCCTCTTTTGAAGCTTTATTGCAACCCACAACTCCCGTCGTTAGACCTCATGGCAACCAGACCAAGTTGAGACGCACTTCCTTCACTAAATGAAGAAGAGAGGTTCCGCCTAGAAGTACTACCCTCATATGCTACCCCAAGTCAAGGAAGACTGCCTCCTCACCACCTCATCCGTAGAGAGCTCGGTGCATAGTGCGGTTGTCCAAGTAAAGCCATAATCTATATGAGTCATGTGTTGTTGTTAAGTGCTCTACTTAGGCTCATTGAGATGACATGTGATCATAGCCTAGTGGACTCAAAGAATTAAGTCACCATGGACCTGAAAAGCCTTAAACCTAAGCCCTATAAGGTTCCTCTTAGAAGTTAGGTGGATTAAGATCTTAATCAAGCTCCATTTCTCAATTTGATTCCAGGCTAGTTTAAGTGTCAACTATCATCCAAGGAAAACTATATACATATGTACAAAAAGATGCATATTTACACAATATTTTACAATCATGCAAAATTTTTGAAAAATGTTTTGAAATCATGAATGATGATGCATGAAGTGCAAGTTTTGCAAAAAGATATTTACACGCATTTACACAAGATTTTTGCAAACTTTGATTTTCAAAACATTTTGGAAAAATTTTGTACCATATACATAATTTTGATACAGAAAATATTTACACAAGCTTTACACAAACGATTTTTGAAATCATTTTTACAAAAATAATTTGTACACTAGCTATGTATGTGCAAATAAAAGAAGATTATGTACATGAAAATTTTTTAATTTTTGTGGTTTTTAGCCATTTTTATTTATTAACACACTCACACAAAGTACGAGTTATGGCTAAAGTATATATGAAATATATACACACCCCCCCTATACTTAGCTCGAACGATGTCCTCAGAGTCAAGAGCGATGAAGAAGACATAACTCGTGCTATGTATAGGGAAGTAAAAGGGAAGGCTCTACAAAAGGAGAATAAGAAGTCAAGAGGGACTCGGGTCTTCCCCCTATACTTAGGATCAAGTAATCCTAAGTATAGCAGGCTGTATACTAAGGGAAAACCGAGTGGAGAATGTACAGGGTCTACCCCCCCTATACTTAGGATAAGATATCCCTAAGTATAGGCAGCAAAACAGGGGTAGATAGAAACAAAAGGAATACCCAAAGGGTCTCACATCCCCCCTATACTTAGGGTAAAGTGCACCCTAAGTATAGCATAATCACAAGATGAAGAAAGGGATGTGGGACTAAGGAATGTGATGATATGGACATCTGGATCTATGTACAGCGGAGGATCAGTAAAGCTCAGGCGTGAGATGCATTAGATGTGAGTCAAAGACCACATCTCACGCAAAATGAATAGGGGCAATATCAACGACCCGCGGCTCATGATCTAGAAATGGTTTGAGCCGCTGGTCGTTTACTCGGAAGGTACTCTCAGAAGACAACTCAGATATGTCGATGCTACCGTTGTCGTGTACCTTCCGAACCAGATAAGGTCCTTTCCATTTGCTCTGTAGCTTCCCTGGAAATAATCTAAGCCTCGCATCAAACAACCATACTCTCTGTCCAATCTCAAAATGCTTGTGGCTGATATGAGAATCATGCCACTCCTTGACTCTCTCCTTATAATGTAGGCTGCTTGAGAAAGCTGAATCTCTAAGCTCCTCCAGGGCAGCTAGCTCTGCCCTCCTCTGGTCTCCTATACCATCTGGATCCATCAAGATATCTGTGACTGCCCAAAGTGACTTGTGCCTCAGCTCAACTGGTAGGTGACAGGGTTTGCCATATACGAGGCGAAAGGGAGATGTGCCCAAAGGTGTCTTGAAAGACATCCTATATGCCCACAAGACCGAGTCCAATAGCTGTGACCAATCCTTTCGGTCAGGGTGGACGACTTTCTGCAGGATAGTCTTGATCTCCCTATTCGACACTTCGGCTAGACCATTCGTCTGTGGATGGTATGGTGTAGCAACTCGATGGTCTATGCCGAACTCGCTAGCAAGTGCCTTCACCTGGTCATTGATGAAGTGAGATCCCCCATCAGAAATAAGAACTCGTGGAACCCCGAACCGCGTGATGATATGCTTCCTCAAGAATCTGCAAACTGTCCTCGCATCAGCGGCTCGGGCGGGGATAGCCTCCACCCAACGACTCACATAATCTACGGCCAACAGAATGTACTCAAATCCCTGACTCTTAGGGAATGGACCCATGAAATCGATGCCCCATGCGTCAAAAACCTCACAGAAATGAATGGGCTGCATCGGCATCATATCACGCTGTCCGCAAGTGCCCATCCTCTGACAGTCAGTACACCTCTTCACGAACTCATCTGAGTCCTTGAAGAGGGTAGGCCACCACAAGCCGGATTGGAGCACTTTCTGTGCCGTTCTCCTCCCAGAATGATGTCCTCCTGCCTCAAGCTTGTGGCAGTAAGTGAGGACGCTATGGTGTTCCTCCTGAGGAATACACCGACGCCAGACGCTATCCCCTCCCTCGTGGTAAAGGATGGGATCCTCCCAATGGTAAGACTTGGCCTTCGCTAGGAAGGTCTCAAGCCTCTGCCTGGGCCAATCTTGTGGGACTTTCCCAGCAACGAGAAAGTTCACAATATCGGCGTACCATGGGAGTGAGGCGATAGCAAGGATCGCCTCATCTGGGAAGGTATCTCGGATAGGATCAATCTGCTCAGTCTCCTCAGGCTGCTCTAATCGGGATAGGTGATCCGCCACCACATTCTTGACTCCAGGCTTATCCTTGATCTCAATGTCGAACTCCTGGAGTAGAAGGATCCATCTAGTCAGTCTGGCCTTGGCATCCTTCTTTGCCATGAGGTACCTGATGGCGGTGTGATCTGTAAACAAAGTCACTCTGGATCCAATGATATACGATCTGAACTTATCCAGGGCAAACACTACTGCTAGCATCTCCTTCTCTGTGACCGTATAATTCTGCTGGGCGGAATCCAATGTGCGGCTAGCATAGTGTATCGCAAATGGTACTCCATCCCTCCTCTGTCCCAGCACTGCCCCTACGGCAAAATCGGAGGCGTCCGTCATGATCTCAAATGGGAGAGACCAATCAGGTGGCTGGAGGACAGGAGCCTCAATCACACATCTCTGGAGAGTAGCAAACGACGAAAGACATTTGTCATCGACAAGGAACTCGGTGTCTTTCGTCAGGAGGTCAGTCAACGGTCGGGCAATCCTGCTAAAATCCTGAATGAATCTCCTATAAAATCCAACGTGCCCCAGGAATGACCGTAACTGCCTCAAATTGGACGGCGGTGTGAGTTTTCTAATGACATCGACCTTGGCCGGGTCCACCTCCATGCCCCTGTTGGAGATGATGTGGCCAAGCACCATCCCTTGAGTCACCATGAAGTGACTCTTCTCCCAAGATAGCACCAAGTTGTACTCAATACATTGCTGGAGTACCTGGTCTAGGCAGTCAAGACAGGAGTCGAATCCGTCGCCGTAGACCGAGAAATTGTCCATGAAGACCTCTAAGCAATCCCCTACCATGTCCGAAAATATCGACAGCATGCACCTCTGAAAAGTCGCAGGGGCGTTGCATAGCCCGAATGGCATGCGTCGAAAAGCGTATGTGCCGAAGGGACAGGTAAAGGTGGTCTTCTCCTGATCCTCAGGAGCGATGGCCACTTGGTTGTAGCCCGAGTACCCATCCAGGAAGCAATAATGGCTCTTCCCTGCCAGTCTCTCAATGATCTGGTCAATAAAAGGCAGGGGGAAATGGTCCTTCTTGGTGGCTTGGTTGAGTCTCCTGTAGTCAACACAAACCCTCCAAGAGGTGGGTACTCGTGTAGCAATCTCCTCCCCCGACTCACTGATCACAGTCGTGATGCCCGTCTTCTTGGGCACCACATGCAAGGGGCTGACCCACTTGGAGTCGGAAATGGGATAAATAAAACCTGCACCCCACCACTTCGATATCTCCTTCATGACAACCTCTCTCAAGTTGGGGTTTAGACGCCGCTGGAACTCACGCGACGGCTTCGCCCCATCCTCGAGATAGATGTGGTGGGAGCACACTGATGGATCAATCCCATGGAGATCTGCTACGCTCCATCCGATCGCCTTGCGGTTCTTTTCAAGAACCCCCATCAGACGGGATTCCTGCTCTCCAGTCAACTCGGCGGAGATGATGACTGGGTACATCTCCGGATCGCCCGCAAGGAATCGATACTTCAGCGAAGTAGGGAGCGGCTTCAGCTCTGGAATGCTGGGTGCCGGCAAATCTGGCTGTGGAAGGAACTGTGTGAAAGCTGCAAGGTCTGCCAAATCTGCCTGGGAAAGTGAAAGTGTACTCTCGCAAACTGGGTCGGGAGAAGGCGGCTCAACTGCACTGTCTCTGCTCTGCTCTGCATCTACCTCCTCCTCCTCAATAGGCTCAACTGGACTCGAGTCTGGCATCTGATCATAGCAATCGGCCCAATCAGACTCTGAATCCGAGGGATCTGCATCAGAAACGGTGGCATCAGTACCACCGTCACAAATCATCGTGCTGCGATCAAGGACCGGCTCTGCTGCCGCAATGGTATCCTGAACCAGGTCTGTGCTCTCCAGACTCTCCTCTGCTATCATCTCTGCCTCAGCTGTGTCTGACAGTGAGAGGGTAGTCTGTGCCTCAAGGTCTGCCCAAGCTGCCTCATCATCTGTGATCACAAAATCACAGTCCTGGTGGATGTCTGGCTCTGCGTCTGTCAGCTGCTCTGAATCGGTACTCGCATCTGAGCGGGATCTGAATCTGGCTCTATAGTCCTCGACCGTCTCTATTTGTATACTCTCGCCCTGGACGCGAAAGTACACCTTCCCGCTATCATGATCAGTCACCGCCTTGGCTGTGGCCAAGAACGGACGACCAAGGATGATGGGGGTATCGGTCACTGACTCAGGGATCTCCATGTCCAACACTACGAAGTCCACGGGGAATTGCAGACCCTGAATCATGACGATAACGTCTCGTAATAACCCCTTCGGCCTCTTGACAGATCTATCAGCGAACTGAAGGACTGTCCTGCTCTGTCGAAGAGTGCCCAACTCGAAGCGGTCGAGAAGGGCTGCCGGAAGTAGGTTGATCGAAGATCCGCTATCTAAAAGAGTACGGTCGAACCACTGCTCTCTGATCTGGCATCTGACATACGGGGCCCCTGCATCTGGCCTCTTGGCTGGCAGTCAGTTCTGGATCGCAAAGCACGTGGCTTTGGTCAGCACATGGATCTCTGAAGTGTGGTTCCTCCTCCTCCTCCTAACTGTAGTCCTCTCTCTCAAAGATCTCTGAAGGAGGGGGATGTGCTGCAAAGCCTCCTGGAGGGTCAGCTGAATGTGAAACCGATCTATCATGCTCTGGCTGAACTCCTCGAACTCTCTCTTTTTGGTATTTTCTTTCTTCCCCTTCCCCATCTGAAGGGCTCTAGGGAAGGGGATCACTGGGTCCTTCTCAGATGAAGGACCAGGAAAAGATCTACGCGGTTCAAGGACCGGATCCACACATACATCATGCACCACAGTGGGACCAAAAGAATGTAAACCTTTTCCTTTATTCATCACAGAATCCTGGGATACATGACCATGAGGAAAAACAACATCAGATCTCTCTCTACAAACACCGGTGGCCTCAGTACCACCACGAGTGGGCTGCTCTGCTGCTGCTGGAAGACGTCTCGCGGCATCAGTACCGCAAACTGGCTCGGCTGCTGCTGGGGTGGCATCAGTACCACCTCCTGAATCTGGTGAAGTGGCGGCCTCAGTACCGCCGGTGGGATCAGCATCCTCGGTGGCCTCAGTACCACCGTCATCGACTGGAGCGGCCTCAGTACCGCTCTCCTCCTCCTCCTGGGGCGCCTCGGGGTGAAGCTCAGCTGAGACGCCGCCGCCTGCTGGGGTCCTACCGCTCCTAAGCGTGGCAAAATCAACATCAAACAGATCTGAAGAAGTATCATCAAATGGATCGCTAGGAGTGGCTAACTCAGTATGTACTACCTGCTCAGACTTCCGCTTGAGGTTGTTCGGATTCGGCTCTATCTGTGCAGGTATGGCGGCCTTCCCTCTCACCAAGTCCCGCATCTCCTGGCGGAACTCGTCCATCTCTCGTCGAAAGGTCGCCTGCTGATCCGTGAGGAGGCGGGCGATATCATCCAAGGCAGGGCTCTCGTGGGAGCCCGACGGGTAGCCTCGCTGTGGGTGAGGCTGCTGGTACTGCTGCGGGTGAGAGGGGTAGGAAGGAGGCTGCTGCTGGTGCTGGTATCCCGGGTGAGCCTGCTGCTCACGCCTCCAAGACTGTCCCTGCTGATAGGGACGAGGACCGTAAGACGACTGCTGCTGGTAAACTGGGTGCTGCTGCTGCGGCTGCTGGTGATGGTCTCTCGGCTGGGAGTACTGCCCTCCCTGTGCTGACGGCTGCTGCTGGGGCTGGGCACCACCGCTCCCCCACCTGAATCTAGGATGATCACGTTGGATCCCAGGCTGGGGACGGTCGTACCAGATCCCGTTGACATCCATCAACGGCTCTGCATCAAAGGGGGATGGGGGTAGTACTGCCAACGGCTGATCCGGCTGGTAGACCACCATCTGCATCTCGGGAGATGGTGGTGACTGCAAGGTAGGCTGCGGCTGCTGGTACGGCTCCGCCTGTACAAGGTGAACCTGTCTAGGCTGCACTGGGGTGCTGGAGCGCTGGGACGAGCTGCTGCTGCTGCCGGCGTCGCCTCGCGACTGAAGACGGGGCTGAGAAGCCGTCTGTGTCTCCTGGAGACACATGAGTTGTGTCTTCAGGTCGCTCAAGACCTGTGCCATCTGATCCATCTGTGCTATGCTCTGGCACTGCTTCTTCTCTATCAGCTCCATGCGGTCCAGCTTCTCGCTGATGATGCCCATGTCCGCAGCTGACGACTCTAACTGTGCTGCTGCTGTGGCTGCTGCGGACGAACTGGAAGGACCTGCATCTACCCGTGCTATCCTCTGGTACTGCATGGGTCCTGGATGATGTGGCTGGGTCTTCTGAGTGTAGAGCCGGGTCTGGGACATGACCATGTAGTTTTCTGCCATCTCCTCAAAAATAGCCCAGACCTGGTCATGGTCCTTGGCGAAGTAGGACCCGCCACAAGAAGCGTTCACCAGGCCCTGTAGCTCTGGTGACAGCCCACTGAAGAAGCTCTGAACTAGGTTCGGCTTCGTGATATCGTGGTGTGGGCATCTGTCCAAAAGCTCTCTGAACCTCTCCCAAGCCTCATGGAACTGCTCGTTGGGGAACATGGAGAAGTTGTTGATCAGGGCCCTCGCTGCATTCGTCCGCCCGAGTGGATAGTACTTGTTCAAGTACTCGGTGCGGAGCTGCTCCCATGTGTACACGAATCTCCCCAAATGTTTCAGCCAGGTGGCTGCTCTATCTGCCAGTGAGAAGGGGAAGGCAATCATCCGTATGGTATCCTGGTCCACATGTCTGTCGTGGACAGTACTGCAAATCATGAGAAACTTCTGAAGGTGGAGATGGGGCTCCTCTGTAGCCAGTCCATGGAACCGCGGGAGCATCTGCAAGGTGTTCAGGGGGAACTTGAAGTCCCCCACGATGGCTGGAACCACAACCCAATGGTGCATCAAGGTAGATCCGGGGTTGTGCAACTCCCGCATCGGTCTAGGTGGTCCTGCTCCTCCTGCGGCTGCTGCCGCTGCGGCGGCGGCCGCGGCTGCTGCTGCTGCTGCGGCTCGTGCCTGTGCCTCATCGGGGTCCTCGGGCTCGCTCTGTGCATCTCTCTCTGCTCTGAGCCTCTCCATCTCACGCCTCATCTCTATCATAAAAGCTCCCTGATCGCGGAGCTGCTGCTGGACTGTCTCTAATTGTGCGATCAGGGTGGAGTTGATCGCTCCCTGGTCCAGTACAAAGTGCTCGGGACGGGAGTGATAGTCAGAACTGCCTGCGCCTGCCATCTCGACGTCTGCAAAATCGAAAGAGCCCAACTCAGGTGCTGTCAAATGAATAAGTCTCTCCTCGGGCTCAGGTCTCTCGGGTAGATCAGAAAGGGGATCGAGGGGGAACAGGGTGGAGTCGTACTCGGGCTCGGAGAGCGGGTCTGAGCTCTTGCGAGCCAACCTAGATGATGAGGTAGACGCGCCCGAAAGCGGTGCAGCCAAAGGCTGCCTAAGAGATCGTCTACCCATCATCTCGATCTGGCGAGTAGGGCGGATGAGATCTGGAAAAACTATGATCGAAAAACAAACCCCCGGTTCACCAACGCAACGCGAGCTGAAGACCGTGAAAGTTCGGTCAAATTATCTTGTCGATTTTATTTTGGTGAACACTCAAGATATCAGAGCGATTACGTGACCTGTTGGGAACCCGATGCTCCCAAGAGACTGGCCCAATCCTAAAGCTAGATCTTTCCCAGCCAGTACAAGTTGCGGACCGTTTACCGGCTACCCGATCAACCTGCTCTGTTAAGGATGTCACGACCCGCTTTACCGGGTACCGGAGAGATCCTCACTGGAGAACGACTAACTCTAAGACTAGTAGTCTAACGGAAGTTCAGGCGTGGCTCTATCCTAGTGTGCGGGTCACTCTCTCGCTCAAGCAAACCAAACAATGAGGGGGTTGCTCTCCCCAAGACAGAATTTTTAGGGTGAGCGTGTTTTAAGGTCAATAGTCTTAGCAGTCCCAATTTTATGGTTACACTTTTTTAGGTATTTTTCAATGCAAACAAAAACGCCTAACGAATTTTTCGGTTCTCCTGGTTATTAAGTCCAAAATCGGGGGGAGAAGACGAAAAAGCCGATGCACGAAAAATCAATGATGCATGCCGAGTCAGAAATGCGTACCTGCCTCCAGCTCTCTACATGCAAAGTGATCCGCGCATAAAATAAAGACAGAAAAGTAAACTAAGCTATATGATGCAACGGTAAAAAGCCGAGTCCTAAGACAAGCAACTTCTATTGATCGTGAAGAACAATAGTTAGTTAACCGAATCGAGTCCGGAGTCCGATCTTGGGAGTCACTCGGTGCCCGCCACAACGGGTCCTGCTAGCGCTGTATGTGACTCCTAACGGCACGTGGTCTCAAATCCAATTAAACTAACTTTTTTAGTGAATTTTAGTAAGGTCCAATTACGTTCTATAGGAACAGATATTCTATTAAGTGTTGGGCCTTAAAAATCTTACGTCACAACCAACAAAAATCCTATGTCTAGGGGCTCGAGCAAAAACCGCGAAAAATCCGGAAAATGACAGTAAGAAATAAAAAGAAAACCGCGTAAAAAGCCGCGAAAAACCGAGGGGTCCTAATGGGTCCCCCGAGCACGCCGGTGCTCGGCGAAACAGACCCGCTACAGTCTAAGTGTCTAAACAGTCTCAGAGTCCTGTATTATTACAATTAATAATAAATGAATAAAATTCTATCCTACTGCCTCACTCCACTCAACTCTCTCCTCTCGCTCTCTCCTGCGGCTTCGTAGAGAAAGAAAAGCCGCCTCCGAATGCCGCGGCTGCACCGGCTCCTCGAAAGTCGCCTCCGCGGTCCTCGGGCCCTCGCAAGAAAACAGGAAGAGTGGTCAGACCAATAAAATAGTCAAATAATAAATGAAAATAAGAACAAGGGTATATGTGCAAAAATGGAAACAAAATACTCACACAAAATAAAACAGAAATAAAAAGAAAAGAAAATCAAAATAAAACAAAATAAATCAAAAAGGAACTATGAACAAAAGCCGCGAAAAGCCGCGAGCTCCGAAGAGCCGCGAAAAGCCGCGAAAACAAAAATGAAAAGAAAGTCAAAAGTAACTACTAAGCCGTGCTCCCCGGCAACGGCGCCATTCTGATGGGGCGACCCGAGCGAACGAGGTAAAGGTATCCAATAGGTCGTTGTGACCTCTAACACTCGGGGTCACTCAATCAAGAAAATCGAACCGCAAAATCAATCGAAAATCAAACAAAGCAAATCAAGCGGTCCTAGCTATGTGATTAACCTGGTATAGCTCCCAGGGTCGAACACAAGGAGCACGGATTGGCCTAGGGCCTACGAAGTAGTGAAAATGAAATAAAAATAAAAGAAAATGTTTTTTTAGAGGTTTTTATGAATTTTTATATTTTTTTTGGATTTTCAAATTATAAAGAAAATAAAAGAAAGTAAAATCTAGGCAACTTCAACAATTTATTAAACACACCAAAAATAATGCAAAAATTAAGGAAAAATTGTTTTTATGTTTTTTAAGTTTTTAAGTGTTTTTGGTGAATTTTTGAGATTTTTCTAATGGGTAAATTATTTTCTAAAAATCAAACAGTGCTAAACAGGAGTGGTACTGTCCAGCAAGGCTTGAAACTCAAAAATAAAATATCTAAGAGTCTCACTAAGCCCTAGAGGTAATTTTCCTGTGATCTAGAAAGAATAAGGAAAATTTAGGCACCTTAATTATTGTTTTTGGATTTTTAAATTAATTATTATAATTTTTATTAGTTTTTGAGGGTTTTGCAATTTTTAGGGTTTTTAAGTGATGAAAAATAGCCAAAATTGGCTAGAAAATCAAACAACAAGCAAACAACAGTATCTAATTTTTTTATAATTTTTGGGGGTGTTTTTATATTTTTTTTGGTATTTTTAAACCTAGACAATAACTAAAAAATAGGTTTTTGAATTTTTAAAAATACTAAATGAAATCAGAAATGTCCTCAAAAATCCCTAAAATTTCTACATCATGGCAGGAGCCATGTGTCAAAATCTCATTGGATTTGGAGGTGATTTGATATTTTATTCAAAAATAACCAGGGGGCATTGTGCACAGGGACGTAAGTGCAAATACCCGAGAGTCTGGGGGCCCAGGTGCAAAATACCCAGCAAGTCACGCGCGTGACGCGTGGCTGGGGCACTCAGGGGCCTATTTGTAATAAAAACCTACTTCTTGGACCTTTTGGTAACTGGTACCAAAAAGTCCAAGGGTATGGTTGCAAATATCCCACTAAAATCCGCATATGCGTGAATAACAGGCTCACAGGGGTATAAAAGCAATTACCAAAAAGTTTCTATTCATTACATAACAGCCCAGAACTATAGGGAAAGAAATGCAAATAACCCTAAACTACACGTGACGACGCACGTGGTCTCATACAAACAGGGGCATACATGCAAATCTAAACAAACACGAGGTCCACAATGCAATTTACCCTACGAAAATAAAGTTCTAAAAATATTTACAGGACTAAGACGAAAAAGACAAACTAAGAGGGGGCCCTAAGTAAATTACCCCTTTATTCGTCGACGGCCAGATGCGCGCCACGTGGAAGATCGGTCGGCTCTGGATGGGGGGCGCGTCTCTTCTTCAGCTCGGGGGCTCGATCGACGGGGGAGGCGAGGACACGTGGGAGATCGGGCGGTTCTGGGCTCAGGGACCTCTCTCCTCTGCTGCGAACGGTCCAGATGAACTCCTCGGAGTGATCGACGGTCGCTGCTCCTCGGAAGATGGACGGCTGAGATGAAAACTGGAGCGGAGGCGTCATCGGACGGTTCTGGAGGATGGTGGAAGAACACGACGCCGGCGAACTTCGCCGGCCTCGTGCGTGAGCTGTACTCCTCCTCAGCTGCTCCTGATGATCGGAACGGGTCCGCGGTGAAGCTCCGCAGCTGGTGGTGGACTTCGATGGCCCGACCGAGCCCTGGAGGGGCTCCGGCGAGGCTGGCGGCGCGAAGCTCCTGGCTGGAATGTAAGAGGGGCTCAGATGCCTCCCGTTGGACCTGCAAAGCAAACCAAAAGCTTCGCGGGTCGAGGGCAAAGTGCCTCGACCCCAAGAAGCGTCGTGAGGGTGAACGGTGCGGCGGGGTGAATGAGCTCCGGCGAGCGACAGGTGGTGGAGCTCGACTCCCAGCTCCGGGGCGAGTTGGGTTGAACGAGTGGGCGAAGAACGTGCGTGGGGGAATGGCGAAGATGGTAGTGTGCTCCGATGATCGAGATAGTGTGCGTGATGGTCGGAATCAGAGGAACACAACAAGGAGTCGATTTGGGGGTAACTTAAAATTAGACTAAACAAGAAGGAACGAAGGTTACCTGGGTGATGCTGGAGACTATGTTGGAGCTTAGCTAGCTCTTGGTCCTTGCCTCAAGGGTCGTCAACGCCCGAGGCTTGAGCTCCGGTTGAACGTCGGAGCACGGCGGCGCGAGGCAGCCGGATCGATGGTCCGAGCACCTCCTCCTCTCTGCGACACCGGCAAATGCAAGCTGTCACCTTGCTGGTTGCGATGGAGGTCACTGGAGAGAGAATGGGGAGCCAAAGATGACAGTGGATTGCGGCGGAGCTCGGGATATATAGTGCTAGGGGTCCGGCTAAATCGGAGTCGGGCGAGAAGCTTGGAGCGCGGATCCCAAGAACCCACCCCGGGCGTGGATCAGGGAAGATCAGGCTCGGATTAGAGCCCGGGGTTAGCGGATTCGGAGGTCGGATCTGGTGGGGATAAAATCAAGAAATCGGGTCCAAAAGCAGATCCGCGGCTCTAGTGGTCCTGGGGGAGGTGTTGACCGGGGGTCAACAATCCCCCGTGGACCAATCAGAGCCCGCCAAGGCTGAAATTTTTATTTTATTTTTTTGGGCCTTTAAATGGCCGAATTTTCAAAAACTTAAAACACAAAATATTTTTGTTTTAATTTTTTCTATTTTTTTGTGATTTTTAAATAATTTTTGGAAATAAAAATAAAGTATATACAATATAGCTATACATAGGTATATGTACCATCTAGGGTTTTTGGTTTTTGATTTTTAATTATTTATTTTTATACATTCTTATTCCTATTTTATATTTTATTTATTTATGTGGAATAAAAAGCTATTTTTATTTTATTTTTATATAGAGGAAATAATTATTTATGTACAATTATATACATGGTATATATACAAGATATTTTTGTGATTTTAATTTTGTAATTTCTATTTGATTTTTGTCTTGTTTCTTTTTATTTATTTTATTTACACAACATAAAAAGGGATATTTACAAAAAGGTTTGAAAATAAATTAGGTTATTTACAAGGTGAAATAAATAAAGGAGGTGGTCTATGTACATGGTGAAGAGATGTTTTTGGATTTTTGATTTTTATCTTTTTGTTTTGTTTTTAATAACTTATGTACAAGATATATACACATATTTACAACATATTTTTGGATGAGTAAAAAAATTATTTACAAATATGTACATATGTGAGCCCCTATCTCCCTCTACTTGGCTTTTGTGCGGTCAGGCCCATGCTGAGCCCTCCCTTGGGTTAGGTTGCTCAATATTTATTCTAAATATTTCCCTCTTTTTCTTTTTCTTCTTTATTCTTTTATTTTTGCACAAAAACATGCTAATTATCTATAGTTACAAAGATGCATGCTTTTGCTAACTTTTCCTATTTACACATATCTACATGCATTTGCGTAGGTTTTTGTAGCTAAAATATAAGAATAAAGAGTGATGAATGGGTATTCATCAATGTGAGATTAGTACATGTATGTGTGTTTATTTGTAAAGTGCGTGTGCATGTGCGGATGAGGGTAGTGTCTGTGTATAGAGTATGGTTATGTGTAGGGAGATGGGGGTCCATTCCTATAATTATGTTGGTTTAGGTGTGTGTATAAATGGTTATTTCAGGATAAAAAGTTATATTGAGATAATTTATTTATCTTATTAAATATCAATTAATGTGACCATGTGTGCCACATTAATTTTTAGTCAGATAGATAGAAAGATCAAAAAATTAATTAACTATTAAATCGTACAAAACCAAACACACACCGTGCATCCCTTCTCACTAGATGGCATATGGTCATGTATACAGGTAGGCGTCTGCAACACAATGTAAGATCTCATCACTTCTAAAGAATTATATTTTATTATTTATTTTACAAAATTATTAGACTCACTTCGGGATGAGATACCCCTGTCCAATAGTCGAGGATGTTGATATGTACAAGTGGAAGAAAGTTTTTTTTGTAGATACATTCCTAATAATGGTTAATTAAACACTTTTTTTAGGCGTCATTTTAGGGTCACGTCGCTCCATATCCCCCTTGTAAACTAATCAAATATATGTAAATATTTGGTCAACAATCAAATATACGTAATGTCTGATCAACATAAATGAATAAATATTTTATGGATATCTTACAGTTTTCAATTGTAGCACGTACAAATATACGATGTCATGTGTCCATATAATATTGCATTTTTATTAGTTTTCCTTATTTTGGAGGTCGCGAGCTAAGAGGATTCGAACCTTACTATAAGGTAATCGTTATCACATGCCGCCGTTTATATCTATGGAAATATTACCGCATAACCCATTCCACTTTGGTATACGAAATCAATCATAATCTACTCTTAATATTGTCACAACAATGATGGTTTTAAGAGTTTATCGTGATTGGTTTTTTGGGTATACTGAAGGGGTGCGACGTTATGCTGTTGAATTTTCCTTAGATATAAACTAGCATGTGACAACGATCATCTTGTAGTAAGTTCGAATCCTTATGGATGGGCTCAAATAAAACTTAAAGAAAATACTTCTCCTCTCATCTCTAAGAGTTAATGTAATAGGTTTATGTCAACAATGGGTCAGGGTTTGAGTTTTATAGGTCTGTTTATTTGAAAATTATGCTTATGATAAATCTTTTCCTATCATTTGACCACTTAAATCGTTATATTTAGGTGACAATGATTACCAATAGAGAGTGGATATACAAGCGTGTACATGATGGTCATGTTTTAAAGACTTTCCAAAGAGGCGTTCAAGAATTTGTGGAATTTGCTTACGCCTACAATTCCTGTGTTGTGGATTCAGATTGTACCATCTTGTGTTCTTGTCAAAAGTACCATCTACTTTAAAAGAAGTCTATGGTTGAAATTCGGTTACACATTTATAACAATGGTTTTATCTAGGGTTATCATATTTGGTGGAGGCACAGAGAGGTTATTGATTTTATGAGCAATGAAATAAATGATGCGTAGAACCATTAATCAATTTGTAGAAATGATTGCGGACGTTGCCGGTGTAGAGTTTAACCCCAACTGTCCTGATGTTTACCCTAAATGTCCTTATAAAGAGGAACCACAGAGTGAATCAGAAGAATTCTACAAGATGTTTAAAAAGGTAGAAGAGCCTTTATGGTCGATTGTTAGACATATCAACAGTTTCCGAGCTTCTAGCTACGAAGATTGAGCATAATATGACTAATAAGAAATTTTATGTTATACTAGTAATTCTGAAAAAATGTTACTTGGAACTTATTGTAAAACCAAGAAAATGACGAGGAAGATGGGTTTAGCAGAAGTGAAGATATATACATATATATATTCTTGTATAAATCACAATATATTATATTACAATGAATATGAGCATTTGGCATGTTGTTCAAGATGTGATGAGCCAAGATTTCAGGATTCAAGTGGAAACAAAACTTCCTAAGAAAATTTTATGTTGTTTTCCATTGACACCGAGATTTAAGCGATTATATTATTGATGACTCTCCATTTCATCACCTTTGTTCTTTCATTTTGGCCTTAAATCCCATGCTAAATACATGTATATATCATTAATTTGTCAAAATAAATATTATGTAATTTGTACAAAATACTATATAAAATAATGTTTATTTATCATATTTAAATCCAAAATTAAAGAATAAAAGAATAAGAGGAAAAAATGAGACACCATAAGTATTGAGTGACCTAAACCCTGAGACCTAACTATCATGATAACTTGGTCAACAAGGAATAAAGTAGAGGGAGATAGGGCAGATGCACTGTACAAAGATACATATAAAACCATATATAAACCCTAATTTTAATTCAACTATAATTAGTTTTTGGGACTCATTTTATTCTTTATTATTTATACATCAAATTAATAAATTTTGTATAGAAAGTTGTAGATAAAAATGAATAGAAAATTAAAAAAATTACTTCACATTAAAATAATATAAAATGCACATTCTACACTCAGGATAAAATCTCAGAACCAAAACTTCAAGGATGTGTATCTCTTTCATATGAACTAAAAATGCAAAATACTTTGATTGTATATACTTTTTATTAGCTATTTATGGAGGTGGTTGATGAATATGTGATTCATCACTCTAAAAGTTGAAAATAGAGCTTTGTTCCCGAGTAATTAGATGCATATTTCCACTTATATTGCATAATTAGCATTCATGCATGCATAAATAATATATGCATTTTAGCATTCATATTTGCATTAAATAAGAAGCCAAATTCACTTGTAAATATTCACCTGTATATTAGCTAAAATACCTTATTTGTATATATTTATACTAACTCCAAATCCAATAAAACCAACTCTATAGTGTATATATTATTAACTCTAATTAAAGAAAAATATCTAAAAAAATACTAACTTGTAAAATTGACCAATAAAACCCGAGTCCAAGTTTAAGACCATGAACCTTAAAATGTGCATATCTCTCTCATACAGTATCTGATTTAGGTCTACTCACTTTTAAAGTAATATGCATTCATAGACCTTCAAAAAAAGACCGATTTCATTAAAATAAGAGCTTGTATGCAAAACTTGGATTTTGGGCCTCTATTGTATATTGTACATATTGACCTTTTTGCCCTTTATTTTATCCTTTTATTTTCTCAATACTAAAAATCCAAAGAAATTAGATTAAATTGTAAATATTCTTCTTATATTTTCTCTATTTTTATTTTGATTTTTCTTTTATTTAAAAATGATAAAAAAATTTACAAAAGATAAAAATGCGGTATTTTATATCTATAAGGTACCACCCAAAAAATACATTTTATACAGATGATTTCTTTTGATTTTTGCCCCTTCATGAAAGTTGTAGATCTCGTTGAGACGAGAAAGTTTTGTGTTGACCACTTTTTGATTTAAGCCTCTTCGTTATTTCTTTTTAATTTTTTTACATTAAATTTTGAATTTTCTAAGAGCGACATGTGGCCGCTCCTAGAGCCTCCACATGTCACCCCAATTGTTATTTTATTAATTTCATATTTTATTTTTTATTATTTATTTTATTATTTATTTATTTTAATTAATTATTTTAATTTATTTTTTCCTTCATTATTTAGTAGCCTACTTATTTTACTCTACTTATTATATATTTTATTTTATTTTATTTCTCTCCTGTTTACTTATTCTTTACTTGGTCCCTACTCCTAGTCATCACCTCCTCCATCTTCTCCATCTTCTCCACTTATTTTCTAACTCCCGTCTCCTTCTTTATATTCACATCTCCTCCATCATTCATCTTCATCCACCATTCTTTGAGAAGGATCTCCAGCCCCCTTGATGTGTCGTCGGTGACAGCGCCGACACAATAGGTTGATCAACGACGAGGTTCTGGTAAGATCCATGGTTTTAGGACCACGTAGCAGCAGTTGTGCAAGCTTGTAGCATAGCTTCGGAGCACCCGCCATCTCCTTGAAGCGACGACCGGAGGACGCACACCATAGCTCCTCGAAAATTCGGCGATTCTCACATGTAAGCATTCTATCTTGATCTTTCCATTTTATTTTATCTAGTATTTTTTTCTTGTTGATTCATATTACGATCACCATCATCAATCACCACATCACCTCAAAATCACATCTTTTATTTTCATTTCTATATCATTATCATCATCACTTTCATAACCATAAAAAACACCAACATCATCATCCCCTCTTCATTCATGCAAGTTTATTTTCTGACATTAAAAACAATATATACAATAAAAAAAATTTGCAAAAAAAAACAAAAACAAAATAAAAAAGGTTGCAGGTCCTGCACGGCCAAGCCGCCACCTCCAAGCCGGCCACTGCCGTGCGTCCTGCCGCCCTCCACCGATCCGTCAACCAGCGGCCGGCTGCTTCCTTTTCTGGCCGTCCGCGTGTCCTGCTGCCCTTCCAGGCCGTCCGTCTAGCACGCCACTATCGTCTGCCGCACACGCGGTACCCCAGCAGCCCTTGCGTGCAGGCGCCTGCCTCCACGCCAGCTTCCTACCCGCCAGTGGCCTGTTGCTGGTGCCGCCCCTCCAGCCCCGTCTCCTCCGCCATCGGGCCCGGCCGCCCAGCGACCCACCGATGCCTGGCTTCCGCCTCCACGTCTCCTCGTGCGATCCACAGATGCAACCGCCCTTCGCAGTACGAGCGCCCCCCAGCTCCAGGTCGCAGCCTCCGTGCGCGGCGCTTCGTCGCCGCCCCATGGCCCGAGCGCTCCTCCAGCCTGCTGCCCTCACCACGTGGGCCAACCGCCAGTGCTCCTTGTCGCGCCATCGCTGACACGCGTCCGTCGTTTGGGAAGTCGCACGCCCCTAGATGCCGATCCTCCTCCACGCCGCCCGTGGTGGCAGTTGCCCCCTCTCCACGCACGCCCTAGCGCTGCACCCGCTCATCGTGCATGCCCTATTGCAGGTATTCTTTATTTGAGTTTTATTTTTTTATTTTTGTAAAAATTGCATTGTCAATCCTTTAAATGTTTTTATTTGTAAAACAATCCTAGACACATTTCAAGCTATTTATTTCACGTTCTGTATTGCAAAGAGAACCCTGGCTTTGAGCATTAATTTAGACAATATTTCTGCATCATTTCTTTTTATGAAAAATAGCATGTTAATGAGCAACTAATAATTTATCTTCTGGCTATTTATTTACATTTTGGTGAGCATTGGATTATTAATTAAAAATTAGAGATTGAAATTTAGTGATATTTTGTCCATTTATGCTTTGAAATTCGCACATACATATTTCTTAATCTAAAAATTGTGAAAAAATGTAGATAATACCTCTAAGTGCTCTTTAATTACTATCCAAGTTTCATCGAAATTAGAGTTGTCTTGTGCGTAAAATAAATTCTAGAGTGATTTATGTAATTGATTTTTAGTTAAATCTAACAAAGATTATTTTTGAGAAATTTCAACTCTGCTGGATCCTGATTAAAATATCTATTTGAGATAAATAGCTCTTGGATAATTTGATTTCGTGGATTTATTAAGAATTAAATACTCATTGTCGCTCTATTTTCAGAAAATTCAAAAAAAACATAAAAAGTGTCAGAAAATTCTAAAAAATTAGTTAGCTTAATTTCATCAAATTTAACTTTCAGTAAAATTTTCATAATTTTTACATATCATTTTCATGAATAATTGCATAAAAACCCCAAAAAAGTTTGTATTTTCCATTTGTGCATTTTAAATCCAAAAATTCCAAAAAAAATACATTTTGCATTCGTTGTTGGATTAGGTTTTTAGGAAAAATATCACTTGGTTGATTTGAATCAATTTCACATTAAAATTAAATTTGGCTAAGTCGATTATTTTCTTGTTAACTTAATTCAATTCATATTTTGCATTTTGGCATTTTTATTGCAATTTTTTTTTAAAAATCCCACTTGGAAAATCACGATCTAATTCATCTAATCTAATCCTAAGTTGTTCCTTTGCCTCCTTGAGTCGACCCTGAGGCTTGCCAAGGTCAAACAAACATAAAACCACACTTAATTTCATCCGACGATTCATCGACTCGTGCGGTTATTTTTGATCGATCTGGATTTATCTGACTGCAACTAAATCATTAATTCAATACTATTAAAAAGGGTAGATCCTGGACCTGTCAAATGTCGCGGTTGCCAGGGAGGCAAACGGCTTAGGATCACTTTGGAAAATTAGATTTACGTTTTCCAGTCACTCGAGTAGTCTGATCCCTGAACCACCTTGTAGTTATTCCATTTTTTCAATTATTTTTCTATTTATTTATTTCTTTCTTCTCTCTGACATTTTTATCTTTTTGTGCTAGGGCCCGATGGACTTGGAGCAGCTTTCTTGAAGTCGACGCATCTCAAAGTGCATCGGAGACCAACGATTCGTGGATCAAGTCGGCTGTTGAGATGCCAAAATGATTTTATTTTTGTTAACTTGTAATAAAATTAAAAAAAAGAGTTTGCATTTCCAGCGGTTCCCGTTTGGGTTCTCGCACGTGTAAGTCATAATAAAACGTGTCCCCGTGTGTTGTTTGGTAGCTTTACGTAGAATAGGACCCGCACTTGCTGCTCTTAGAGCTATTTTAGGACCTGTTTGTGCTCGTTATATTTAGGACCACACTTCACCATTAAAAGATGCACTTAGACCGCAGATCTTTGCCGTAAATCAATCTGTTCTTCACTCGCTAATAAAACTGCCTTTCTAGGAGCGACTTTCATCGTTTGCATTTTATTTAGTGTAAAATTTCAATTCAGTATTGCATCCCGCATTATAGAGAGCTGGAGGCACTTAAGTATTCTTACTCTATCTAGCATTCATCATCATTTTCTTGATTGCATCGGCTTTTTCCAATTCTCTCTCTCTCTTTCGATTTTCTAACCTACGATAAAGGAATTAAGATTGGACGATAGACATGATTGCTTGTGTGGATTAATATCATTGACAACTAATCTCTAAAATCAGGACTGCTAATTGAATTGGAGTAAAATAGATTGACTAAATTAACCCTTGTTTGCGAGAGATTTACCCCGACCTTATTTTCATGCTAAGTGAGGGTACTAGAGTGTGTGTGCACACCCTAAGGCAGAGTCAAAATCCCTTCCTTCCATATCACGTACCCCGATCCAAGCAAATATCACAGGCTGAACTTTGGGTTCAACTAACCAGCGCCAAGTAGCCTCTGCCTACTCCGGTAGGTAGATAGGGGTGAAATTACGGTGCACCGTGACAAGTTGCTAGTAGCTTCCGCCTGCTCCGGCAGGTAGATAGGGGCGAAGTTATAGCCTTGTCATCCTTCGCCTACTCTGTAGGTAGATAGGGGCAGGTCCTTGAACTTTCGGCTGGTGATAGGAGCAGAGAAAGGAAGGGCGTTGGTATCTAAGGCGACAGGTTAAACAGGGGAGACGAATCCGGCTTTTAGCCAGCTCACCTATAGGCCACGCAACCTTTGCTACTTGTCAGAAAATTCACACTTAAAATCAACTAAACTAATCGGACTCGATTTCGGGTCCTTCACTATGTTGAGTGTGAACTTAGGGTTTGCTCCCGCATTTGTCTTTGTGTCTGTCCGTGTGTGTTATCCTGTGTAATTGCACATTTTCTACCTCAACCTGCTTATTTTCATCCTTTCCTCCTCAAGATGTCGGGATATTGGTCCCCATTACCCTATGACCTCTGGTCATTCCTCCTCGACCATATACCGTTCATCTTTATCTTCTCCTTCTTCCATGTATCCTCCGCCATCCACAGGAGACCCTTACCCGTGGTCGGTTCCACCTCAACCCGATTATGAAGTCAGAACTTCGACTGACTTCTCCACTTCTTCGCATTTGTCACCTACTCCATATTCTAACACTTCGGATCCACTTCCACCTTGGGTTGACTGTCCTTACTCTCAAGAGCTTGCTGGAATCAATGAACCATACGAAGAGCAAGCCATTACTGAGACAGATGACTGGCAGAACAACTTGGTCTATCGAACAACCCGAATGGAGAGGCCCACACATCATGATTTTTCAGACTTGATTGACTTCAGTGATCAAGCTTACATTAACCAGCCCTCATACCAGCCATTTAGAGAGCTCATACATTCACAAGATTGGACTCATGAGATAGACTTACCAGTCCCCATTCCGTTGACTTCACTATAGAGGCTCCGACCAATATTTGCCATACAGATGGTCTATACTCGACTTAGCATTACATGCTAGAGTCTAGGTATGTTGAGTATGGGACCCCAATATCTCAGCAGTATCCTCCAATTGAGCAGAACTCTCCCATGATTTGTCATGGGAACATTTTAGAGGATGACATTTCCAGACTTATTGATAAAAATGAATCTTTTGGTAACAAGCTGAGAGATGTCATGGAAATCTTGCACTCAATTTCTGCCAGCCTGGGTATGAAAGTGGAGAAGGATGTAAGTATATTTGATGTTGAAAATCGAGCGAGCATTAGGGAACCCATACCTTTTGTACAGTTGGAGTCCATTTTATCTCCCTCTTCTACTAACCCCTTGCCTTCCAATCCAGAGTACGATCATTCATCCACCAAAAATACCAAAAAATGAAAATCCCAAAAAGACCAAAAACATTGAAAAATCAGAAAAATCCGTAAAAATAGAAAATGACTAAAAAAAATTGGATCCTACCTTAAGAGAAGCACTCTATGAAGAATTGATTTTTAATCTTCCCTTAATAAAGGCTATAGATCTCTTTTCCGACCTCAAACGATTTGTGAGAAGTATATTGATGCCCAAGAGATCAGGTAATAAGAGGACAAGGACTGAAAGACACATAGTGTCTATGACCACCTCCTTGGTGATGGGGAGAAAGACCAAAAGCCGCAGAGTGAAGCGGTTGCCCCGAGTTGAATGTGAAATCAAAGACACTATCTTTTCCCATGCAAGAATCGATGACGACTCCCCGATAAATATCCTCTCGACCTCTGTGTTTGACAAGCTCAAACTCATGCCAATCAGAAAGTCAAGAGAGATCATTTAGCTGGCTGATCGATCTATCAAATAGTCGAGAGGAAACATTTCAGTCATCGTTACTTTCCAAGGTGCTCTACTCCAGGTGGACTTCACAATCATTGACATTGAGCACCAAGGAGAGTTCTCCCAGTCTTTGATTATTCTCAGGAAGCCGTTCATAGCCTTGGCTAAGGCGACTATAGATTATGAGACTCGGTAGATCGATTTTTCAACATTGGGAGCGCTTCGACCTCACCCATTCTTTGATACACTTTACTCCAAGGTGAGTCGCACATCCACTGACAGTCGTGACCATCAAGAGATAGATGAATCCCACCTTTCTGCTACACCTGAGAGACCGACTGTCCGGACGACCGTTGGTTCTGAGACTCCCCACACCTCAACTTCATCAATTGCTTGCACCACCACCGTGGCAGCTTCTAAGGAGGACTCACGACCAGAAGCTATCATTGAGTCGGACACAACCTTTGTTGATTGCCTTGACCAATTTTATGATCCGACACAAGAGCCCAATAATGCCAAGCCAACTGAGATCACTAGAACCTTCTCGAGATGCGTGCTGATCCTTCAGAAATATTCCAATCTATATGGTGACTCGTTTGATGAGGAACCCATCGTCAGCACCGCATCACATCCTGGACCTTCAATGGAAAAAACCAAGACTAAATTGACTCCACATAAAAACACGGTTACTCCCTCTTCTAGCCGGTAATCTAGTGAGAGGAAGTCGAGAATTCATTCCTCGTGGTGCTCCCCCGAACCTCTCAAGGCGCGTCGCTCTCATCTCCCTCTCAATAATTCAGGTTCTGAAAAATTGACTAAAAAAGTTTCCTTCAACATACTGGAGAAGAAATTTTCTGAGGAATCCTCATCTGGTCCGGATAAGGTGATTTATATGAGTGAACTCAGTTTGGTTGTTCTCAAGCCTTATCTAAGCAAACAGCCGTGTGTCGACCCGCGTTGGACGATCCCTTCACCTCACTACTATTCATCTGAGGACGATTCCGATATCGACACACTTGTATATTACCCACCTCCTCGATCCCGCAAGAAGGTTCGTCACAAACCTTCTTGATCCTTGTATATTCTCACTCCTTCTTGTATATATTTTTCCTCCCTCCCTAGTGATTCAAACCACTCGCCCCGGCTCCATATCATTTCATTTTATAGCTATACTTAGGATGATCAGATCCTAAGTCTCTTCACCATTTGCTGTACATCTCCAGATCCCATCAGTCCTCATACTCACTCATGTCCTATACTTAGGCTGACCAGAGCCTAAGTATAGGGGGACTGATGCCCATCATGTATATATTCTCATCCATTTCCCTCATAACCTCACCCACCCCATTTTTTTAATCTTCTTCTACACTTAGGCTGCCCGAGCCTAAGTATAGGGGGGCGGAGCGACTTCTATACATTTTGTTATTTTAGCTCTCCTATGCTTAGCACGAGCTATGTCTTTTTCCTCGCTTTTCGTGCTCTGAGGACATAACACACGCTAAGTATAGGGGGGCATGTATATATTACATATATCTTTACCCATAGCTCATACTTTCACGTATTTTTGCGTATTTTTTGTATATATTATGCAATAATTACGGGTGGGTAAAAATTGGAAAAAAATTGTATAGTTTATTGTATAATACTTGTACAAATTTTGTAAAAATTGAAAAAAATTGTAAAATACATGTATACTTGTATATTGTATAACGCTTGTATAATTCGTATAACACTTATAAAACTCTTGAAAAAATTATTGTAAAATAGGAGGTATACCAAATTTTGAAAAAAAAAACAAAACAAAAAAACAAAAAAACCCAACAAAAACCACAACAAAAAAACAAAAAAATATAGGCTTCTTATTTACTCTTGCACATCATCTCTGCATCTAAAAAAAAGAATCTTGCATTTTCATTCATCCACATAGCATGTCATCTACATCTCGTCTGCATATCTTGCATATGCAAAGTGAAAAGTTCGTGGGTTCTGAACCAAGTTATGAGTAGATTTTTAGGAAGGACTTGATTTGACCTTAATCCACCTAATTTCAAAGGAACCTTATAGGAAGTAGAGTTAAGATTTCTCAGGTCAAGCGACTTAATTCTTTGAGTCCGCAAGTCTATGTTTACATGTCATCTTGATTAGTCTAAGAAGAATATCTCGTGCACATGCATGATTCTTATATACAGTGACCTAACTTGGACAAGCACTACGCACGTAGCTCTTTATTGATGAGGTGGTGAGGAGGTAGAATCCTTTGGCTTGGAGTAGCACACGGATGGAAACATCCGTCCTCCTCTAGGGAGGGTAGTGCATCTCAACCTAGTCTGGTAGTGTTGACGTCTAAAGACGGGATGCTGTGGGTTGCAATAATGCTTCAAAAGAGGGATAGTCTACTGGCTCAAGAGGAAAAACTCCTGATGTACATGCTGCACCTGTATATAGTTAAAAAAAGGGGAAAAAAGAAAAAAAATGCAAGAAATCAAAAAAAAAGTAGACAGACCAGATAGAAAATAAAATATAAAATACATGTTGGAGTATGTATATTAGCAAAAAGTCTACAGCTGGATGACTTGATTACACTGGTCAGGCATCCCGGGATAGGTATCTGCACTGGCTACCATCCATTCTTTTCTCCACCCCTCCTCTTGAGCTGGTCGTACTTGAACTTAGAAGGGAATACCCCGCTCCTCGAGGAAAGAGTTACTGGATCAAGGAATTAGAGTTACCTTGTTAGTAGAGGCTCATTCTGAGACATTTCTGATGTGGAGAGCTATTTCACACCTATACAGTACAAGTAAGAATCATAGTCAGACTATTGAGGAGTCTTGAATAGAAGACTTGTGGAACTTGAAGTCTGTTAGGTCTTAAGTTCAGATCCCAATAAGGTTCCGCCACACAATTAATCTAAAAGTCGAGTCAGGCTCCATTTTCAACTTTTGTTCATGACCTTTGTATGGAACCTAAAATCATTTCACTTTTGCATTTCATTTTAGTTGCTCGGGGACGAGCAAGGTTTAAGTATAGGAGGTTGATGAATTTGTGATTCAACACTCTAAAAGTTGAAAATAGAGCTTTGTTCCCGAGTAATTAGATGCATATTTCCACTTATATTGCATAATTAGCATTCATGCATGCATAAATAATATATGCAGTTTAGCATTAATATTTGCATTAAATAAGAAGCCAAATTCACTTGTAAATATTGACCTGTATATTAGCTAAAATACCTTATTTGTATATATTTTATACTGACTACAAATCTAATAAAACCAACTCTTTAGTGTATATATTACTAATACTAATTAAAAAAATATCAAAATAATACTAACTTGTTAAATTAACCAATAAAATCCGAGTCAAAGTTTGAGACCATGAACCTTAAAATGTGCATATCTCTCTCATACAGTGTCTGATTTAGGTCTACTCATTTTAAAGTAATATACATTGAAAGACCTTCAAAACAAGATGAATTTCATTAAAATCGGAGCTCGTATGCAAAACATGGGTTATGGGCCCCTATTATATATTGTACATATTGACCTTTTTGCCCCTTATTTTATGCTTTTATTTTCTTAATTATTAATAATCCAAAAAATTAGATTAAATTGTAAATATTCTTTTTTATATTTTTTCTATTTTTATTTTGATTTTTCTCTTATTGAAAAATGACAAAAAAATTACAAAAGATAAAAATGCGCTATTTTATATTTATAAGGCACCACCCAAAAAATACATTTTGTACAGATGATTTCTTTTGATTTTCGGTCCTTCACAAAAGTTGTAGATCTCGTCGAGACGAGCGACTTTCGTGTTGACCACTTTTTGATCCTTTTGTTATTTATTTTTTATTTTTCTTTATATTTAATTTTTAAATTTCTGAAAGCGATACGTGGCAGCTCCTGGAGCCGCCACGTGTCACCCCATTTTTTAATTTTGTTATTATTTTAATAATTTCGTATTTTATTTATTTATTTATTTATTATTTTTAAATAATTATTTTTGTTTATTTATTTATTTTTCCTCATTATTTAGTAGCCTACTTATTTTACTCTACTTATTATATATTTTATTTTATTTCTCTCCTTTTTACTTATTCTTTACATAGTACCTACTCGAAGTCACCACCTCCTCCATCTTCTCCATCTTCTCCACTTATTTTCTAACTCCCTTCTCCTTCTTTATATTCACATCTCCTCCATCATTCATATTTATCCATCATTCTTTGAGAAGGATCTCCAGCCCCCTTGATGTGTCGTCGGTGACAGCGCCGACACAATAGGTAGAGCAACGATGAGGTTCAGGTGAGATCCGTAGTTCTAAGACCATGTAGCAGCAGCTGTGCAAGCTTGCAGCCTAGCTTCGAAGCACCTGCCATCTCTTTGAAGTGACGACCAGAGGCCGCACACCATAGCTCCTCCAAAATCCGGCGATTCTCACAGGTAAGCATTCTATCTTCATCTTTCCATTTTATTTTATCTAACAATTTTTTTTCTTGTTGATTCATATCATGATCACCGATCATCAATCACCACACCACCTCATAATCACATCTTTTTATTTTCATTTCTATATCATTATCATCACCACTTTCATAACCATAAAAAACTCCAACATCATCATCCCCTCTTCATTCCTGCATGTTTATTTTCTAACATTAAAAAAATATATACAACAAAAAACATTTGCAAAAAAAACAAAAAAAGGTTGCAAGTTTTGCACGGCCAAGATGCCACCTCCAGGCCGGCCACCGCCGTGCGTCCCGCTGCCCCTCCATCGATCCGTCCGCCAACGGCCGACTGCCACCCTTCCAGGCCGTCCATGTGTCCTTCTGCCCTTCCAGGCCGTCCGTCGAGCGTGCCACCACCGTCCACCACACGCGCGACACCCTAGCATCCCCCGTGCAGGGGCTCCTGCCTCCATGCCAGCTTCATGCCCGCCAGCGGCCTGCCGCTGGTGCCGCCCCTCCAACCCCGCCTCCTTCGCCATCGGGCCCAATCGCCCAGCGGCACACCGACGCCAGACCTCCGCCTCCACATCTCCCCACGTGATCTACATCTGCAACTTCCCCTCACGGTGCGAGCGCCCCCCAGCTCCAGGTCGCAGCCTCCCCGCACGGCGCTTCGCTGCTGCCCTGCGGCTGGAGTGCTCCTCCAGCCCGCTGCCCTTGCCACGTGCCCCAACCGCCAACGCTCCTTGCCGCACCGCTGCTGACATGCGTCCTCTACATGAGTGGCCGCACAGCCCTAGCTGGTGATCCTCCTCTGTGCCGCCCGCGGCGGCAGTTGCCCCCTCGCCACGCACGCCCTAGCGCTGCACCCGCTCATCGTGCGTGCCCTATTGCAGGTCTTCTTTATTTAAGTTTTATTTTTTTTGTTTTTGTAAAAACTGCATAGTTAGTCCTTTAAATGTTTTTATTTGTAAAACGATCCTAGGCACATTTCAAGTTATTTATTTCACGTTCTGTATTGCAAAGAGAACCCTGTCTTTGAGCATTAATTTGGATAGTATTTCTGCATCATTTATTTTTATGAAAATAGCATGTTAATGAGCAACTAATAATTTATCTCCTTGCTATTTATTTACATTTTGGTGAGCATCAGATTATTAATTAAAAATCAGAGATTTAATTTAATGGATATTTTGTCCATTTGTGCTCTGAAATTCACACATACATATTGCTTAATCTAAAAATTGTGAAACAATTGTAGATGATTCCTATAAGTGCTCTTTAATTACTACCCAAGTTTCATCGAAATTAGAGTTGTCTTGTGCATAAAATAAATTCTAGAGTGATTTCTGTAATTGATTTTTAATTCAATCCACAAAGAATATTTTTGAGAAATTTCAACTCTGCTGGATTTATGATTAAAATATCTATTTGAGATAAATAGCTCTCTGGATAATTTAATTTCATGGATTTATTAGGAATTAAATACTCACAGTCGCTTTGTTTTCAGTGAGAAATTCAAAAAAAGACATAAAATGTGTCAGAAAATTCTTAAAAAATCAATATAGCATAATTTCATTATATTTAACTTTCAGTAAAATTTTCATAATTTTTGCATATCATTTGCACAAAAAAATTGCATAAAACCTCAAAAGTTTGCATTTTCCATTTGTGCATTTTAAATCCAAAAATTCTAAAAAAAAACTTTTTGCATTCGTTGTTGGATTAGGTTTTTAGGAAAAATATCACTTGGTTGATTTGAATTAATTTCACATTAAAATTAAATTTGGCTAAGTCGGTTATTTTCTTGTTAACTTAATTCTATTCGTATTTTGCATTTTGGCATTTTTATTGCATAAAAAATTTAAAAAATCCCACTTGGAAAACTGCGATCTAATTCATCTAATCTCATCCTAAGTTGTTCCTTTGCCTCTTTGACTCGACCCTAGGGCTTGCCCAGGTCAAACAAACATAAAACCACGCTTAATTTCATCCGACGATTCATCGATATGTGCGGTTATTTTTGATCGATCTGGATTTATCTGACTGCAATGAAATCATTAATTCAATACCATTAAATAGGGTAGATCCGTGACCTATCAAATGTCGCCGTTGCTGGGGAGGCAAACGACTTAGGATCACTTCGGAAAATTAGATTTACGTTTTCTAGTCACTCGAGTAGTCTGATCCCCGAACCACCTTGTAATTATTCCATTTTTTCAATTATTTTCCTATTTATTTTTTCTTCTCTCTAACATTTTTATCTTTTTGTGCGAGGGCCCGATGGACTTGGAGCAACTTTCATGAAGTCGATGCATCTCGAAGTGCATCAGAGGCCGACGATTCGTGGATCAAGTCGGGTGTTGAGATGCCAAAAAGATTTTATTTTTGTTAACTTGTAATAAAATAAAAAAAAGAGTTTGCAATTTCCAACAGTTCCCGTTTGGGTTCTCGCGCGTGTAAGTCATAATAAAACGTATCCCAGTGTGCAGTGTGGTTGCTTTATGTAGAATAGGACCTGCACTTGCGGCTTTTAGAGCTATTTTAGGACATGTTTGTGCTCGTAATATTTAGGACCACACTTCACCATTAAAAGATGCACTTAGACCGCAGATCTTAGTCAAAATCAATCTGTTCTTCATTCGCTAATAGAACTGCCTGTCTAGGAGCGGCTTTTATTGTTTGCATTTCATTTAGTGTAAAATTTCAATTCAGTATTACATCCCGCATTATAGAGAGCTGGAGTCACTTAAGTATTCTTACTCAAGCATTTTATCATCATTTTCTCAATTGCATCGGCTTTTTCCAATTCTCTCTCTCTCTCTCGGTTTTCTAACCTAGGATAAAGGAATTGGGATTGGACGGTAGACATGATTGCTTGTGTGGATTAATATCAGTGACAACAAATCTCTAAAATCGGGACTGCTAATTGAATTGGACAAAAAAATTGACTGAAATTAACCCCTTTTTGCAGGAGATTAACCCCGACCTTATTTTCAGGCTGAGTGAGGGTACTAGAGTGTATGTGCACATCCTAAGGCAAAGCCAAAATCCCCGCCTTCCATATCACGTACCTCGATCCAAGCAAATATCACAGGCTGAACTTTGGGTTCGACTGACCAGCACCAAGGAGCCTCCGCCTACTCCGATAGGTAGATTGGGGCGAAATTGCGGTGCACCGTGACAAGTTGCAAGTAGCCTCCGCCTGCTTCGGTAGGTAGATAGGGGCGAAGATATAGCCTTGTCAGCCTCCGCCTACTCTGTAGGTTGATAGGGGCAGGTCCTTGAACTTTCGGCTGGTGATAGGAGCGGAGAAAGGAATGGCGTTGGTATCTAAGGCAACAGGTTAAATAGGGGAGACGCATCCGGCTTTTAGCCGACTCACCTATAGGCCGCGTAACCTTTTCTACTTGTCTGAAAATTCACACTTAAAATCAACCAAAATAATCGGACTCAGTTTTAGGTCCTTCACTGTGTTGAGTGTGAACTCAGGGTTTGCTCTCGCGTTTGTCTTTGTGTCTGTCCGTGTGTGTTATCCTGTGTAATTGCACATTTTCTACCTCAACCTGCTTATTTTCATCCTTTCCTCCTCAAGATGTCGGGATATTGGTCCCCATACCCTATGACCTCTGGTCATTCCTCCTCGACCATATACCATTCATCTTCACCTTCTCCTTCTTCCATGTATCCTCCGCCATCCACGGGAGACCCTTACCCGTGGTCGGTTCCACCTCAACCTGATTATGAAGTTAGAACTTCAATTGACTTCTCCACTTCTTCGCATTTCTCACCTACTCCATATTCTAACACTTCGGATCCACTTCCACCTTGGGCTGACTGTCCTTACTCTCAAGAGCTTGTTGGAATCAATGAACCATATGAAGAGCATGCCACTGCTGATACAGATGACTGGAAGAACAACTTAGTCGATCGAACAACCCGAATGGAGAGGCATGCACATCATGATTTTCCAGACTTGATTGACTTTAGTTATCAAGATTACATTAACCGGCCCTCGTACCAGCCATTTAGAGAGCCCATACATTCACAAGATTGGACTAATGATATAGACTTACCAGTCCCCGTTCCATTGACTTCACTATATAAGGCTCCGTTGAATATTTGCCACATAGATGGTCCATACTCGACTCAGCATTACATGCCAGAGTCTAGGTATGTTGAGTATGAGACCCCAACATCTCAGCAGTATCCTCCAATTGAGCAAAACTCTCCCATGATTTGTCATGGGAATATTTTGGAGGATGACATTTCCAGACTTATTGATAAAAATGAATCATTTGGTAATAAGCTGAGAGATGTCATGGAAATCTTGCACTCAATTTTTGCCAGCCTGGGTATGAAAGTGGAGAAGGAAGTAAGTATATTTGATGTTGAAAATCGAGCAAGCATTAGGGAACCCACACCTTTTTTACAGCTGGAGTCCATTCTATCTCCCTCTTCTACTAACCCCTTGCCTTTCAATCCAGAGTATGATCATTCATCCACCAAATGGAGTCCATTCTATCCACCAAATGGAGTCCATTTTATCGCCACACACGCCCTAGCGCTGCACTCGCTCATCGTGCGTGCCCTATTACAGGTCTTCTTTATTTAGGTTTTATTTTTTTTGTTTTTGTAAAAATTGCATAGTCAGTCCTTTAAATGTTTTTATTTGTAAAACGATCCTAGGCACATTTCAAGTTATTTATTTCACGTTCTGTATTGTAAAGAGAACCCTGGCTTTGAGCATTAATTTGGACAATATTTCTGCATCATTTCTTTTTATGAAAAATAACAAGTTAATGAGCAACTAATAATTTATCTCCTGGTTATTTATTTACATTTTGGTGAGCATCGGATTATTAACTAAAATCAGAGATTGAAATTGAGTGATATTTTGTCCATTTATGCTCTGAAATTTGCACATACATATTTCTTAATCTAAAAATTGTGAAAAAATTGAAGATGATACCTCTAAGTGCTCTTTAATCACTATCCAAGTTTACTCGAAATAAGAGTAGTCTTGTGCATAAAATAAATTCTAGAGTGATTTCTGTAATTGATTTTTAATTAAATCCACAAGATTATTTATGAGAAATTTCAACTCCGTTGGATTCCTGATTAAAATATCTATTTGAGATAAATAGCTCTATGGATAATTTGATTTCGTGGATTTATTAGGTATTAAATACTCACAGTCGCTCTGTTTTCAGTGAAAAATTCAAAAAAAACATTAAAAGTATCAGAAAATTCTAAAAAAATCAGTATAGCTTAATTTCAACATATTTAACTTTCAATAAAATTTTCATAATTGTACGAAAAATTGCATAAAAAACCCCAAAAAAGTTTATATTTCCATTTATGCATTTTAAATCCAAAAATTCCAAAAAAATACATTTTACATTCATTATTTGATTAGGTTTTTTGAAAAATATCACTTAGGTGATTTGAATTAATTTCACATTAAAATTATATTTGGCTAAGTCGGTTATTTTCTTGTTAACTTAATTCAATTCTTATTTTGCATTTTGGCATTTTTAATGCATCAAAAAATTAAAAAAAATCCCACTTGGAAAACCGTGATCTAATTCATCTAATCTCATCCTAAGTTGTTCCTTTGCCTCCTTGAGTCGACCTTGGGGCTTGCCCAGGTTAAACAAATATAAAACTACACTTAATTTCATTCGACGATTCATCGATCCTTGCGGTTATTTTTGATCGATCCCGATTTATCTGACTGCAACAAAATCGTTAATTCGATGCCATTAAAAAGGGTAGATCCCGGACCTGTCAGTGATTTCATTCAATTTGGAGTTAAGATGCAAAAGTTAGGTTTGGACCCTTACTGTACAATATACCTGAATAAAACATTCATTTTATTTATTCTTTATATTTTCCACAAAATTATATTTTATAACTCTATAAATATGATTTATAGTATATTTATATAATTAAAATGAAATAAAACCATTAAAATAAAGTAAAAATAAATAATACATTTAAAATACATAGATGAATTAACTATGCATATACCCATATAATGAATATACATATTTATTTAAAGGTACAAATAACTTCAGAAAATATAATGAAAATATATTTAGGTATATTTAAATAAGTTATAAATTTATAATATAAGTATAAAATAATAAAATTTAAAATGCAAAATAAAAATAGAATATATAATACATAGGTAAAAATACCTATGATTATACATGTAAATGTAACCATACAATTAAATACCTCAAAAAAATGAGTAAAAATATGTATTAAAAACTTCAGAAAATTATAAACATTTCTTATCTTGTAAACAACAACAACAAAGCCTTTTCCCACGATTAAGTAGCGCTGGCTACATGGATTCTTCGCCTCCATTCAGATCTATCTTGGGTTAATCTCAGGCTTATATCTAAAAAACTAGATCCCTTCGTATAGTCTCTTTCCAGCACTTCTTGGACCTTCCTCGCCCTCTCTTAGCCAGCTCAACATCCCAATACTCGCATCTCCTAACTCGTGCATCCGGTGATCTTCTTTACAAATGACCAAACCATCTTAAGCATTTTTCTCGCATCTTATCCTCGATCATAGCTACACCAAATTTCTTTCTGATTGCATCATTCCGAATCTGATCTTTACGTGTGTGTGTGTGTGTGTGTGTGTGTGTGTGTCCACACATCCACCTTAGCATTTTCATTTCTGCTACAACCATTCTCTGCACATGTCTATGGTTCACAAGCCAGCATTCAGATCCATAGAGCATAGCAAGTCTCACGGCTGCTTTGTAAAACTTTTCTTTAATTTTTAAAGGAATTTTCTTATCACAGAGAATAGCAGAGGCTCCTCTCCACTTTAGCCAGCCTGCATTTATTCTATTAGTAACATCTCCATCAATTTCCCCATCCTGTTGCAAAATAGATCCCAGATATCTAAATGAATCTCTCTTCTGAATGTTATTGTCATCAATCTTCACCTCAATTCCATCACCATTTCTTCCATCAAAGGTGCACTCCATATATTCCGTCTTAGCCCTTCTTATACAAAATCCTTTAGTCTTCAATGCATGTCTCCAGACCTCAAGCTTCTCATTTACTCCATCTCTAGTCTCGTCAATCAACACAATATCATCAACAAATAACATACACCAAGGTAACTCATCCTGAATGTGACTTGTCAACTCGTCCATAATCAAAGTAAAAGAAATGGACTCAAAGCTGAACCTTGATGTAAACCAATGTTGATGTCAAAAAAGTCAGTCCTCCAAGACGAAAAGACTGACTATTCATTTCTTAACTTATAACCTAAAATAAATAAATCTGTTTACTATTATTTATTGATTTTACAATTCATTTCTTATTCCCTTTTTCTAGTTGGTCCACGTGGACCAACCAGAACGCCTCAAAAGTTTGACCTAACGTCAATTGTACACCCTCCTTCTCTGACTCATGTTAGAACTACTCCGCCCATCAATTTCTACATTTTCTTGGTGATGATTCATGACCCGAAATTTTTCAATTCTCTCGATGAACCACGCCTGATATGATTGTCCATCTCTCTACCAAGCTAGATCACGTATACCTTCACATACTACATGGCTTTCTCATGATCAAAGTTAACCAAAATTTCCATCTATAAATATACCCCAAGCCCTTTTTGGCCATTTTGATCTCTCTTTAGCTGAGATCAACCCCTCATATTATCATCAGGAGACTCACGTTGGTGACAAGAACACGGAGCTCCAGTATGCAACGAGGAGGATCGGTGGAAAAGGTGTATCCAACATCGCCGATGAGCTTCGCCGGTGGTTCAGCCTCCTGTGCTTCCAGGAGTGGTCGAGGCCATTATCATTGTTTTAGGTTAGTTTCTTTATCTTATTTTTGACTCATCCTTGTAATTTCCATCGTTAGCTAGTATATTAGTTGTAATCCTGATTTTTTTCATATGCAGGCCCAAATCACCCAGTTTCTGACTGAAATCGAGCTGCTCTCACCTCTCACTTCAAACCCCTTCTCCTTCTTCACATTTTGCCCCACGTATGACCCCTGATCTCGCTAAGATCTATATTCTTGAGCTTCTCCCATCGCCTCTTACTAGGGATACACCCATCCACTCATTCTCGTTAGCTTCCAGCTTCAAAATGGGTCGAGAGACATCGCCTGTAACTGTTTTGTGCAGGTGCTGGTTCGTGAAGAAGCTCTTGGAGAAGAATCGAACCCCTCTCCTATGCTCCAGAATGTGTAACATTGAAGCCCTTCCAGATCCCTGTCGTCGGGATCCAAAGAGCATTGGAGACCGCCTGTAGTTGCTGGGGAACGTCAGCACGCTTCTGGGGCCATCTGCGAAGTGTTTGATCGCAGGAGCATCGAGGAATCCGAGGAGGAAGGCAGACATGTGTTGTGTTCTTGGGTGTTCTTCATTAACACCCAGGAGCCGTCCGATCACCCACAACTCCAGATTGTGGTGTGGCCATTGGATTAGAAGTGAAACGAAGCACCTAACCACTGTTAGATCTCTTTAAGTGCACTGACGTGGCACGCTCCGGTCCGCCCCCTTCTGCTGATTTTTGGATATATTACACTGAAGCCCCTACCCTTTTTATCTATTAGTTTTCAATTAAAAATTACTTCTATAACGTAGTTTTAACTAAGACAAATTGCATTGGAACCCTTGTAATTTATGTTATTTACAAAATAGTCTCTGCCAGACATGTGGTCAAGCACTTTTTATGTGTAAAAATAGCATGCAAGTCCTTTAACTCTTTGGACCTATTACATGATAATATAATGTTTTTTTATAATCGCATATAGGTCCCTGCTCTGCCTAGTATTTTCATTAATTTAGTTTAGGTATCAAAATTAGCTCATGTATGTTTTAAATGATAGGAAAATTAGTGAACACACCTCATTAAATGCTTAATCACGCTATATGCTTTGATCTGTCTATTTGCTAATTTTTCTATTTATTAAATTTAATTTAGATGCTATTTATTCCACATCTACTTTACAAATCCAAAAATTATTAAAAATCCATGAAAAATTCTGAAATAATTACCAAATGTTTATATATTATTTTATCACTACAGACAAAAAACCCTTATAAATGGAAAAAGAAAATCACTAAAAATTAAAAAGCTCCAAAAACCTTATAAAAATCATAAAAAATCTTTTAGAAAATAAAAAATATTTATTTATATCTCTGAATATTCTTTATATTATAGTATCTATAAAGAATAGTTTTAAGGAATTCAGAACTTATTATATATTTTTAACACCTTAAAGCATTCGACCTATTTTAAAAGTCCCTGATTTTGTATATTTTGGACTTTAAAATACTAAAAAATAGCAAAATCCATAAAAAAGCACAAAAACATTAGAAAAAAATAGAAAAATATTTCATTTTGTAATTTTTGATTATTTTTATCTCTATTTATAAGTATAATAATCTATATTGTATAATATACATATATACAACTATATATACTTAATAGAGTAAAATGGGGTTGCTCCCTAGGAGTAGCCATTGGGTTGTTCCCACCCCCATTTTCCCCTCATTTTTTTATTCTTTTGGAAAATAGAAATTTGTATATTCATCACTATATCCCTCTAACATTCTATTAAAATTTCGTCAGAAACAGAGACTCCTAGGCCCTCCATCCAGAACATGTAATTTTAACGATCTTAGAATTGTTGTAATCGACATGTTCTGGATGGAGGGCCTAGGAGTCTCTGTTTCGGATGAAATTTTAATACAATGATAGAGGGATATAGTAATGAATATACACATTTTTATTTTCCAAAACAAAATAAAAAATGGGGGTGGGAGCAGCCCGTTAGCTACTCCTAGGGACCAGCCCCATTTTACTCTAATTAATAATATTGTTAATTATTATAAGTACCTTATAATTATTTTTAAAAACCCTATAAAATAAAAAGTACTGTACTTACTAGTATTTTCTCGGTTTTGTATATTTATTATATATCGTGTACTACATAATGCCTATATTATACACATTACTTATATAAATTGATATATATATATATATATTAAAAAGAAAAGAAATTAAAAATCAGAAAATTAAAAAACTTAAAAAAATAAAATTAAAAAATATATTAATATAAAATAAAAAAGAATTATTTTATTTAAATTCAAAACCCATAAAACATTAATTAATTGATTTATTGAGTGAATATTGTACAAAATACACATTATTTTTTATTCATTATTTATTGATAAATAATAGTTAGTGCTACACCAACTTGTCTCCATTCGTTTGACCCCTACTATGCTTACTACTATACATACATTTACTGTAGGGTATAATAAATTTTGATTCACACTTTCGTTTGCATTGCTTCATTATTTTGTGTGGGTTAATTGTTGAAATTAGTTGAGACTCTTAGTTGAGGTCACCTCAACGACTGTGGTCCGCCTTATGCCACCACACAACTCTTCCATATGGGTCTTGGCAGTTCCAAGTGATGTCGTTGTCGGGGAGCAACATAGTGTAGCACATTTTATTGTATATATAATGCTTATTATTTCTTTCTTATTTTTGCTATTTATTTAAGATAATTATTTGACTGTTCTAGTCCATATTTCTTGTTGATCCTTTTTGCGAGGGACAACTTGGTGACGACTATCTCTTAGGAGGTGAGTGCACCCGAGTGAGCAGAAGTTGGTATTCTATTTGTGAGCCGACTAGGAGAGAGCAGTAGAGAGGAGTAGGAAAGGGGGAGAAGAGCAGCCTGACTTTAGTTTTTATTTTTATTTTTGAGAGAGATAGAGAGAGTTTTATATTATTTTTAAATTAATTTTTAATTAAGTTGGACACTACCACACTTAGAGAGGTCTAGTTCCTGGGTGTTTGTTCACCTGGAGTCCTCGTTACGGTTTTTTGTGTTTTCTTCGCCTTTGTTTTATTTTGTTTCATGTGTTTTCAGCTTTCTACCTCTGTTTCATTTGTTTTGTGGAATGATCCCTTAGACATTAGGATTGCTTGCTCGGTAAACTAGGCCCAAACACCTAATAGAAGCATTCTTCTATAGTTCTTTACGTTTGGACTTAGTCAAACTTAATTGTTGATTATTTGGACTTGAGATCGATCATTGCGAGAAGCTCCATACAACTCTTGTAGGACCTGTTGTGGTGGGCACCGATGAGATTCCAAGGCCAGACTTTTAGATCCCATTCAGGATAATTAGCATCTGGTTCTTCACAATAAATAGCAATTCTTGTTTAGGGCGATTTGTATCATTTGCATATCATCATATAGTATAGGTTTATATATTCTCTTTTGCATCCCGCATGGAGAGAGAAGAGAAGCACTAACTTTGCATGCGCCATTAGTCACTAAGGAGAGATTTCCATCTCAGCGACAACTTGTACGGCTTTTCTCGACTTCTCCCCTAGTATTGTATCACTTAGGATTAAAGGAAAAATAAAAAAATTGTTAGGCGACATGCTCTGAAAAATACTCAAAAAATTTGAAAATCCAAAAATTAAAACCAGTAGACTACTAATAAAACTTCAACTTAATTAAAATTGGTAATGGAAATCATTGTGTTGGGTTCATATAGCCCTAATTGTTTTCAGGTACATTCCAGACTCAGTGAGGCACGACTCATAAGGCATAGAGCCCAAATCCCGATCCGTGGTGCCTTGATTATCACCTGGGACGGTGAAGTATTGATGCTTCTATCGTATGTGACCGAGTAGGACCTTGTCGACGACGATGTTCCTGCCTTGCGTGGAACACCGACTTGGTCTGAAGTACTGAGCTTAGGCCACACCCTCACTTGTGTGTTTGTCTCATCGATTTCTGTTCGAGTACCTCGCTTGCGAGGGAAGTAACAGGTTCACCTAACAGCTTCCTATCTCTTTTCTTTGGCTGAATAGCCCCCCAAACACGAGATCGTGCACATATCACATGTTACAAAGGAGGTGAAAGAAGTACGAGGAACTTTCCTGACAATACACACACTCCTATAGGGTTAACGCTCTTAAGGACTTGTTATAAGATTGCCTGTAAAACAACAATAAAATTGAAAAGATAAAAATAGCAGAACTCTTACAGCTTCACTTGTGTTGAGTTGGTGAACCCACAATTGTTTAAATTTTGTTTGATTTTAATTATGCTCAAAGATCAGTCCCGAACACTTTGTGCCAATTTTCTTTCCTCTATTTTATTTCTCATTTTACCTCTGCTAATTCCGAGCCTTCTACTATGTTGCGCTCTCTTTATTCCTTGTTTGACACCATATCTTTCATCCATTCTCGGTCTCCCTCTTCATCTTCGAGGTGACGACACATGGATGGCTTAGTTGGGACTCCCCTGACACCAACATCGATTCCATTCACTTGCCTTCTCCAATAATTCAGGACGATTCTCGAGAACCCGATCCGGACTCTGCGAACCGAACTCAGTTTATCATTTTATCATATCTAGCTCATACGAACTCAGTTTTTAATGCACGATATGTCGTTTGAAGCTTAGTCTGTGTTCTTTCATTTCTTATAATTTTTAATAGATTTGAAGCTATTTATTGAGGTTTATTATTTGAGGATCTCTCTTGATATATGCAGGTTGATTTATGACACTTTTGCATATTATTTAATTGGGAAAATTAATAGTGTCTTGTGCAGGGATTCGACTGAGGAGTTTAAAGTGAATAATTCTCTTGGGATTATTGATCGTATAAATTGAGGATTTAATATTTGCAGGAGATTCAATTGAGAAGAAATGAATTTAATTCTCAACATTTTATGTGATTAAAATCGATTTATTTGAGGATTAAATTAGAAAGAATTTTGAGATCACCTTCTTTATTTGAGTATCATTGTTGATCTCCTTAAATTGTAGGATTATTCTTAGATTTATTTGGACTCTTACATGCATCCAGATTTAAACTAATATGTGATTTTTTGAGGATATTGATTAACATTATTGAACTTAAAATCATCATCACAGATCATGTGCTTCACATTTATTCTCTCTGTTTATTTTCATTATCGTCATTTCACTTTTGCTTTATTTTTGACACATAAATAGAAATTTTAATTATTTATTTAACTCCATTTAAAGCCATACAACTAAAAATCACTATTCCCTTTGTTTGATCTTGATAGACTTGCCAAGTATAAATTCTTCACAATTCAAAATTTGTGGTTTTTGATCGACCGAATTTTGTCTCCTATACTACAACTTTAGACAATTAAAGCAGTGATCTTCACGCTCATCACCCAACCCGAGCCATCGACAATCTCAATGTCTACTAGTTCCTGAGGGAAAACATCATTGTAAGGTTCGGGATCCCCAAAATTCTGATATCCGATGGGGGTAGCCATTTCATCAACAGAGAGATGGAGAATCTAACACATGAATTCTACATTGAACATCGTGTCGCCTCTCCGTACCCCCAAAATCCAATGGCCTGGTTGACTATTCAAATAGGGAGATAAATATAATTATGCAAAAACTTGTGTGCCCTGATAGGAAGAATTGGTCAATTTCTTTATTCCTTACTTTGGGCCTATAGGACCACCTATAAGTCAGCATTAGGAATGTCTCCCTACCACCTGGTGTACGGTAAGCCTTGCCATTTTTCCATGGAACTCATTCACAAATCTTTATGGGAAACTAGTGTTTGCAATTTGGATTCCAAGAAGGCCAAGAAGAATAGAAAGCCGGATTTTAATCAACTTTTTGAATTTCATGAGAATGCATATGACAATAGCCTAGTATACAAGGAGAAGGTCAAGAAGTGGCACAATAAGTACAATCGCCGCAAGACTTTCGAACCCGCTTAGAAGGTCTGGTTGTTCGATGCAAAGCTCATATTATTCTCAAAGAAGTTGAAGAGCAAGTGTATCGAGCCTTTTATAGTGAAGTATGTGCATGACAATGGAAGCATTGTGATATCTGGACTGTCAGCTGATGCACAATCATTCATGATCAACGGACGGCTACTTAAGCCTTATCTTGAACATGATATATTTTTGTCCATGGTTGATTCTATAGAGGAGGTCTACCATGAAGAATTTACAGCTGCAACATCAACACAAGTGGACAAGACCATCAACAATATTTTGAATAGTAAATCCTTTTCTTCTTTTCATTTTCATTCTTCAAATTCTTTCCTCTTTATTTCCTTGATCCCATTTAATAGTGTTATACATAGGATATACTTCATCCCTAAGTATGGGGGGGGGGGTGAGTGCCCTCGGGCTACTCATTCTTAGATCCCTCGCCTGTCCCCTCAACTCTTGACTTCATGTCTATACTTAGGAATATTTTACCTTAAGTATAGGGGGGACATTCCGCGCTGATGACTTATTCATTCCCACCCTCGACCCTCCCTGCATGTAGACTACAATCTGTTATACTTAGGATGAAATGATCCTATGTATAGGAGGGACTGTCGAATTCTCATTCTCCATTATTTCTTTATTCAGTCGTGGTAGTATAAATTTCCTTATACCTTAGTACGAGTTATATCTTCCTTTTCTCTTTGATCTATGAGGACATAGCTTAAGCCAAGTATAAGGGGATAAATACATATTTTGTATATATTGTAGCAATAACTCGTACTTGCGTATTTTTAATAACATGGCTAAATAATAAAACTTAAAATACATATTACCAAATTCTTTATATATACTAATTAATAAATCAGGTAAACATGTTTTGCAAAATGTTGGAAAAATAATTGGAAAATCTCTTTGAAAAATCTTTTGAAAATATTTTAAAAATCTTTTGTAAAATATTTTCAGCCTTTGTAAAAATATTTTGTTTGTAAAACTTTCTTTTCTTTGTGTGAATAAAATGTTTTGAAAATCTATTTGCAAAAGGTTTTGAAAATGGTTGCAAAAATAGTTTGAAAAATCTATACATATTGTTTGAAACATCTTTGCAAAATGATTTTCAAATTTTGTAAATTATTTCTAAAAATTATTTGTCAAATTATTTTTCAAAATAAAATTTTCAAAATATTTGTAAAAATCTATTCAAATTATTTTGAGAACTATATACATGATTTAAGCAAATAAAGATCCTTTACAAACCTTGTATATACAAACATGTGAGTTCTTAAATCCCAATTCTTGAAAATAACAAAGGCAATCCCATGTAAATATCTTCACCTAATTATTTGCCAAAAAGCTTTTGTTTTTGAAAAATCCCTAAAAGTTTGCAAAATTTAAAACTAAAAAAACATTTGCAAAATCTTTCCAAAAACCTGCATAAAAATCTGTACAATTTTTTCAAAACCTCATAAAAAGTTAAAAATCAGAAAATTGCATTACAAAAATATTTTCTCGCATCGTGCATAGCATTTGCATTTTTGGATTGATGTTGACAATTGAACTAGTCTAAGTAAAATCCAAAGACTGGAGCTTTGTTGGACCTTAATCCACTTAATCACAGGAACCTTATAGGAATTGGAATTGAGGCACTTCAGGTCTGCTACACTTAATTCTTTGAGAACACGAGACTTAGTTCAATGTCGTCTTGACTGTCTAAGTAGAATACTTTGGAAAACATGCATGACTCTTGTCAACAATGACCTAGCTTGCACACCTGCACCTTGCACGTTGCTCAACTCAGTTGAATTGGTAGAGGGCTGGATTTGCCAGCATGAGATACAAGTCAATGGAAACATCATAAGTCACAAATGTGTGACCATTGTACCCCAACCGGATCCAGTAGCAATGAGGTCCAATAACAAAATGTCGTATGTTGCAATAAAGTTTCAAAAGAGGGGTAGTCTACTAGCTCACGAGGAAAAAGTCCATATGTAAATGTTGTTGTACGTAGTATTAAAAAATACAAAAAAGCAAAAACTCCAAAAAGAAAAGATGGGAAATATCAAAGAAAAATCAATTCCCGTCGAAGCATGTATATATGTATTCAATAAGCAAGCCTGAGCTTCAGAGTTAAAGTATCCATGTGAGCCTGCAGCTGGAAGACTTAGCGATGCTGGTCAAGCATTCTAGGATAGGTAGCTACACCGGCTACCATCCATTCTCTTCTCCACCTCCTCTTCTTGAGTCGGTTGTACTTGAACTTAGAAGGGAATACCCTGCTTCTCGAGGAAAGAGTTACTCGATTGGGGAATTGGGTCACCATGTTGGAGAAGACTGACTTCTACTACTTCATTCGAGAGGAGCTATAACACACACATTGTACAAGATAAACTCATAGTCATAAGGGACTGCGTAGGACGTCAAAGTGTTCTGAACTAGTTTTTTAGGAGACTTGGGAAGGGTTTTGTGATTCTTAGAGGTTGTTGTGTTGCAAGTCTGCTTTCCAACAAGGTTTCGACCAAACTTAAATTTCCAAAGGTCCGATTGAGCTCCAAACTTGGATATTATGATGACAAATTCAAAAGTTAAAATCAATCCAAGTTCTTACTTTTTCTTCATTTTATTTTCTGTACTTATTTGGAATAAGTATTTGCTAGGGAGTAACAAAGGCAAGTATAGGGGTGGGTGATGAATCTACATTTCATCATTGATGAATCCCTGATTCTCACTCTTTATTCTATTATTTTAGCTATTTATCTAGTCAAAACAACATGTAAATACATGTAAATACATTAACATAACATTTTGCATGCATGTGTTAATATTGCATACTTAGCATGTATTTGTGAAAAATAAAAGAATAAAGGAAAATATAAAGGAAGGTGGTATTTAGAATAAATATAGAGTTACCTGAGCCCCAAGAGAAGGTCAAGCCTTGACCTGATCGTCAAATAAAACAAGTAGAGAGAGATAGGGAGGAATCTTCAAAATCACATTTCGTTGGGAGGAGAGAGAAGCTCTGAAAAAAAAAGACGATTTTGGGAGATCTTCTTTTTCTCCCTTCTCCAGGTAATTTTTGATCGATTCTTTTGAGCTTTTGGCATCTTGTGATGGGTTAGATTCCTTTCTCTATCGCTTATGCTAGTTTGGAGATCGTTCGACTTGGTTTTCGTCAATTTCTTGGTATCATCTGTTCAGGATCGGCTCCCTGGTGAGTTTTTGGAGTAGTTTCATTTGTAAGGTTCTCCTGTAGAGGAATTTTGCGCTGCTTCTGCTAGTATTCCTCTACTAGAGGTCTGTTGACTTAGGTGCTTGGGCTCCATTAGCTTCGTGAAGGTAATTGGCGGTGCTAGGGTTCCTCTCTAGTGGCGCTTACCTATTTTTGGAAGTTCAAGATCTAAGGGATTGTTGGTGGCCACGTGCTCTTCTTTTGATAAACATGGAAGAAGTCCTTGACAATACAACAAACTTCCCAGTTTTGGAGGCAGTCAAATATGGGAAGAAGGCTGATTTTCAAAAAAAGGAGACCATTTCCAAGCCTTCTCTAGCGTCTATTTTGCGAGGAGTTAATTCTCCTCCTATTTTGGAAACCATTCCTACTAGGGAGGCTATTTTTTCAGATGGAGAATATACCTTAGAAGTCTCCAAGGATGAAATTACACAACTTCAGAAGCCTTTCTCATCAAGTTTTGTTGCAAAATTTGAAAATTCAAGGGCAGATTTGTTGACTTTTTAAATTTTTCTTAAAAAGAGATTGGAGCCTAAAAGGGAACTTTATGTTGTGTCCCTCGATGCTAAACATATTTTGATCAGATTCCAGTTGGATGCAGATTTTGTTTCTGCGTATGCTCTTGAGAATTTGGTATTTCAAGAAGAATGGGTGATTATTTCAAGATGGTCCCCATCGTTCAGACCTTATCTCACTATGATACAAGTTGCAGTTTGGGTGGGCTTACCATGTCTAAACATCCGTCTCCAAAATCCAGGGATTATTAAGTTAATTGCTCAAGTACTAAGAAGGTTCATTTGCGTAGATAAAGAAACCAAAGAATTCTTAAGGCCCAGTTATGCCAGATTATTTGTAGAGATTGATTTAACCAAGCCCAGGGTGAATCATATATGGATTAAAAATGCTGAGCAGAAATTCAAGCATAAGATCATTTATGAGAAAATTCCGAAATTTTGCTCTTCTTGTTTTATTAATGGACATGATATTGAAGAATACAAGTTCAAATAGAAGGGAAATGTGCATGCTGCATAGGAGTGGAAACCCACTGGGAACACCTTTGAAGATCAAATAGCGAAGGAAGCTTCTAGACCCTGTCTACAACAATAGAACCAAGAAAGCCCTCTTGTTACACTGCAAGGAGTGAAGCCTCTGGAAGTTTCACTACAGGAACATCAACATCAACAAATATCCTTTGAACATCTAATTCTTCAGCAAGAAGATTAGAATAATAATAAAGGTTGGACTCTCATCAAGAGTAAGAAGAGATCTCAAGAGATTGGTAAACTCTCCTTTATCCAACCCATTGAAGATGGTATTGAACCTACAACAAAATTCATTAGAAGAAATGGAAAAGTAATTCGCAGTGAAGAAACTGGAGAAGATTTAATGGAGGATCTAAATGGCTCAAGTACAATTCCTGACGTGGATTCATCAGAGAATCAGTCAAGACTTATGAACATTATTGCTGATGATATTCTAAACAAGGTTGCTACCGAGATCATAGAAGAGATTGCATACTCTTTAGACACTCCTCAAAAGGGCCTGGATTCTCAGTCTGACAAAAGATTCCTTTTGAAAATGAAACCATGTGTGGAAGAGAATTTACTTTTAGAAGGATTAAATCAAGATCTTCAAGCAAGTACAGAACATATCTATGATGGGCTTTTAAAAAAAACCTAAAGTTTTAAAAGATGGGTAGATGGTTTCTCCATGTTAAAAAAGAATGAGGTGAAGGTAAATGAATTTGAATTTGTCGATGATTATCCTTCCTCTAACTCAGAGCTAGCAGAAGTATGGAAAAAGCAAATTGAAGCATCAAATGCTGTGGGCTTCAAGAAGTCAGCAAAAGGGAAAACAATATCTCCAGATTTTTGGGTTGGAGACGACTGGGTGGTAAGAATTTGGGATTATATTAGATAACTTGAAGATTCAAGAAAGTGTGCAGTTTTCTGCTCGGGTTGGACCAAAGAGGAACATGCTGAATTCAAGAGGAAGCTGCCAAGAAAAAATAAAGAAAATGCTTATATTGAGCGTCAGCCATTGGATCTCAAAACATTTCAAGCGAGGAAAAAAAAGGGGAGGTCCTCTTCCCCTTACCTTAGGAACTTCTTCCACTTTGGTTAAGTTCTTTTTTCCAGTTTTCTAAGGTCAAGTAGACCACCTTCTATTATTTTTTCCGCTTTCTAAGGCCATGTTGGCCAGTGCATTTTCTTAGCTAATGCCATGTAGGCCAACTTTTTATTAGGCCATGTTGGCCACCCTGGGTAAGAAGGACATGTCCTTTGTCACCTCTTGTAAATACCCTTTTTTAATAAAAGGGGATACCCGGACCCCAGAAATTACCGGGTTTTAAAAAAAGAAAGAGATAGGACCTACTTTGTATTGTACATATTACCTATATGCATACATAATTATTTTTGACACAATAAAATTAAATCATTCTTTTTAACTCCTTGTATATATTTCTAATAATAACATAAAAATAAAATAAAAATCAGAAAAATTAAATAAAAATAAAATTTCTCTTTCATTGTACAAATATGCATGTATATATGTCACATCCACCATTTATTTCATACTTGTAAATAATTTGTAAAAATAAAATAAAAATTATTTTATACTCCTAAAATTATATTAAAAATAAATAAAATGTAAAATTAGGGTATTTCTTTAAAAATAACAAAATAAAAATAATTGTACATAATACATATGTATATTATACATGTCTATAACACTATATATTATATATACACTAATTTATTTTTCATAAAAATAATTAAAAATTACAGAAAAATTCCTTGAAAAATAACAAACATTTTCATTTTATTCATTTTTTAATTTAAATTCATTTATTATTTTTAATGTAATTATCTTTATTTTTCTCTTCTATTTTGTCCTGTAGCGTGTTTTGTCCTATTCCAGGCCCCTTCTGATTAGGCCATGTCAGAATGCTGACTCAGGTCAGCGTCTCCTTCCAGACTGACCCGACCTGATTCTCTTCGTCGGAGCCTCTTCTCCTATTTTTCCTGATCGGGTCAGGCCTGCTCTTTCCCCAATTCTTTGCTCGAGCATCCTCCTAGGATCCATGGCCTTCGCAGATCTCTAGGAAAGCACGGATCTTCCTAGGGTTGTGTGATCTCGCCCGATCATTCCAACCCCCTAGGAAGCCTATAAAGTCTCGCCTCCGCCTCTGCAGATCAGTAGCTCATGCCTAGCCCCTTCTTCCACCCCTAGAGACCTCTAGTTGAGTTACAACGACCGGAGAGCACCTTCGGATCAAAGTTTGGTGGTGTGAATCTCGCAGCTCAGCTACGTGACCGGAGTCCTCCGTCGTGTCCAGCCTCCCTGCCTGCCGCAGCATGGTCGAAGCCACGACCCCGTCTACCAGCTCCTCCTGACCTTGATGAGTTCATTAGCACCCTCAGGTGACCATCTTATCCTCTCTATTTTCACTTTCTATTCCATCTTTCCATCTTCCTTCGTCGCACACCCACTTGCTCTGACCAGCTGGTCGGAGCCTCGTTACCCACCTCCATCCATTTCGATCGATTCCCCGCTTCGCCAGTCACCTCCGTGCGTAATCTGATCCCCCTTAGCTTCAACACTCAGGTTGAGATTAAGGTTGTGACTCCCTTCCTTCACTTCCGTCAGGAGTCAAGCTCCATCCCCCTACGCTTCTCTTATCTTTATCTGCAATAAAACTTCGCCGAAGTTATGCCTCCGAGCAATGTACCCCTTGAAGGTGCTGGTGCGCACAGAGACCCCCAGTTTCCCCCCTCCCCCTCGGTTGCTCAAGCAGAGTAGCTCGAGGCACGCCTCCACTGCGATGGCCATCCGACCATTCTCCTTCCAATCGGAGCAGCCCTCTTGACGCACAGAGCATCGCCGAGCATAACAAGCCCTTCGGATCCTTCATCGGGTCGGCGCATTCCTCTCCTTGCTCGATTGAAGGTCGCATGGAGGCTGTTCTTCCAGCATGCCCCCTATCGTCGTATGGGGCCCTCTCTGCTAGACACGATCATAGCCGCCCGATAGTCCCAACTTTACGGTTGTTGGATCAGGGATTGACGCATCTGCCCTGTACGTCCGTGACATCCTCTACAACCGTCGGATCTTCCTGCAGACACGATCAAAGTCATACATCAGTGCAGGGTTCAGCGTGTGCCACATGCGTCCTTAGGGTATTTTGCATCTTCCACCCCGTACTTTTGTGTTTTACTATTTAGTTCTGTAAATAAAGTTGTTTGGTATTTTTGCGTGTAGACCATTACGCTTTCCATTATTTGCGTTTTAGTCTTGTTTGTATGAATTCACATGTTGTCCCACGTGCTTGTCTGGTATATTTGCATGTTTTATCCTGAACATCATGAATGTTATGTTTTAAGTAGAACTTTTCTTATAATTGCATTTATACCCTTGTGCATGAGTTGTTGAGCATGTGCGTGAATACCCTAGGCTTTTTGCATTATTCGTCCTGATCTTTTTATATATGTTATCAATTGGCCTGGAACTTTCTCATAATTACAAGTAGGTCCCTAAGAACCGTATGTCTTGTTTTTGATCAAATAAATATCCCGTTAACTCCAAAAATTCCATAAAAATTAATATTATCTCGTGCTAACATGTAATATTTATGGTAATTTTTGTGAATTAATTTTGTATTGTTTGATATTTTCTAAAAATAAAAAACACATAAAAATTATTCTTTCTATTTTATAAAATACATAAAAAGTTAAAATATTGTTTAAAAAATTACAAAAAATTAATGTTGGCTTGTCTTTGTTTGATTTACTTCCAAACCATTTTCCTTTTAAAAATCATTATAAAAATAAAAAACTCTCAAAAGCTTATAAAAATCTTTAAAAAATCTAAAAAGATAAAAAAATAGGATTTCAGTTTCTGTTGTTAGATATTTTTATTTAGTTTTTCATAAAAATCACAACTAGGACATAGGGCACTTTTAGTATTTTTAATTTGCCTTTTAGTCCAGGTTGTACACTGTTTTTCCTTTTAGCCTTTATTTGATTTCTTTTATAAAATCATATAAAAATTAGAAAAATCCCAGAAAGTCACCAAAAACATTTGAATATTTGAAAAATATAAAAATATTTTTATTCCTGATTTTTGAGTATTTTTAGCCTTAATAAAAAATGTAAAGGCTTGCTTATGAGTGCTTTATTGCCTTATCTTCTTGCTTGTTTTCCTTAATTAAGAACCACAAAAAATTGCAAAACTAAAAGATAATAACAATATGCTTTTGTTTATCTGATCATGACTACTTTGTAGGTTTACTCGTGCTCCTTGAGTTCAACCCTGGTTGCTATACCATGTTAAAATAAAATAGCAGAGACCGCTAACGTTGATTTAATTGCTTTGATTGTCTGATTTGAGTGGTTTCTATTTTCTTGTTGACTTAGATTTGTGATTTGGGTCACAACGACCTTCTGATTATTTGATTCCTTAACCTGAGTCACAAAGTCGCGTCACCAGAATGGTACCGTTGCCAGGGAGCACGACTTAGTAGTCGCTTTTCAGCCTTTTTGTTTATTTTTACCTCTATTTGTTTTAACTGTTTTCTAACCCATTTCTGTTTTGCTTTTCATGCGAGGAACAACGCGAGGATGCTTTGGAGGAGACCCGTACCTGAGGAGGAGCAGGATAAGAGCAGGAGATAATCATAGCTTCTAGAGTAACAGTAGAGTAGTTTTTCATTTCAGCAGACTTAGCTTTTATTGTTATTGTAATAACTCAGTACCTTGGACACTTCTTATTGGACTTGACTCTCATCGAGGTCTGTTTCGTCGAGCACAGGTGTGCTCGGGGGACCCACTGCATTTTTCGTTGGTTTTGTTTCATCGTATTTTTTCTATTTGATTCCCAAAGATCTTGGCCCCTAAAATTAGGATTTTCTCTTGATTGTGACGCAAATAACTTAAGACCCAATCCCTAATAGATTGCTTGCACCTATAGAGCGTAATTGGAACTTATTAATAAGTCATAATAAAAAGTTAACTTGATTAATTGAGAGGTCACGTGCCGCTAGAGGCTGTATACAGCGCATGCAGGATCTGTTGCTGCAGACACCGATCGGCATTCGAGACCGGACATCGACCTCTCTCTCTGATCAGTTAACTAATGTGCTTCATGATCTTTACAAATTGCTCGTCTTACGGCCATTTTATTCGTGCATCATTTAGATTAGTTTTAATTCTGTCTTTAAATTTATGCTCGGATCACCCTACATGTAGAGTGCTGGAGTCAGGTATGCATCTCTTACTTTGCATGCATCATCGTGTTTGATCGTGCATAAGATTTTCAACTTCTCCCCCTATTTTTGGACTTAAAATAATCAGGAGATCGAAAAATTCATTAGTCTTTGCTTGTCTTTGAAAAATACATAAAAAGTGAAAATCGTAAAATTGGGATTGTTTAAGCAAACTTGACCCTAAAACCCACCTCACATAAAAACATTTGTTTTGGGGAGAGTCACCCCATCATTGTTTGGTTTGATTGAGCAAGAGAGTGACCCACACACTAGGTTAGAGCTACACATGAACTTCCATAAACTACTAGTCTTGGGGTTAGTCGTTCTTCGGTGAGGATCTCTCCGATAACTGGTAAAGCGGACCGTGACGTCCTTAACAGATTAAATTGATCAGGTAGCCGGTAACTGCAAATCATACTGGCTGGGAAAGATCTAGCTTTGGGATCGGGCCAATCTCTTGGGAGCATTGGGTTCCTACCAGCTCACTTAATCGCTCTACAAGTTGATTTATCACCTAAAACAAAATCGACAAGATAAACGACCGAACCTTCAAGGTCATCAGCTCAATGCTGAGTAGGTGAATTGGGGGTTTTGATTGCTGATCTTGTTTGCATCCATATCTCGTCCGCACTTTTCCCACATCACGATGATGGGCCGGAGGTCCCTTAGACTACCTTTGGTAGACCCGCTCTCGAGCACTCCGTCTCATTCATATAAGGAGGTTCCGGGGAGCCTAGACCCGCTCTCCGAACTCGAGTTCGATTCCACCCTGTTCCCCCTTGATTACCCTTCTTCCAGTCTTGAGGTACCCAAGCAGAGACCAACACAGATATTTGTATATTTGATGGCACCTGAGTTCGGGTCTTTTGCCTTTGTAGAGACCTGCGAGATGGGCAGTAGTGAGGAGCACACCGATGGACGGCCCCAGGGTTCGACATATATTCTAGATCAGGGCGCCATCAACAACACACTTTTAGCCTCCCTAGAGACGATGCAGAGACAGATCAGAGATCAGGGAGCCTTCATGGTAGAGGTGCGTAGAGAGTTAGCATAGATACGAGACAACAGAGGAGAGCTGCATCGAGCAGTCGGTGGAGAGATCCCAGAGGCTGGAGGAGGAGCAGGAGGACACCTGGAGGATCAGCCAGAGCCAGCCAAATAGCTACAACCGATGAGGTAGTTGCACAACCCTGGTGCAACCCTCACCCATCGTTGGATACATTTCCTTGAGATTCTGGTCGACTTCAAGCTCGCCCCCCAGATGATTCAACTCTTGCCCAAGTTTCATGGGTTAGCCACCAAGGAGTTGCATCTACATCTACAGGAGTTTGAGATGATCTTCAGTATGGTCCATGATAGATTCGTGGATGAGGACACCATAAAGATGATAATATTTCCATTCTCCCTCGTCGGCAGAGCAGCCTACTGGCTGAAGCATTTGGGGAGATACGTTACTACTTGGGAGCAGCTCCGAATCGAGTACTTGAACAAGTACTATCTACTTGTCTGGACCAACGCATCTTGAGCTCCAATCAACAGCTTCACCATGATCCCCAGTGGGCAGTTTCATGAGGCGTGGGATCGATTTTGTGAGATCATCGACTAGTGTCCACACCATTATATATCCAAGCCCAACTTAGTGCAGAGTTTCTTTTGTGGGCTAACACTGGAGCTGTAGGGGCTTGTTAACGCTTCTTGCGGGGCTCCTACTTCGTTAAGAATAAAGACCGGGTCTAGTCCATCTATGAGGAGATGGCCAAGAACTATACCGTGATGTCCCAGACCTGAGTCTATACTCAGGGGAGCCCCTTCCAAAGGCCATGTCCTACCAGAGGATAGCACAAGTTGATGTGTGTCCATCCACTTCGTCATCAGCAGCAGCACAGGAACAGTCATCGGCAGCTGACACGGCCATCATTAGTGATAAGTTGGGCCGCATAGAGATTATCAAGAAGAAGCAGTGCCAGAGCATGGCACAGATCGGCCAGTTGGCACAGACTCTCAGTGAACTAAAAACCCAGATCATGTGTCTCCAGGAGACACAGACGGCTCCATTTCTTCGAAGACGTTCCACACCACGTCCTCGTCCTTATTGAAATGGGAACCGCCGCAAGCAGCATCTACAAGATTTTGGCTCTCAAGTGTAAGCCCACCAAAGAAGTGTTGCATAAGGATGGTCTTTGGGATTTCGTGGTGGGGACACTTCTCCTAGAGATCCTTAAATCTTTCCCACGCTTCATGGATGGTCCCGTGGGGGAGCTGGCAAAAATTAGAGATACGAGCACGCATCTGATTCAATCGACTGAGGGGATAGAACTTATGGAGAAATGCGGACTTCAGCTCCTCCCAGGTCGTGACTACCTTCCCTAGGTGGTCGACCCAATATAGGGCCTTGTCTTGAAGGCTGAAGGGAAAAGCGATCATCTTGACTACCCCCAAAGGAATTCCAGGGTAGTGAGCGGTAGTACAAATGCGGCCAAACTTCTTGAGATGAATATAGGGCTCCTCAGTGGTATTCCCTTGGAATGTGGGAAGCAGCGACAGAAACTGCGGCTTTAGCTCAGAATGGGCATGAATACGTGGAATCTGGATCCACTCAGTGATGTGACCCGCTCCTGGATTGTATGTCTCCTTCAGCGTAGGCTTTGGCTGTGGTGGGTCTGCGCCCGCTCCATCGAATTCTGGCCCTCCCACTGAGAACTCATCTCTAACCTGTTCAAAATTGAATTCTTGATTTGGATCATACTCCCTGCGGCCGTCTCTTGCGTTGGCCCTCCTCCTTAAATCATTCAGCATTTCTTGGAAGGCGGTTTGGGCCAAGGCTTGATTAGTCAACTGCTGCTGGATGGCTTGAATGGAAGCCAGCAATTGACTATTGACCTCGTTCTGCGTGGTGTACTGCCCTTCCCCCTGATTGGCTTCAGCTTCAATTTGGCGTTGTGATCCCTTTCCTCTTCAGTTGGAGCCATTCTGGAATGAACTTGAACTTCTGGCCCGTGATCAGGTGGAGAATCTGCATGACGGACTAAATCCTGATCAGTATCTTCCTGAGCACCCACTACTGAGATGAGTCTGGAATTAAGGTCAATCCCATAATATTGTGAACTGACAATAGGATATTAATTGAAATCGATCTCCATCCACAGGGGGTTAATTCGGGGACAAGAGTAATCCCGGTTTATTTGAAGGGGAAGAGCTAATTCGGGTTGCGAGTCCAT